>JAJEJO010000149.1:231267-440896 GCA_020662805.1 Glaucomys volans | reverse complement strand
GCGTTTTTTTTTTTTTTTTTTTAACCAGGGATTGAACTCAGGGACACTTGGCCATTGAGTCACATCCCCAGCCCTATTTTGTATTTTATTTAGAGACAGGGTCTCACTGAGTTGCTTAGGGCCTCGCTAAATTGCTGAGGCTGACTTTGAACTCGCGATCCTCCTGACTCAGCCTCCCGAGTCGCTTGGATTACAGGCGTGCGCCACCACCCCCTGCGGCTTTTATTTTTAAATCCAGTTATGGCAGGCACTGTGACACACATCTATAAACATAGCTACTCTGGATCCGAGGCAGGAGGATGGCAAATTTGAGGCCACTCTGGGCAATTTAGCAAGACCATCCAAAATGAAAAAGACTTGAGAATGTAGCTCGTTGGCAGAGCAGCCCTGAGTTTAATGCCCCGTAGTATGAGAAAAACAAAATAGTAACCCCATTTACTCCTATTGATTTTTCCAGCTTTCTCTCTCTCTTTTTAAGTTGTAGATAGACACTATTTATTTATTTATTTATTTATTTATTTATTTATTTTTATGTGGTGCTGAAGTTTCAACCCAGTGCCTCACACATGTGAGACAAGTGCTCTACCACTGAGCTACAGCCTCTAGCTTTCTCTTTTTAAATTAAGTCTGAAAGTAATGTGACCCCCTTAAATCTGATTTTGTTTCCCTTTTCTAAGGAACTCTTCAGAATCTTTTAAAATTCTGTTATATACATTTGTGAGGAAATGCCAGGTGTTATTTAAATACTTTTAGTATTTATGATGCTTAACTTGTGTTTTGAAAACTTTAAAAAGGTTTTTAATATAATAAATGAAAAATTTCAAACACATATATAGGGAGTACATTATAATGAACTCTGAGATGTAACAGTTATCAATACTTCATATAATGGTTCATTTGCATTCTTAAAAGTATTTTAGATAACTTGTAGAAGAGTGGTTATAACTGAATACTGTAAAAAACTAGGAAAACTAAAGTTTAAATGCTCATAATATGCACACCAATTGAGATTTTTAAGTTTTTTACCATATTTGAAGATTAGATGGATCATTTTAAAAGAAACTATGGAGTGATTTGTCCTCATGAAATAAAACCTAGAAAAGAAATTATCAGTGCTTATATCCTTATCTGTGAGCTGTTTTCTTCATTATTAGTTAATGTTGGTGCTTATGAGGTGTTCTAGTTAAGTTTAGAAACTAATGAAAAGTTCTGTTTATGTTCACTTGTGTTTTTCATTCAACTATGCTTTTTAAATTAAGAATAAGTGGGAGAATTGGCACTATTTTTTGTAAACCTTCACAAATGCATTTTACTGGGCCTTTGATGTTGCATTTTCCCATTAATAAGTTTTAGTCTTACCATAACTTTAAATGTTAAACAAAGGTGGTTTTGTGATTTAAAAATAGATTAACTGACAGCAGAGAGATTATAAATCTTTAACTTTAAAACCTTAATGTAAAATGAAATGTTTCTCCTTTTTTTGTCCATCTGACAGACTTTTGTGTAGCCCTCCCATGTTATAATTCATAAATCTGAAGAAGAGGATGAAATACAGTATATGTAAAAGCTGAATAGGAAGGAAATTAACTTTTCATTCCATTAACAAAACAGATTGTTTTATACTGTCAGAAAGTACAAAGAACAGAAGTAGTTTTCCCAAAAAATATTTTAATGTCTGGAATCGGGAAGGGGGGGACCCATTTTCTATGTGTGTCTTTCTCCACCAACAGAGATAGTGCAATTTGATATTTATATATCTTAATAAAAAACAATAAAATCAGGAACTTAACTGGTATCATTAGTCTTTAACTTGTTTTATTAAATGTTTTTTTTTTTGGTGGTGGTGGTGCAGATTGAACCCAGGGCCTTGTGCTTGCAAGGCAAACACTCTACCAACTGAGCTGTATCCCCAACCCTAAATGCTTTGATTTTCATAGTAATAACCATGTTAATACTGTATCAAACATATACATATATGTAAAAAAAATATATAATACAAAACCAAATAATAGCTATTGTATATTATCTACTGTTCCAGGCATTTTTTTAAAAAAAGTGTTTAGTTGTGTTTAGACATAATAACCTCAATTTTTTATGTATTTACTTTTTCATATGGTGCTGAGGATGGAACCCAGTGCCTCACACTTGCTAGGCAAGCGCTCTATCACTGAGCCACAACCCCAGCTCTGTTCCAGGCATTTTAAATGCATTGTTCTTATTTAATTTGCCCAACAACTTTGTGTAAGAGATTTTCCTATTTTACAGATGAAAAAACTAAAAGATTAATTATTTGGTCTAAGAACACCCAAATAATTGTGATTTAATATTGGTAGAGTAACAACATTGGTAGTATGTACTTTATGCTCTAGCAGGCTCTTCCTAAACTGAGTATTATTAGCAAAAATTTGCAAGGTAAAAACCTGTTTTTTATGGTTCAAATCAGTTCTATTTGTGACTAAGCTCTATGAAAAGCAAAATAAATTTAGCATATTTGTGTCTTCTCTTTGTCTTTTAGTGGTTCTTTATCACCTCACTACCTAAACTCTGTTTTCAAGCAGAACCAGGTGCGAACCCTCAAAGGTAAGTATAAAGATCAGTCTTTTAAATAATAATAATAATAATAATAATAATAATAATAATAATAATAAAAACAGATCAAAATTCAGGATTGTTTTGCTTTTTTTTCTAATTATAAATTATATGATAGTTGTAGAAGATTCAGGAATTAAAACACATAAAAAAGAAGGTAAAAGTCATCCTTTATTCTGTTGTTAACCTTTTGATATAATTCCTTCAGTCTTTCATTTTATATATACATATATATACACACACATATATATTGTTTATTATATATATGTACACGCACATATACACACACGCTTTTTTCCTCTTAAAAGTAGACTCAATGTGTATATAGGTTTTTTTGTTTTGTTTTGTTTGGGGTTTTGGGGGGGGTTTAAGATGTTGATAGACCTTTATTTTATTCATTTATTTTTATGTGGTGTTGAGAATCAAACCCAGTTCCTCCCACATGCTAGGCAGGTGCTCTATCTACCACTGAGCCACAACTCCAGCCCAATGTGTATAGTTTTATGTCCCTTTTTCATTTACTTTTATGTGTATTTTTCCTTAAAAATGGGATTAAGTTTCTTAGTAATATCTTCAATAGAGTAATCTTTACCTGTTTTTTTGTGCAGTTCATGACTTAAGGATGGCTTTACGTTTATAAAATGGTTGGGGGGGGAATCAAAATAACAACAGTATTTCAGGACACAAAAATTTGCTTTAACAGTAGAGTTAAATAGTTGCAACAGAGGCCTGTTATATCCTTGGTTTTGCCTCCTTGATTATGCTTTATGCAAAGCATAAAAGTATTTATTTTCTGACCCTTAACTGAAGTTTTCCATTCCCTGAATTAGAATATAGTTCAGAATATGTCTTAAATAGGTTATTTAAATGTGAAGAGTTTTAGGAAGCTAAGTTGATTTTTTAAAAGTTTTTATTAATTATTAAAAAGCAAATTAAAAAATTTAATAAGGGATTTGTTTTCCTGCTCATAATTAATATTATAGATTAGTAGTCCATTAAAATAAGTTTTTCTAACATTGTTGCTTTGATGCCCAGAGACATTTCCATGATCTTTAAAAACAAAAATTCTCAAACTGAAGCCTTTCTGTGTACCAAAGACATTTTTGGTTCTCCTCAAACTATACTAAGCTGAGCCTCAGTAGCATTGTGCTGATGTCTATAAAAATATGGGAGGGGAAAGAGTGAAAAAGCTTTAGAGAACTCTGCAAGAAGTCAAGTGGATAGGGAATTGGTTTCGGATAATGTTCTGCCTTTGCAGGCTTCTGTTTTCCTTTTACTTTGTGGGTAAATGTGGTTTCTCTTTACATTTAGATACTGCTGAAACTGCCTTATCTTTTTATTGCCTCAATAAATGCTGACTCTTTACTCTGAAGCTCAGTTTACAGATACATGTTGAGAACATATTCTTCGTGGATTCTTGGGCTTGACATCTCTTCTTACACTTGTTCCATTGCATCCAAATTCAGTTTCTTTCTTCCCTTGGGCAGTAGACATTTCTACAAGTTTCTCCTACTAGTTTCAGCCATTGTTTTTCATAACAATGAATAGTATTTCCTCTTTATCTGATGATGACTTACACATATTATTCATCACCTCTCCAAAACTGCTAACATCTTCCTTCCTTCCTTTTCTATACTCAGAAGTCTTGGGCCTGGTCCCCTAATCATAATTAACTAGGTGGGGGAGTTGGTATTCAAGGTTTTAAAACTGCAGGTCCGTTCTGGAATAGAGTATTAAAGTCTCACAGGTTTTAAGGAGAAAAACATAAGACCCCACAAATACTTAAGAAAATGTATATCTCAGTCTGGTTGCTTTGGGGCATATCCATATACTTTTGAGAAAATTTGCTCTTCTTTCTCTCTTTATATTACTTCTAGAGAGAAGTTTGAATTTTCATAACAAGTAATTATTGAGCTCCTACATCTTGCCAGGCATTGTAGAAGGTACTTTGGGATATGCAGAGATGAGACTCTGACTAGATTTGTACAGAGTACCCTGTGAGGAAAGGTAATGAGGGGCAGATTAGGTTTAGAGAGGTAGGGCAGGAACAGCATCTTCCAGAAGAAAGTGTAAGACTTCAGCCAGGCCTCAGAAGTTGGGTGGGTACTTAACTTCCATGAGTATTGGTTTGGAGGAGAATATGCCTGCTTGGCAGAATCATGACAATAGAGAAAGTGGTCTGGCAGTTGCTGGGAATCTGTCTGGCACGTTTTTTGGTGTGACTGAAGCCTAGGAGCATAGGAGAGGACCTGGTAGATGTGATCTTTTAGCATGGATGAAGCAAAGGAGGCAGAAGTTTAAGAGAGCTTTTTAAACATGATAAAGAGTTTGAACTTCTAACTGTAGGGATTCTGTGATTTATTGTTATGCGTTGTATGCCTTATCTTATTCATTCCTTATAACAATCCTTTAAGGTATTTTTACTCCTTATTTACAAGTTAGAAAACTAAGCTTTGGAGAAATTAACTTGCTCAAGGTCACACAAATTAGTAAATGACAAAGGGATTCAGATTCAGGAATTCTAATTTCAAAGCCTGCACTCCTACCAGATATGAGCCAATGAAGGAGCTGCTGAAGAGCTTAAATAATGAAGGTGACATTAGCCATTTTGTGTATAAAGATCACTTAAGTATTACTGTTGGGGCTCTATTATTAAACCTTATACATTCATCTCTCACTTCATAGAATCATCTTTTCTGATTTCTATATTGGAACTACCATTAAACACTTAAGATTAATAGAGGTCAGGTTTAGGAACTCTAGAACCACTATCAGCCAAAACTGATAGAGCAGTTCGTTTGAAGTATAGTTGTCTCTTGTTCAACTTGCTAATTCTGTGCTGATCTCTATATTACAGTGTTGTTATAATAGGTAGCAGGAGATACAGGACTTTCACACTGATATAGCAAAATAAAACTTTTGGGTCAAGGTGTTGGTTTGGTGTGGGTTAGGGTAAATTCATCTGTTTTAAAATATTACTGAACTGTGCTATGGCACTGTTTTAGGCACCAGGGTACATCAATAAACAAAACAGACAAAAATGGAACTCATATTCTGATTAGTTAATTTTAGAAAAACCTAGTATACCACAAACACATAACATGGAGGCAGTTGGAAGTGATGTTAGGAGCTAAGCACAAATCAAATTCAAATTTAAGGTTGAAAATTAGCATAATTTCTGTCTTAATTAAGGTGAAAGCAAACCAATGGACCAAACAGCTTAAAGTATTGGTAGTTTATTAAAATTGCTGTCTTATTGAAAGAATTATATGAGATAGCTTCTTTATTTGGATGCCTTGTAAATGTGTATGTTAGTTTTGATAGAGGCAGTTAATATATTTATAGTTTTCACTGAGCTTATAACCATTTAAATTCTGCTTCTACATTTTTTGTTTTTACTTTATGTGAATGTGGGTACTAGAATTTAACTCGTGTCTTAATTTTTTTTTCTCAGTCATTGTTAATAATTTCCCAGGATCAAAGCTAAGGAAATATAGACCAAGAGGTGGAAATTAACAATTTTGGTAGATCTTCATATGAACCAGTTATGAAATTAGTAGCATGTTTTGAACTCCCAAGTTTTGGTTTCTGGTGAACTGGATATGTTAGATAATATAACTAAATAGTGTTTGATTTTTGGGGGGAATGGGAGACTGGGGAGACTGGGGATTGAACCTTGGGGCACTTTACCTCTGAACTATATCCTCAGCCCTTTTTATTTTGTGGCAGGGTCTCACTAAGTTGCTTAGGGCTTCCCTAAATTGCTGAGGCTGGCCTTGAACTTGGCAGTCTTCCTCTCTCAGCCTCCCAGTTTGTTGGGATTACAGCTGTTGGTCACTGTACCTGGCAGTGTTATTGTTTTAAAAAACAGCCTCCTTTAAATAGTCAAAGTGCTTTACCGATGAAAAATAACATTATATGAAGTATTTTCAAATGTGAAAATAAACAAATGAGTCTTGAGTTTAAATATAATATCAAAACTGATTTGGTGTACTATAAAAATAAAAATTGTAACCTCTACCCAAAGAATATTTGTTGCTTTTGTTGCAAGAACTCAAGATCATACCTTGGACAGATCATTAATAATCAGGTGTTCTTGAATACTATAATATTTGGAGTCATTTCTTTCTTGCTTAGTTTTAATATTGAATTTGAATTTTGTTTTCCCTAGTGAATTGAAATTCTTTTGCAAAGAAATGCTTGGAAAATATAAGAAAGAGCAATGGAGTAGAGCAAGGGGAATGAGGGAGGCAAGAAGGGAGGACACAGGAAAGTATAATAACACCACAGTGAATCATCCATATGATTCATACATATATATGCATGTATGTAAGTGATTATAATGTACTATAAGTAATTATAAAAGGGAGATCAGTAGAGTAAAGCAAGCAGATCAAAGGGAGAGAGGAGGGGAGCAAAAGGCCAGGTCCTAGGGAATGAGATTGATCAAATTGTATTATGTGCATGTACAGATATGACATAATGAATCCCTCTATTATGTATAATTATAGTGCTCCAATAAAAGTAAATTTTTAAAAAGAAAAAAATGTTTGGTTTTACAAAGTTAATTTTCGTGTAGTAGAGGTCAAATTAATTTTTTTTTTTTTTTTTTTTTTTTTTTTTGCGGTGCTGGGGATTGAACCCAGGGCCTTGTGCTTGCGAGGCAGGCACTCTACCCACTGAGCTATATCCCCAGCCCTCAAATTAATTTTGCTATGATAAATTTTCATAAGAAATAAATGTAAGGAGCATTTTTGCTATTATTCCACTGTTATAGAAACCATACCTAATTTTCTTATCTGTTGGAAAATTCAGAAACTGAGGAAAGAAATGGTGTTCATGAAGCTTTCTTACACTGTCAAGATAAACCTCTTATCAGTTTTCAGTAGTTCAGAAATATGTTCCTTGAATTTGTAATATAAATTTGTTATAAGAAGTCAAGTTCTATATTCACAAATTTTTTAATCAAAAATTTTGTATAGATGTTTTGTTTTAAGATGATGTATTTCCTGTTACTGGTTGCTCATAATAATACTTTTCCATGTTAAATTCTTTTCCTCACCACCCTTCCTTATTTTATTAAATTGGAAACAAGGTAGATCATTGGTGAAAAGAAAATTTAAAGGGTCAGGAATTCTACTAGGACTTTTGCCTAATGCTGTACAAGCTGTGCCCTGTGCAGGGACACCTGACCAAGGCTTCAAATGGGTTCTGACGTCTAGCCCACACTCCACTCTCGAAGCTGTGTGCCTTGAACAGGGAAACATTGACCTTGAAGACAAGTTGCCCTCTTTCCATTTCTCACAGAGCAACAATGTGGGCTAGCAGGGCTCTTTCTTCAAAGATCTGTTGAAATACTGAACTCTATCAAAGTGTCTGAAGTCTCATTCAGAAAGACAGAAGTCTTTTTCTTTTGCTTGGTCTCATGGTTGTGACAAGTGGGCATCATTGATTCTAATCATTTGTACTCGCTGTTCTTTCTGCCTGAAATGCTTTTCCTCATATATTCCCCTCACCTTCCTGATATCTTATCCCTACTGCTAAGCTTCTTATTGATGCCTTCCCTGACTTCTGTATTTAAAATTATAACTATCTCTCTTTCTACTTAATTTTTCTCCCTAGTACTTATCACTGTCATGCTGTTTTAATTATTTCTTTGTGTTATAAGATTAGGGATTGTCCTGTTTGGTTTTCTGCTATATTTTCACAGCATGGAATGATGCCAGGCTCATAATAGGATGTTGAACTTTTTGAATAAATAACTGAATGGAGAATTTCTCATATATTCTCTCATTTTCTACACAATTTGTGTCTAATCTTGTATACTTAATATTAATAATAAGGACTTAATACTAATATTAAGGACTGATGACTAATTACATATATTTTTATCTCCTGCAACTAGCATGCAGTTAATGTAGTATTTCATTTCTTTTCTTTCTTTCTTCTTTTCTTTTTTTTTTTTGTTAATATGTATTATTTAGTAGGTAATCTTAAAACACACAATACAGTTTTACACTTTTATTCCATTCCTTTCTCTTAATTTTATAAAATGTGCTTCACATAGTTTAGGAATTGTGAATTGAATCCAGTAAATTAACTTCACAAAACATTAGTGGGTTGTAGCCAGTAGTGGAATGGTGTTTAATGGTTGGTTCTTAGAGAAGCCCTAATGTATAGCATTTCTGATTTCCATGGTGTAAACATGCCTAGGTTGGCCAGTTTGAAGTTACCAACCTGATGTCACTAAAAGCTAAGTTGGGAAAAATGCATGAAATCAGGTATTTCTGGAGCCTCTAAGAACCAGCAGAGAGTCAGTTCCATTAGTACATTGCTGTACCCTATGTTATGTAAAGCATTGCTCTTTAAATTTATTTATCATAAGTAACTATTTGCTCATTTAGACTGAAAATCACTTCATCTGTGATGTGTTATGCATCCCAATCAATATCTGGTATGTGGTAGAAGCTGTGTATTTTAGCACACAATTCGAGAAAATAAAGCTTTAAAACAAATTGCATGATTGATTATATTTCAAAATCATAATTTGTAGAAGACTTTTAAAGCAAATTATAATTGATTATATTTTATTTTTAGTAGATAAATGAGTACTTGTAAATTTATTTTAAAAACATTTTTAAATTTATTTTATTTGTTCTAATTAGTTATACATGATAATAGAATGTATTTTGACATATTATACATACATGGAGTATAACTTCTCATTCTTTGTACGTGATATAGAATTAATTACATTGGTTGTGTAATCATATATGCATATAGAATAGTAATGCCTTATTCATTCTACTTTCTTATTCCCTTCCCTTCATTCCCCTTTGTATAATCCAGAGTACTTCTATTCTTCCCTAAACCCCCTCCCTTATTGTGGATTAGCATCCACATATCAGAGAAAACATTTGGCCTTTGATTTTTTTGGGATTGGCTTATTTCATTTAGCATGATATTCTCTGGTTCTATCCATTTACCAGCATATGTCATCATTTTGTTTTTTATGGCTGAGTAATATTCCATTGTGTATATATGCCACATTTTTTAAATCCATTCATCTATTGAAGGGCATCTAGGTTGGTTCCATAGTTTAGTGATTGTGAATTGAGCTTCTATAAACATTGATGTGATTGTATTAATGTAGTATGCTGATTTTAAGTCCTTTGGGTATAAACCAAGGAGTGGAATAACTGGATCGAATGGTGGGTCCATTCCAAGTTTTCTTAGGAATCTCCATACTGCTTTCCATAGTGGTTACACCAATTTGCAGTCCTACCAGCAATGTGTGAGTGTATCTTTTCTCCCCACATCCTCACCAACAGTTATTGCTGCTTATATTCTTGATAATTGCCATTAATGTAGTGTTTCATAACTGCAGATAAGCACAGGTGAGGATTCAAGATAAAAATGCTTTAAAAAAAAAAAGTAATGTTGTATTTTCTTACCTAATTAAGTTTGTGTTTGTTTAAGGGCTAAAGCTAATGAAATGTAATTCATGTCATTTTCTTCATCATAAAGAGAACTTTTACCTCTAGCATCTCTCCATTCTCTTTTACACAGTACTATTCACAAAACTATTCCAAAATTTTAAGTGAACAAAAGCAGGTTGCAAAATAATATGTATAATATCTGATTTTTGTTTAACATATGCTTTTGCTTTTTTTTAAGTAGGAGAATATACACAAACATCTTAATTTTTGAGTATATGCAAGTACTTACAATAGCCTCTCTTATGAAGGACATTAATATTACCACTTCTCCCTTTTCAGAATCTGATATTGATGCTGCCGCTGCAATGATGCTTTTAAATACTTCCATAGAACAGGGGATTTTAGAATGTAAGTCATGACACTTGTTTTTAAGAAACATTTTCAAATTTAATTTAGAATACACAAATTATTTCTCTCCAACTAAATTGTGTTTTCATCTGAAAAACTTTGTTTTATTGTATTTCCATTAATTTATATGAATAATTAAAAGATTGAAGTTAATGCTGTGAAAGATGTTTTTACATTGATAAGAAATGGAGAAAAAATAGTATATTTAGAAAATAAGCTTGAGGAGCTAAAAGTAAAAATGAAAGGTATATATAAGCAAATATGGGAATATGTATTGAGTTCTGACAACAAAAGATACCCTTAAGAGAAATGACATGAAGGGTTAGGGTTGTAGCTCAGTGGTAGAATGCTTGCCTAGCACATGTGAGGCCCTGAATGTGATCCCCAGTG
This sequence comes from Glaucomys volans, assembly GCA_020662805.1. Lineage (NCBI taxonomy): Eukaryota > Metazoa > Chordata > Mammalia > Rodentia > Sciuridae > Glaucomys > Glaucomys volans. The sequence goes on along the minus strand of JAJEJO010000149.1, from coordinate 430,070 downwards.
CCACTGAAATAAAAAATAAATAAATAAAATAGTGGGAGAATATTTTTCACTTTTTTAAATCATATGTGATAGACAAAGGATTAATATCCAGTCTCTGTATAAAAAGATCCTACAAATAAGAAAACAGTTCAACGGAAAAGTCATCAAAATATCTGAATAGGTAGGTCTCAGATGAGGGAATATACAGACAATACCCATGTGAAAAGGATATGTAACTCCTCTAGAAATTAGGAAATGCAAAATAAAATAATATCAAGATTCTATTTTTTGGACTAGGGTTGTGGCTCAGTGGTAGAGTGCTTGCCTGGCATGCATGGGGCACTGGGTTCACGATCCTCAGGACCACATAAAAATGAATAACTAGAAAGGGTTATGTCCATCTACAACTAAAATAAAAAAAAAAGATTCTGTTTTCGTCTAGGAGATTATAAGAAATTAAAATGATTGATAAACTTTGTCAGATACTGTTGGGTGTTAATTGGTACAACCATTTCAGAGGCCATTTGAGGAATACCGATTATAACTTCATGTATATCCTTTTACTTAGCACTTCTATTTCTTGGTCTCACTTCTAGTAAATTATTTGCATGAGTGAGAAAAGCCATTCAGATTCATTGCACTGTACTGGTAAAAAATTGAAAACAACCTAAATATCGACAAGGTTATAACTTATAACCTTGGTTAGCTAAACAGTGGTATATTCATATTGGGGCATTCTGTGCAAGTAGTTCAAAATGATTATATATTCCATGGAAAGGTGAAGAGATACTATTAAATGGCTTTAAAATGTTTCAAATTAATGCCTATAGAATGATATATTCTGGTTAAAAAAGAAAAAAAGACTACTAAATATTACTTGTCTAAGGCACTTACTGCTCAATTTTTTATTTTTATTTTATTTATTTTATTTTTTTTTTGGTACTGAGGATTGAACCCAGGGATACTTGACCACTGAACCACATCCCCAGCCCTATTTTGTATTTTATTTAGAGACAGGGTCTCACTTAGTTGCTTAGGGCCTTGCTCAGTTGCTGAGGCTGGCTTTGAACTTAAGATCCTCCTGCCTCAGCCTCCCAATTGCTGGGATTACAGGCGTGTGCCACTGTGCTTGGCTCTTACTGCTCAATTTTTAGTGGTGTGTTTTTGCAATCAGATGCATTTGACCTAGTGATGGAAGTTCTCTTTTCCACAGGTGAAAAGCCTCTTCCTCTTAAAACATCATTGCAAAAAAAGAGGAATTATGGTAATGCATTTAATCATCCCAGTGCTATAAGATTACAAGAGAGTGATTCTTCCACCACCAGCATTGATCCAAAAGAAGATCATAATTACAGTGCCAGCAGCATGGCAGCACAGCGCTGTGCATCCAGGTCTAGTGTGTCTTCTCTCTCTTCTGTGGATGAGGTGTATGAATTTATCCCAAAGAGTAGCCATGTGGGAAGTGATGGCAGTGAAGGATTTCATAGTGAAGAAGACACAGATGTCGATTATGAAGATGATCCTCTTGGAGACAGTGGCTACTCGTCACAGGCTTGTGCAGATACCTCTCACAAAGGGCAGCCAGGCAAAAGGATGCGAAAACAGTCATGTCAAGAAATTGATGAGGAGCTCAAAGAGGCAGCTGGATCTCTGCTCCACCTTGCTGGAATTCGTACATGTCTAGGTTCCCTAATAAGTACTGCAAAAACACAAAATCAAAAGCAACGGAAAAAATAGAAATGCTTATTAATGTGGAATTATTTTAAAGTGTGGCAATACTCTTCTACTTAATTCTTTACAAGGGATATCAAAGCCATAATGGACTTTAGTTTTAGGGTGGGCAGGGGTGCCAATTACTTGTTCAAAACATTTTTGGTTGCTTTTTTTTTTTTTTTCCAATTTTTAAAAATTTAGCCATTGCTATAAGGATCATGCCCAATTGTAAATGTGTGATAAAAAGGCCTGAAAGCGTAATTTTTGTGATAAATGCCTTTTAAGGTTTGGAAATTGTTATATATGAAAATCCTTAGCCTTTGTCTTAACCTTGTAGGAAAACTATCTTTTCTATTGATATGTCAACATGAGAGTGGCAACTCTGTATAACTTTTACTTTATTTTCCTTTCCAATCTGTAATTAACCATAGTTACTGATCCCACTAAAATTTTTGCTGATATCTTTCGCATATACTCCTCCCTGCCACACGACCTAATAGGATAAGATTTGGATTTTTTTTTATTGTGTCTTATTTTTTGTTTTAAATTATTTGTTGAACATGAGCAAAGTTGAATAAATTGGGAAAGATCCTAGATGTCTAGAAAATTCCTGTTAGTAATATAGGTAAAGAATCCCAACAGAGAGTTCTAAGATTTAGAAAAGGCAATTTTGGGATGTGATTTCATCTAAGACTATAATTCCTATTACAGAAATATCTGAAGTGTTTTTACTTCATGGATAATGCATAGCATTCATTGGGGCCTTTTATTCTTTCCCAAAGTGCTTTGCAACCACTGTTTGAGTTTAAGCCACAAGCTGTCTATGTTAAGTGGAATTGTCCACTAAGAGGATATAGCCATAGAGTGTTATGGAGTAACACCAATTTTGACGTACTTTTGCAATAAGAATCTTTTCATTTGCTTTCTAAATACACTGCACTCTGAGAGTCTTATAGCCAGATGGAGCGTAATAAAACATTTTGAATACTTATTACTTATGTCACCATAAATGCAGGTAGGTCATTTAGGGAAAAAAAACTTCTTTCCAAGCTTTGTATGAATTAAAATTGAATGTATACCAAATAAACTTTAAAAGGCTTAACACAACTGTAGAGATAAAATACATTCTTGAATTTCAAACTCATAAAATTAGATCTTACACAAAACTTTTTGAGGAGACAGTATAATACTTCTATGTGCCATTAATCCAGGCTAAAAGATTTTTATATTACTATTCCAGCATTGTCTAAGATATTTTAAGTATTTAAACAAATCTGTTTATGAGACAGTTTTTCATAATATCATTTATATAGTTTGACTACATTATGCAAAAAGAAAAGGGATACTAATACTATAATTTATTACATATTTGTTTTACAATGGTGGGAGCAACTTTGCAAAAGTTCATTCTTCTGATACATTCTATGTCACAGACAATGATTTCATTTTTCTTAATTCGTATACATAGATACACATACACACACATGCAGAGTCAGGCTCAAGATGTTAATTTCCTGCTTTCAGCTGTGTTTATGACTATAAAACATTTTCTTGGATTTTTTTTAAAAAAGAGAAACATGTTTTTATTTTAGATTGTAAATTTTATTTGGACAAAACTGTCAAAAGAGAAGAATAATAACAAGTGCATATTTTTCAATTGATGAGACTTTTATCCAGGGATAATAGCATTAATGATTTCTGTCATGTTTCCATGTCAGTTATCACTGATTCTAGATAGCCACCTTAATAGAATTGGTGCTGTTGAAATACGGTGATTTTTTCATTTGTTAATAATGTAGGATGAGCTATTTGGACTTTTTCACTCATAAATGTCACATCGATAGCAAATGGCTAAACCAAGTTAACCTCTTTTACTGTAGACAGTGAATAAAACACCAAACCAAAAACCTTTTACCACAGTGTAAATAGTAAAGAGATTACAAAATAAATTTATTCTCAGCTGTAATAGTGATCTTCAAAATTTTGTCTTCATATACATGACTCCTTAAATTCTTTGATTTTTTTTTTCTCCCTCTTGTACTTGTCCAACAAATTTAAATGTTTAAGCTACATTCATCACTAGCAAGGACAATAAGCGCTGTACTAACATCTATCAGAGAGAAGTTATCCAACATTTTACACTTAATTCTTATATAGGATTAGTATGTCATGTTACATTTGTTAACACGTCACAGCAGTTAGTTTCAAGGGGACCAGCTTTTTAATTATGGTCCCGCTATTATGACTTCTATAGAGATGATGATCTCTTACTCCTCAGGCGTGTGGAGATAGAAACGTGGCACATAGCCACACAATTAGGGAAAGTCATTCCAAGTCCTGTGGACTAGAAATTGTATTCCCAATAATAAACTAATTTTGCTGTAGTAAAAACAATTTGGAAACCCCAGAGAGGTTACATATTCTTCAATAACTGTGACTTAAACTAACATAAAATTTGCCTTACATCAAAATAATAGAAACTTGTTTGCAACCTATTCCAGTTTATACTCGATCCCTAGTGAGTTTTGACTCAGCACAATTAATCTTCATCTTTCACATCCCAAGTAGAATCTGTTTCTTAAATATGTATTTTTGACATTTATTTGTGCAATATATTACTAAATTAGTTAATATTTTACTTTACAAATTCAGAAGAAAACAGATTACCTGCATTTGTGGAAAAGCTAACTATTGGTGGACACCTTCCTTTTTTCCACCTTTGAGCCTTTCCTGTCCTCATAGCCAGCATGACTTCTCTTACCTTAGATTCCTTTGTATATTGTAAAGTTTAGCATATATATATTTTTTTCTTTTGCTACTTTCTGAGGCATTATGTAAAGGGTTCATATTAGATGGTCAGTTAAATATACATTAGCACAAATTCAAAGCTCGAGAAAGTGTTGAGGGAATATATGTGTCTTGGTAGACCAGGAAGCCTTTATTGGCAATTTAACAGACAGATGTGAATACTTCACAAAGCTTAAAGAGTGTTGTCTTAAATACTACAGTAATTTAACACCCTTTTGTGAAGACTGTCATTTAAGAAGCTTGGAGGCTTTCTGGTTTATATATACTTTATAAGTTTTATTAGTTTGAAATGTGTAAGCTTCGATTTAAACAAAGTATACTTCAATATGTTAATGAAGTAGTCAAAATATTTATTGAAAGGGAAAATAGAGTATTTTAATGTTATACCTGCCATTTTTTCTTAAAGTACATTCTTTGCATCTAACTGCCAGTGCCATTGTCAAAACTTGTTTCTAAGATTGTTGTACATTTTTTATTAAACTAAGTGCTTGATTTTAAAGTATTATGTTGCCATCAGATAGTATATAAAAATGTATAATTGCCAATTCATTGTAACTACTATTTATTTTTAAATGAAAGTATAAAGATGCTTTCTGTTTTGAGAAATTTGTTATTAAACTGTTTCTTCTTTTTTGATGTAGCATAAAAATTGTCTTCAGTTTAAATTGTAACTGCCAGTAGATGACCAGTCAAAAGTGAACCACTTCTCAGTTGCCAGTCTTTGCTCATATTAAAAACAACTTACAAATGTTTAGTTTTTGTATCTAATCTGATTATTAAAATGTTTATAAAGTTTATTTTTACCAAAGAGATGCAATTCATTATGATAAAGTATTGCAGAGTAAACTTTGTTTTGTAACATTTCTTTGTGCTTTCTCTGTTCTTTGGGGGGTGAGAACGGGCAGTATAGATGTAAGGTGGCACATATGTCTACACACACACTAAGTGCAGTGGTGTTACCTCAAATACCAATCATACCATCTGTTTGAAATTTGGAACATGCATTATAAAATGGATCAATCTACAAGCAACATCTCAATCTTAAATTTTCAACCCCCGTTAATTTCTATACTGGTAAGTTAGTCTTTTCTACATGGAATTATTTATTTGAAATGAGTCAAATGAGATATATATATTGATTTTAAACTACCACCACTCTTGTGTCCTCTACCTTCTAAGACATCCCTTTGAAATAAAAAATAATTTAAAAATCATAACCATTTGGGGGTCATGATTTTATTATGAAATAGTTTTATTCCCATTATTGCATTCATTTTCTAGCTCATAGTTTTGAAAAGGAGGAATATATTTTAGAAAAGTTATGAGAGTGGACTTGAAATATACAAATCTTTTTTCTCAAGAATTTCAGGACATACTAATTTGATAATGATTTTTAAAATACTAGAAATAAAACTGTCAAAATGTACAATAACTTAGATTTCAAATCATTAAAAATCTTCAAGAATAAAAATTAACCTCAAAAATAACAGTATTTAGCAGGGCACAATGTGTATGCCTGTAGTCCCAGCTACTTGGGAAACTGAGGCAGGAAGATTGAGTCCAGGAGTTCAAGGTCAGCCTGGGCAACATGGTGAAAACCTGTCAAAAAATAAGAATGTTACATGAAATTTGAAATAGAGAAAAGTGTATAAGCTTTCAAATGAAAAGTAGCCATGTGCTACACAGAATATTGAAAGTTTGTATTACACAAGTTTCCTTACAAATCTGTTGAAAAAATAGCTTTTTATAGTGAATGTCAAGGCAAGCTCTAAAGGCTTATTTCCTAATGTGGAAAGCAATAATCCCTTCTTAGTGATTCTCACAAAATTTTTGTGTAAATGTATTTACTTCCATTGCACATTTTCCTCAACCTTCAGTTTTTTGACTTCAGTAAATATTTAAAAGTCAGTCTTGGAAAATAAAAGAGGAAACCAAGAATTGGATAGAAAAGAGATCATAGGAAGTCAAATTAATTTATGAAGCTGAAGCAAAATTGCTGTCTACTGGTTGAGAATTCTGAAGAAACTGTTGCCAGATTAAAGTACTCTGCAATGTAGCTAAATTCATATGATAATCTTGTAGAAAGGATTGAGAAAAAAAATTCATAACCTTGGTGAATGGAGCATTTTTTCACTTGACTATTTGTGTGCCTAATCCCAAGCTTTGTACTTTAAGTCTCTGACATACTATATGTATAAGAAACACAAATAGACAATCTCTGAAACATGTAAATATGCAATTGTGATTTGTGATTGCCATAAAAGAAAAGAATAGGACCCAGAGCATATAATACTTAATCTGGGATTTTAGTCGAGGCTACCCCTTAGAATGTGACTTAAACTGAGATCTGAAAGATATATTTTAATTTGGGAATAAAAGCATGGTGAATTGTTCTGGACAAGGATAACTATTCATTAAGATCCTGTGATGCTAGAAAACAAAATTAGTGAACTAAAAGATTAGTGTGACTACAAAGAATTCAGGCTGGGATCAGTATCTGGGGAATCCTTTGAAATTGTATGCAATTTAAGAGATCACCTTAAGGCTTTTACTTGTAGCCACAATGGAGTGGCAGGACCAGATTTAAGTGCCTCTCGTAAAAAACATGCACACACACACAAAACTTGACAAAATATTTGAGAATATTTTTTGACAAGATCCATAAGAATGTTTTACTTGTAGCCAGACTACTGAATGGAAAAAAGACATAAATTATCAAAATCAGAAATGAAATAGTACCTGTAGACAGATTATGCAGATATTGAAAGGATGTAAATGAATAGTATGAAGAATTTTATGCTAATAAAGTCAACAACTTAGGGAAAATGAACAAATTCCTCAAAAGACAAAATAAATGGGCAAAATAAAGAGAATTCATCAGAATAGATAAATGGCAAATAATTACACGTAACAATGTTCAACATCATATGTTATTAGGAAATTGCAAGTTAACAATGAAATACTACCACATCCCTATTAGAATGCTAAACATCCAAAAAACAGACCACCATATGCTAGTGAGACCATGGAGCAAAAAGCACTCTCATTTGTTGTTTGAAATACAAAATGGCACAACCACATTGAAAAACAGTTTGGCAGTTTCTTAAAAACTAAACATACTCTCCATACAATCTATTCCTTAGAATTTACCCAAATGAGTTGAAAGCATTCCACACACACACCAAAAAAAAAAAAAAAAAACCTGTATATGATTGTCATAGCAGCCTCCATAATTGACCAAACATGGAAGCCACAAAGACATACTTCAGTAAATGAACAGATGAACTGGTACATCCAGACAACAATAATATCAATTTTTAAAAGGACTGACATTTCTCCAAAGAAGATGCACATTAAAACATACTAGACATCACTAGTTATTAGGTAAATGTGAATCAAAACCACGATATGTATAATTTAAAAAATAACGTTTAAAAAACAATGAGAAACCACTTCATACCCATTATGATGGCTCCTATAAAAAATTAACCAAAATGACAGTGTCATTTGTGGGATAAGAATGTGGAAAAATTGGAACCCTGTGCAATTTTAATGGTACAAGTGTTATGGAAAGCAGTGTGGAATTGAAAATGGTGGAAATTCAAAACGGTTGCAACCTAGGAATTAGACCAGAGACCCTGCACCTAATAGAAGAAAAAGTAGGTCCAAATCAGCATCATGTCGGCTTAGGAACAGACTTCCTTAACATGACTCCCAAAGCACAAGAAATAAAAGCAGGAATCAATAATTAGGATAGATTCAAACTAAAAAGCTTTTTCTCAGCAAAGGAAACAGTCAAGAATGTGAAGAGAGAGCCTTCAGAGTGGGAGAAAATCTTTGCCACACACACGTCAGATACAGCACTAATCTCCAGAATTTATAAAGAACTCAAAAAACTTTACACCCAGAATACAAATAACTCAATCAATAAATGGGCTAAGGAAATGAACAGACACTTTACAGAAGAGGATCAACAAGCAATTAGCAGATATATGAAAAAACATTCAACATCTCTAGTAATAAAAGAAATGCAAATCAAAACTACCCTAAGAGACCATCTCACCCCAATTAGAATGTCTATTACCAAGAATACAAGCAACGATAGGTGTTGGCGAGGATGTGGGGAAAAAGGTACACTCATACATTGCTGGTGGGGTTGCAAATTGGTGTAGCCACTCTGGAAAGCAGTATGGAGATTCCTTAGAAAACTCAGAATGGAACCACCATTTGACCCAGCTATCCCACTCCTTGGCCTATACCCAAAGGACTTAAAATCAGCATACTACAGTGATGCAGCCACATCAATGTTTAGAGCAGCCCAATTCACTATACCTAAATTGTGGAACCAACCTAGATGCTCTTCAATAGATGAATGAATAAAGAAACTGTGGTATATATACACATGGAATATTATTCAGCCATAAAGAATAATAAAATTATGACATTTGCAGGTAAATGGGTGGAGTTGGAGAATATCATGTTAAGTGAAATAAGCCAATCCCAAAAAACCAAAGGCTGAATGTTTTCTCTGATAAGTGGTTGATGACACATAGCAGGGATCGGGGAGGTCAGGGAAGAATGGAGAAAGGATGGATTGTATAGAGGAAAATGAGAGGTGGGGAGTGGGCAGGGAAGGAAAGATAATAGAATGAAACAAACATCATTACCCTGTGTATATGTATGAATATGCAAATTGTATGTATGATTCTACTTTGTGTACAATGAACCAAAATAAAAAAAATTAAAAAAAATGGTTGCAGCCACTACAAAGAGCAATATGGAAATTCATCAGAAATTAAAAATAGAGCCAGATGTAGTGGCTCACATCTGTGATCCCAATGACTCAGGAGGCTGAGGCAGGAGGATCACAGGCTCAAAACCAGCCTAGGCAATTTAGCAAGAACCTGTCTCAGAAAATAAAAATGGGCTGGGGATGTAGCTCAGTGGTAAAGTGCCCCTGGGTTCAATTTCCAATACGAAACTAAATAAATAAAATTTTAGACAAGGATTGAAAGGAGGGTCTCAAGGAAATATTCGTACATCCATATTTGTAGCAGTATTCTTCACAATGGCTAAAGGTGGAAGCAACACAAATATTCATCAATGGATGCATAAAGAAAATGGGGGAGGGTAGGTAGGTAGCTCAGTGATAGAGAGCTTTTCTAGCATTCGAGAGGCTCCAAGTTTCATCCCAGAACTGAAAAAAGGCATGTACATAAGATGAAATATTATTCAGCTTTAAAAAGAAAGGAAGATCTGACACATACTACAACATAGATGACTCTTGAGGACATATACTAAGGGAAATAAGCCAGGCACAAGGGGACAAACACTATACTATTCTACCTAAACGAGGCACATAGAGTAATCACATTGATAGAAACAGAGAGTCGAAATGAGGGGTTGCCAGGGGCTAGGAGGAGAAAAAGTGGGAATCATTTATTGTGCATGGAGTTTGGGTCTTGCAAAATGTAAGGATGATTTTTCCAACAAATGGTGCCAGAACAATTGGATGTACATATGGAAAATAACCCTCAACCCCTACCTCTCATCATACATAAAAAGTTACTTGAAGTCAACATAGACCTAAATGCAAAAGCTAATTGTAAAACTAGAGAAAAACATAGGAGAAAAGGGTTCTTAGGACACAAAAAGCATAAACTGTAAGAGGAAAAAAAATATAAACTGACTTCATCAAAATTAAATTTTTTTTTTTTTTTTTTTTTTTTTTGCGGTGCTGGGGATTGAACCCAAGGCCTTGTGCTTGCAAGGTGGCCACTCTACCAACTGAGCTACATAACAGAATGTGTGACAGATACCATTGCCCTGTGTACATGTATGAACGCACAGATGGTGTGACTCTACTTTGTGTACAACCAGTGAAACAATAACTGTACTCCATTTGTGTTCAATGAATCAATAAGTAAATAAATAAAAAAAAAATTAAAAATTTGCTCTCCAAAAGATACCATTCAGAAAGTGAAAAGTTAAGCCGGGCATGGTGGCGCACGCCTGTAATCCAAGCGACTTGGGAGGCTGAGTCAGGAGGATCACGAGTTCAAAGCCAGCCTCAGCAATTTAGCGAGGTCCTTAGCAATTCAGTGAGACCCTGTCTCTAAATAAAATACAAAATAGGTCTGGGAATGTGGCTCAGTGGCCGAGTGTCCCTGAGTTCAATCCCTGGTTCCAAAAAAAAAAGAAAGAAAGTGAAAAGTTAAACAACATACTATACAAAGATATTCACAGTACACAAATCTGACAGAGGATTATATTCATAATATATAAAGAACTCCCACAACTCAAATGAAAGAGGCATAAACCCAGTGAGGACTTGGTACAATATTTGAACAGACCATTAACCAAAGAAGATAAATGGATCAACAAAAAGACCATGGAAAGAGGCTCAAAATTACAAGTCATCAGAAAAATGCATATTATGTACTCAGAATGTCAAAAAATAAAAAGATTGATAAATACTGGTGTTTGTTTTTAAGAAGGTGAAGCAATTGGAAATCTCGTGTTCTTGTAGAAACATGGGTGGCGTAACTACTGTGGAAAACAGTTTGGTAGTTTCTTATGCAGTTTAGCACATAATCATTATGACCCAGTATATTAGTTTTCCAGGACAGCCCAAACAAAATACTATAGACTGGGTAACTTAAAGCAACATATTTTTATTTTTCCCAATTCTGAAGGCTGAGAAATCCAAGACCAAGTTATCTCCAGGTTTTGGTTTCTTCTGAGACCTCTCTCCTTATCTTGCAGACAGCTGCCTGCTGGTGTGTGTCTTCACATGGTCCTTCCTCTCTATGCATGTATCCCTGGTCTCTTTTGTGTGTTCAGATCTCATAAGAACACCAGTTAGATTGGATTAGGGTCCACCCTAATAGCCTCATGTTATCCTAATCACCTCTATAAAGGCCCAGACCTTTAAGTACAGTCACATTCTGAGCTACTGGGAATTAGGGCTTCAACATGTGGATAGGGCAAAACAATTCAATCCATAAAATCCAGCAATTTCAATATTAAGTATTTACTCAAGAGAAATGAAAACCTTGAACAGGAATGTTCACAGAAGCAAATGTTTGTAGTGGTCTTATTCATAACAGCACCAAACTGAAAACAGTCTATCCATCAACAAGTGAATAAATATGTTATGGTGAGTCCCTCTACTGGAACACTTCTCAGAAATAAAAAAGAACAAATTTCTGGTCCTTGCAACAACAGATAAGAAACCAATCTCAAAAGAACACACACATGTGATTCCATTTACGTATTTTTTTTAACCCCTGTGGTTCTGGGGATTGAATTCAGGATGCTTTACCCCCGAGCACACCCCCAGTCTTATTTATTTGCTTATTTTTGAGACAAGGTCTAGCTAAGTTGCCCAGGCTGGCCTCAAATTTGCAATCTTCCTGCCTCCGCCTCCCAAGTAGCTGGGAAACGGGTATACGCTACAGCGCCTGACCATTTGCATGGAATTTGTAAAGAGAGAAATCCCAATCTGTCTATAATAACAGAAAGCAAATGGGTGACTGTCTTAGGAGGCCAGGCTTCAGATAGGGCAGAGAAGATAAAAGAAACACACACACACACACACACACACACACACACACACACACATGGGCACACACATGGGGCGGACAGAGAAAGAGGAGGAAGAAAAACTTCTTGGTATTCTAATTTACTTTTTGCAAAACAAATGAATAATTCGTCTTATTTGATGAACAGAGTAAGGGAAATAATTTTAAAAATTGTATTAGTAAGCAGATGAGAAATTGAAATGAACTGAATAGTTTCTATTTTGCTCAGAGTTGAAATTTGAATGAAAAATTAAGTCACATGGATGACCCTTCCCTTGAGACAGAGATGGATTGGAAAGAAAGAAATATTAAAAGCTTCTGAGGAGGGTTGGGTTGGTATGAAGACCAGGTGCTGTGAGTTCAATGCCTTTTTTTTTTTTTAACTTAAATCAAGAATTACCTGAATCTAGTTTAGTAACCTGTGATAGGCATGACCTGGAATCTGATACTACTTCTTGTTCACTTGCCAACCATACCTAGCACTCGGCCAAGTATGTATACATTGTTATTTCATTTAATCCTCATGCCAACTCTATGAAGTTAATGATGTAAATAGTACCATTATCAATATTTATTGATTTATATAAAGAAACTCAGATTAAAGGAGCTTTAAGTTGCCTTTGGTTACATGAGCTAACAAATGACTTAAGAGTAAAATCTTGGGCCAAGGATTAGAGTTCGGTGGTAGAGTATTTGCCTGGCATGTGCAAGGCTCTGGGTTTTATCCCCAGCACTCCAAAAACAAAACAAAGCCCCACCAAGTCTGATTCCTGAATGGGTACCTGAATAATCAAATTTTACTGCTTTCATGTTATAAGAGTATCTAGTCATGAGAACATGGTTGGTCACTTATTTTCATCTGTTCAACAATCTTCACGAAGCACATATTAAATGTCCACCAAGGCGTCTGTGTCCTTGCAGTGAACTAAACAGACAAAACTCTTGGCCATCAGTCAGGTGCAGTGGTGCATGCCTGTAATTCCAGCAGCTCAGGACGCTGAAGCAGGAGAATCTCAAGTTCCAGGCCAGCCTCAGCAATTTAGCAAGGCCGTAAGCAAATCAATGAGACTCTGTCTCAAAACAAAAAAATAAAAGGATCTGGGGATGTAGCCATGAAGAAAAATAATGTGAAGAAGAGGAAGTAGAATTGAGGTAACCGTTGCTATTTTAGAGAGGCGCACTTAACAAGGGTGACTGCTGAGGGGGACTAGAACCATGAGCAAGATAGACAAATATCTAGAGGAAGGGCTTTCCAGGTAGGGACCAGAGAAGGCAAAGAAAGTGAGAAACGTGGCTTTATAGGAACAGCACAAGGAAGAGCCTGTTCTGTTAGCCCTCGGAGCAGACCGTGCAAGGGAAAGACTGGTAGGAGATAAGGCTTAAGGGACAGTCAGGTTCCAGGGGCCATGACATGTCATGTAGAGCTGTGTGGGTACCATAGTAAGAATTTAGAATTCAGGATGAGGCCACTAATGAACCAAATCTACATTTTCAAAGGATCACTTCTGTTATACCCTGAGATTTATAGATTGCTCATAGTAAATGGGTGTGTGTGTGTGTGTGTGTGTGTGTGTGTGAGAGAGAGAGAGAGAGAGAGAGAAAGACCTGTTACATTGCCCCAGGCTGGCCCTGAACTCCTGGGCTCAGGTGATCCTCCCACCTCAGCCTCTACAGCAAATCTTTTTTTTTTTTTTTTTTTGGTGGTGCCAGGGATTGAACCCAGGGCTTTAGTGCTTGTGAGGCAAGCACTCTACCAACTGAGCCATATCCCCAGCCCTACAGCAAATCTTAAATACAAATTCTTAACCAAATACTTCTGACAAGACAATTTAAAGTAAAGGCTATACAGTAACCCATTAGAGTTGCCCTTCAACCCCAAATAACTTCTAAGCCAAAAGAGAAGGAAGAGGAAGAGGAGGGGGAGGAGGAGAAGGGGAAGAGGAGGAGGAGAAGAGGAGGAGGAGGAGAAATGTTCTCTATCCAGGTACACAAGCTGTTTTAGAGAATGAAATCCCACCTATCTCATTGGTCAATCTATATCAATGAATATAGATCAATGAATCAATGAATCAATGATCAATGAATCAATGAATATAGATGAATCAATGATCAATGAATCAATGATCAATGAATCAATGAATATAGATTGATCTCAAGTCAATCTATATCAATGAACAGTCTATTAAAATACATACCTACCAAGCCATGCAAGTTTTTAGGTCTTTAAGGGATCAGAGAAGGATAGTTTTATAGTTAATCTGACAGATTTCATTAAATAATTCAATCACTCTCAAGATCTTGCTTATAGTATTGAATACCTTAATAGGTGGAGGAAAAGTAAATTGGAAGCTGAGTCTTGATCAAATTTTAGAACTCTCAATTTTACATCTTGCTTTGGTTCATGCTCTTACTGACCCATCTAGAAACTGCACCAAACCCTTTAGGAACTCAGATGTTTGCAGTGTGTGTGTGTGTGTGTATTTTTTTGGGGACTGGGGATTGAATTCGGGGGCCATTGGACCACTGAGCCACCTCTCCAGCCCCATTTTGTATTTTATTTAGAGACAGGGTCTCACTAAGTTGCTTAGTGCTTCACTTTTGCTGAGGTTGGCTTATGAACTCGAGATCCTCCTGCTCAGCCTCCCGAGCTGCTGAGATTACACATATGTGCCACCATGCCCGGATCAGATGTTCGGTATTAATCTAGTGAAATAAGCAAGAACTATGTCAGCAGAACTTCCCTTCACATCACATTAGGATTTCATCTCAAGCTACCGGTGTAGCCAGTGTTAGTAAAGCACCTGCTCAGCCTGCCTAAGGCCCTGAGTTCCATTTAAATGACCTCCCACCCACTTTCTGCCTCCTCTTGCACACCTATCTCAATTCTTTCTTTTTTTGGGGGGGGGGGTGGCAGGTACCAGGGATTGAACCCAGGGCACTTAGCCTCTGAGCCACACTCCCAACCCTTTTTATATTTTATTTTGAGACAGGGTCTCACTAAGTTGCTTAGGGCCTGGCTAAGTTGCTGAGGCTGGTTTTGAACTCCTGATTCTCCTGCCTCTGCCTCCCCAGCCACTGGGATTACAGGCATGTGCCACTGCACCCCATTTCCCACATGTCAATTCTTAAAGGAAATTACATTAAAAATAGTATTTTCCTGAATGAACATGTTTGATAATTTAGAGCGTGTTCTTGTAACTTGATTCTCTATAAATACTATCTTTCCCTTCTTTCTGATGAATTGTGCCCAGGAAATGTATAGTCAGCTCTAATTCATTTTAAGACAATGCTGATTATTCAAATGAGAAAAGAGCATGTTCAACTATATGCAGCCAGCTTTGGGGAGAGGCAGCAGTGTGCTCACACGTTCTGGCTGACACACTGCAGGTCCCTATGAATGAAGGTAAAAGCAGGGCCATATATAATTTATTAGTTCTCTCTCTAATTGCTTTCCAGTAGAATTGCAGAAAGGAATTCACGCCCTTCTATTTCCCATGGGGGTTCGCCTTTGTTACAGCTCAACTATAAGCGTTACATGCAGTTGCAGCTTTTGAAACAGAGCATTAATTGGAAGCAATTAGCCAATTATACCAGCTGTGACTGTGCTGTATACTGAATATTTACCAAGAAAAGAAAGCATTTAACAGATGATTTAATATAGCAGCCTGGCATAATGAATCTGCAACCGACACTATAATCACATAGCTGATGTCTTCAATGGTTGAAATATTCAAGTACATGGCATAAGGAAAGCTACAAAATAAAAAGACTATCAGGCTTAATTTTCAAAGCAGTGCAAACACGTGTGATGTCAATTTCAAAAGTAATCAAAGAGCTTATGTTTATTATCTAAAATGTGTAAGATCTCTCCAACTGCTTGATTTTGAAAAGCAGGTATGTTTTCAACTTTAATTACTTTTCTTTTTCTTTCTTTTTTTTTAATCTTTTGATGCCTCGTGTATGTGCCCTTAGCCCTATTATGAGGCTGTCCTTGAAACTGATGCTTTGGAACCACTTTAGGTACTTCTCAGATAAGCACCAAGAAGAACTTGCCTTGTGAGAAATTCTACTCTGAAACCACTGGTGTGATAATGAGCTGCCGGGTAGTCATTTTCTGCCTGTAATCTATTCAGCTTCTCAAGTGCTGACCAAGTACGTGGCGGGGAAAGGCTTTGGCTAGGCTAGCATTGACTGAAGGGATGAGAAGATAATTCACATGCTGTCAAAGAATATTTTTAAGGACAAAAAAATCCACTACCAACACTCACAATATTGGCTCTATAGGAAATAGAGAAAATGTTCACCAAATTTGTTAGCTCTACGTTAAAGAAACAAAACAAAGGAACCAAGACATGTTGCTACCAACTCTTGAGTCATCTTATTGGTGTTATTTTGACAAAGAGATGCCATTTCTTTATGTGCTATGATGTCACCTTTGTCCAATCATAACCTTCCGTATGAGAATGGAGACAAGGTGAGTGACAGCAGCAAGCAAACCAGCAGTCACTAGGCAACAAGATCCAGCCTTCAGTGGAAGAGAATTTTAAAACATTTAACCCTCACGACATCACGGCTTCTTGTTGCTGAAATGGACAAAGGCCTAATATGAATAATGCAGCTTGCTTCTAAAGCTGTGCTTCCCCTTGCAACGGGAGACTTCCTTCTTAGTCTAAGAGCATTGCTTTTCAGTTTGAAGAGATTGGAGAAGTTAGCAATTTTTAAAACCTCTTTTTCTCAAGGGTCACTGTTTAAGCCACATGAGTATCTTCTCAGTACATTTAGCATCGTTATTTAATTGCACCTCATAAACCAGGCTGCTGGGGAAGTGTGGACTCTGCACAAAGTCACGCTACAAAAGGGAGTGGAACCGAACAGTCTGAACTCCCTCACCAAGATTCACACTGGGTAGGGCAGAGGGGAGATGGGTGTCTTTACCTAGTTTGTTGCCCTGATGGGGCACCATTCTGTCCTTTATCTACCCAGAGCAGGTGCTTTCTCCTCATTGTACCAAGTTACTGCATGGAGCTTATTGATGGGGATCCTACAAATGCATCTTATTCTTTCAACCAGTCAAAAGTTCTACAAGATAGTCCCTTCTCTTTCATATGACTCTGCTGTAGAATTTGACAAAGGACTGGACAGATAAGATGTGGACTTGTGATATTGTTTCCAAACTGGATTTCTAGGCTCACTTCATTCAGATCATCCTGGTTTGTATCCAGAGGGGAGACTGGGGAGTCTTTTAGACATTCTTTCATGAGACATTTTGCTAATTTGAGAGATCTAAGTTTAACATTATATGTGATTTAACTTTCACTTTAAACAGTTCAGAATAAAGTTTAAAAAGTTTAACATTATTTTCTGCCCTTAAGCAGTATCATTTCTGTGAAGGTTCTACTAGATTTTATGCAGATCATAAACCAATTAACAGACACTATGAAGTGAGCTTAAGGAGAGCAGTTGTCATGTTTTCTCTGAGAGTGGCTGGTGGCATGGTAAATGCACAGCTCTCTTTTGCATGAATGACTCAATCAATTTGTTAACTAATTAATGGTATTCACATGGAGGAGATCTGGCAGGCACGAGTTATATAATACATGAGAACTGTCAGAATCCTACAGATTATCTAGTACAACACTCATTTTGCAGCAGAGGAAACAGAGACCCATATAACTAATTCATACATCTACTTAAAAGCATAGCTAGGTTTCCCTATAATCAGGCCAATGTGGAGACTAATTTAGATTGTAATCATGCAGAGATCAAAGATCATTTCCATATCACCTTGCTATATGCCTTATCTAGTATCATTAAACCTGTCCTAGAGGTCAAAAAATAAAACTCCGATCCAGTTCAGAAATAAATAGGCTGTACTTGGCTCACAGAGGCCACATTTCTTCTGAAATGTAAGAATCTCATGGTGAACTTTTTTTTTTTTTTTTTGGTTTGGGGGGTAAACCCAGGGAACTTTACCACTAAGCTACATCCCTGGCTTTCTTTATTTTTTATTTGAGACTGGGACTCACTCAGTTGCCTATGCTGGTTTCAAACTTGTCATCATCCTGCCTCAGCCTCCAGAGCAGCTGGGATTACAGACGTGTGCCTCTACACCCAGCTATGAACAATGATTTTTGCTTTGCAAAAAATTTTTTTTCAACCAGAGATTGAACCCAGAGGTGCTTAACCACTGAGCCACATCCCCAGCCCTTTTAATGTATTATTTAGAGATAGGGTCTCCCTCAGTTGCTTAGTGCCTTGCTAAATTGCTGAGGCTGGTCAGCAATCCTCCTGCCTCAGCCTCTTCAGCTGGCATGTACTACCAAGCCCCGCTATTTGTTTTTGTCACTGAAAGTTTTTATAATCGATTGAAGAAGATAGGATGAACATAAAATAAATTAGAGAAATAACACAGCCAAAAACATGAGTTAGAGAAATAACAGCCAAAGATTAACTCTACCAGGTGTTTTTACATGCCTTATTTAATCCTTTCAAGGGGCCAATTTAGGATATGAAATGAAACCACCATTACCTTACTCTGAAAGCTTTCCTTATTTTAAGATAGATATTCCCAAACTTCAGTCATTTATATTTCTCATACTGTTACCCGTACTAGTATGTCTTTAACATGTTTCTTTAAATCGATTACCTTTTTTTAAAAAGTGATACTGGGGATTGAATCCAGAAAGTGATCTGCCCCTGAGCTACATTCTCCAGGCTGACCCCTTTTGTATAAAATTTTGAGACATGCTCTTGATAAACTGCCCAGACAGCCCTCAAATTTGTGATCTTCCTGCCTCAGCTTTCTGAGTAGCTGAGGTTACAGGTGTGTGCCACCTTACCAGGCCTGATCCACTATTTTTTATTTCTTAGATGTTGATGGACCTTTATTTTTATTCTTTTATTTTTTTTTGATGTTGATAGATTTTTTTAAAATTCTTTTATTTATATGCAGTGTTGAGAATCAAACCCAGTACCTCACACTCTACCACTGAGTGGCTCTACCACTGAGCCACAACCCCAGTCCCCTGATCCACTTTTCTTTTTTTTTTTTGGTACTGGGGATTGAACCCAGGGGCACTCCACCACTGAGCCACATCCTCAGCCCTATTTTTTGTATTTTTTATTTAGAGACAGGGTCTCACTGAGTTGCTTAGGGCCTCGCTAAGTTGCTGAGGCTGGCTTTATTGCGATCCTTCTGCCTCAGCCTCCCAAGAGCTGGGATTACAGGCGTGCGCCACCAAGCCCGGCCCCTGATCCACTTTTAATTGTGGTATCAGTCTAAGTTGTACTACCCCTAATGGATACACCAAATATACATTTTTCCTAATATGCATTAAAATAAATATGTAGTTACTAACATATATTTGAAACATATATATTTGAAAGGTTAATATATCAAATATCTTTTTTAAAAGTTTATGTCTCTCTGCTTCCTGGTGTCATGTCCTGAGTTGCTTTTCTCTGCCATTCTTGATTTCTTTTGATCCTAATGAGACTTTCATGAAATTGCTTTAGAAATTACAGTCTTGTGTTCAAATTTAGCTGCTAGTTCAATACTTGCCACTAATCATTGTGACCTGACACCAAAGAGCATTTTTAAATTTTTTTTTATATTTTGGTAAACATAGACTACTTTACCATTGAGCCACATCCCCAGCTCTTTTTAATTTTTCTTTTGAGAGAGGGTCTCACTAAGTTACCTAGGGCCTCACTAAATTGCTGAGGCTGGCTTTGAATCTGCAGACTATGGAGTCACTGGGTTTACAGGTGTGTGTCACCTTGCCTGACTCAAGTGATTTCTTCGAATAGCAAAATTAGGCATATTATTATTTTTCTTTTTTAATATATTTTTATTTGTACTAAATAGTTATACATGACAGTAGAATGCATTTTGATACATCATGCATAATTGGAGTATAACTTCTCATTTGGTTGTACATGATTTAGAGTACACATGATTTAGAGTTATACAGGTCATGTAATCATATATGCACATAGGGTAATAATGTCTGATTCATTCTATTATCATTCCTACCCCCATACCCCTTCCTCTCCCTCCACTCCCCACTATCTAGTCCAAAATACCTCTCTTCTTCCCTCACCCTTATTGTGGATTAGCATCTGCGTATTAGAGAAAACATTTGACTTTTAGTTCTTTGGGATTGGCATATTTCGTTTAGCATGATATTCTCTAGTTCCATCCATTTACCTGCAAATGCCAAAATTTTCATTCTTCTTTAAGGTTGAGTAATATTGCATTGTGTATATATATATATATATATATATATATATATATATATATCATATTTTCTTCATTGATCTGATGAAGGGTATCTTGGTTGCTTCCATAGTTTAGCTATTGTGAATTGAGCTGCTATAAACATTGATGTGGCTGCATAATTGTAGAATGCGGGTTTTAAGTAAAACTAGGTATATTATTAATAAGACTTTTGTTTCAGTTGTAGATGAACACAATACCTTTATTATTTATTTATTTTTAAATATGTATATATATATTTAGTTGTTGATGGATATTTTTATTTTATTTATGGACATTTTTATTTTATTTATTTGTATGTGGTGCTGAGAATCAAAACCAGGGCCTCAAGCATGCTAGGCAAGCTCCGTAACACTGAGGTACAACCCCAGCCCAAGACATTCTTAAAAATAAAAAAGCACTGAAAATCAAGGGCTGGACTAACATAGCAAACAAGCAAATGAGTAAGGCTGGTATTGCAATTAAACTAGACAAGCCAGATCTAAGGCAGGAAGTTACAACAAGTAGAGAGATTTTGTTTTGACAGAAATGTAGCCCACCAAGATGTTATGATAGATGTGAATATTCATGGACAAAGTAAGCAAAGCAAAAGTTGTTGGTGATATGTAGAGAATTTGACAAAATCACTATCAGAATGAAAATCAGAATGGAAATAAATCGCCCTTGGAATTTACCAAATACACAGAACAATGTAACTTGGTAAAGAAAGTTTGGATTGTGTATACTTATCAAGCATGGATCAATAGATATGTGTAAGATTTTGTGTCTTACAAAAATATATATCTTGTAAAATAGATATATGAAAAGGTAAAACGTACACTGTCACAGTCTCTGATCACAGTAAAATAATACAAGAAGAAAAGACAATATTCCCTCCCACCAGATTGTTACTTAGAAATATTCATATAAATTTGTTAAAGAGGAAATCAAAACTAAAAATAGATAATTTAGACATTAATAAACAAAAACTCTTTTTCATATATTTGTTGATTGCTTGTGTATCTTCTTCTGTGAAGTGTCTGCCCAGTTCCTTAGCCCATTTATTGATTGGTTCTTTGTATTTTTGGTGTGAAATTTTTTAAGTTCTTTATAAGTTTTGGAGATTAGTGCTCTATGTGAAGTGTGTGTGGAAAAGATTTTCTCCCACTCTGTAGGGTCTCTTTTCACATTATTGATAATTTTCTTTGCTGAGAAAAAGCTTTTTAGTTTGAATCCATCCCATTTGTTGATTCTTACTTTTATTTCTTGTGCTCTGAGGGTCTTATTTAGGAAGTCTGGTCCTAAGTCAACATGATGAAGATTCGGGCCTACATTTTCTTCTATTAGGTGCAGGGTCTCTGGTCTAATTCCTAGGTTCTTGATCCATTTTGAGTTGATTTTTGTGCAGGGTGAGAGACAGGGATTTAATTTCATTTCACTGCGTATGGATTTCTAGTTTTCCCAGCACCATTTTTTAAAGAGGCTATCTTTTCTCCATTGTATGTTTGGCACCTTTGTGTAGTGTGAGATAACTGTACTTATGTGGGTTTGTCTCTGTGTCTTCCATTCTGTACCTTTGGTCTACCTGTCTATTTTGGTGCCAGTACCATGCCATTTTTGTTACTATTGCTCTGTAGTATAGTTTGAGGTCTGGTATTGTGATACCTCCTGCATCACTCTTCCTGCTCAGGATTTCTTTGGCTCTTCTGAGTCTCTTATTCTTCCAGATGAATTTCATGATTGCTTTCTCCATTTCTATGAGGAACATCATTGGAATTTTAATTGGAATTGCATTGAATCTGTATAGTGCCTTTGGTAGTATGGCCTTTTTTTTTTTTAAGGTTGGAAAAAAAGGGTATGTTTAGAATTAGACAGGTAGACTCAGTTTAGGTGATCCCAATTTTGTTGGCAACATCCAAAGCATCATAATCAGTAGCCAATTGAACATAGGCTCCATTAGGCCTGATCAGGGTGTTAACCTTGGTTACATCAATGTCTTAGAGCTTTTTTGTTTTTGTTTTCTGTGGTGCGTGGGATTGAACCCAGGACCTTGTGCTTGCAAGGCAAAGCACTCTACCAACTGAGCTATATCCCCAGCCCTTCATAGAGCTTCTTTACAGCTTGTTTGATCTGGTGTCTGTTGGCCTTGACATCCACAATGAACACAAGCATGTTGTTGTCTTTATGGCTGACTCAGTGGTCAGGGGGAACTTGATGATGGCCTATTGGTCAAGCTTATTTCTCCTGGGGGCGCTCTTCTGAGGATATTTGGGCTGCCTCCAGAGCCGCAAAATCTTGGGTTGCCAGAAGGTAGGTGATGTGCGGATGTTCTTCTATTCATGGCTCTGGACACCCTTCAACACTGCCTTCTTGATCTTCCAAGCTTTTGCTTTGGCTTTAGCTTTGAGAGGGGCAGGAATTTCCTTCTGAGCTTTCGGTACCATCTTGGTGAAAAACATTATGGCTGTTTTGACAATATTAATTCTGCCTATCCAAGAACATGGGAGATCTTTCCATCTTTTAAGGTTTTCTTTAATTTCTGTCTTTAGTGTTCTGCAGGTGATCAGCAAATATATGAAAAAGTGTTCATCATCTTTAGTACTTAGAGAAATGCAAATCAAAACCATGCTAAGATTTCATTGAACTCCAATTAGAATGGCTATTATCAAGAACACAACCAATAATAAGTGCTGGCATAGGTGTGGGGAAAAAAGGCACACTCACACATTTCTGGTGGAGTTGCAAATTGGTGCACCCACGCTGGAAAGCAGTATGGAGATTCCTCAGAAAACTTGGAATGGACCCACAATCGTGGAACCAACCTAGATGCCCTTCAGTAGATGACTAGATAGAAATTGATGCATACACACACAATGGAATATATTCATATAGAATTAAATTATAGCATTTGCAGGTAAATGAATGGAATTGGAGAATATCATGCTAAGTGAAATAAGCCAATCCCCAAAAGCCAAAGGCCGCATGTTTTCTCTGATAGTGGATGATGATACATAACAGGGGCGGAGGGGGATAAGAGAAGAATGGAGGAACTTTGAATTGTGTAGAGGGAAACGAGGGTTGGGGGACAGGGAAAAGAAAGATAGTGGATTGAGACAGACATCATTACCCTATGTACATGTATGATTACACCAATGGTGTGAATCTACATTGTGTGCAACCATAAAAATGAAAAGCTGTACCCCATTTGTGTATAATGAATCAAAATGCAGTCTGTAAAAATAAAAAAAAAAAGGAAACAAAGAAAAAAAAACTCGCAGTGAAGATGTAGTCAAGGGAAAATTAATAAAGCTGAATGCTTTTATTAATAAACATGAAAGGCTAAGTAAATGAAAGAAGGTAGAAAGAACAACAAACTAATATGAAGGAGGAAATAAGAATTAACTAAAGGATAAAAGCAGAATCTAGCCAGGCATAGTGGTACAAGCCTGTAATCCCAGCAGCCTGGGAAGCTGAGGCAGGAAGAAGGATTACAAGTTTGAAGCCAGCCTTGGCAAGTGACTGAGGCCCTATGTCACACACACACAAATTAAAGTCCGTGGGACAAGTAACTCCATGGTAAAATGCCTCTGTGCCGTCACTAGTATTGAAAAAAAAGTGTATACACACACGCACACACATGCACACACTTGTATGTGAATAATATGATCGTGTAGATAAAATGAATAATTTAATTG
This sequence comes from Glaucomys volans, assembly GCA_020662805.1. NCBI lineage: Eukaryota > Metazoa > Chordata > Mammalia > Rodentia > Sciuridae > Glaucomys > Glaucomys volans. The sequence continues at coordinate 406,035 of JAJEJO010000149.1, read as the reverse complement.
AAAAATCCAAATAGATCAATTTCTATAGACAAATGGAAAAGTTTGCCAAACCCCTACTTACCTTCATTCTCAACATCAACACCAGTCCAATGTTTCAACAGGTGAATTTGACCCATTCTGGGGGTAGAGGAGAAGGGGAGGAGAGTTTACAAGTTTAGAAACTCCTGATACCAAAACCAGCAAACATCACAAAAATTTCTAGAAAGTCCTTTTTCAACTATAAAACTGACAGACAAGGATTTACAAGGCTGATGTAACTTGATACTGACTTGGTGTTGTAGGTACATACATTGGTACAACCTTCTGGAGGGATGTCTGTCGTGCAATTTTTGTTTGTTGTTTTCAATTTTTGGAGGGACTGGGAATTAGAACCAGGATGCCCTACCACTGAGCTACATCTCCAACCCTTTTAATATTTTATTTCCAGACAGGGTCTCTCCAAATTTCCCAGTTTGATCTGGAACTTGCTATCGTACCTCAGCCTCCTGCATAGCTGGGATTACAAATGTGTGCCATCACGCCCAACAATTTTGAGTGTTCCTATTTAACCTAGAATTCAATTTTAAGGAGTCTATCCTGAGAAAATAATAGAGTACATGTGCAAATATGTAGAATTTTAAAGGTTTATTGCAACACAGCTTATAATAGAGAAAAATTTGGAAATGACCCTAGCGTCCATCAATTGGGAATAGTAAGATAAATTAGGTTGATTATAATGAAAGACTATGAAGTTATCAATAGGGATATATATTTTTAAAGTATTAGAGTATATAAAATACTGGCATTTTAAATATCTACCATCTATTGTTACATAGGTGATTATAGAATAATATCTGCAGCATGTACCTGTTTGTTAAGCTTATATGTGTCTTTATGTATTTGGAAATGTAAAGGATTCATAACAAATTGTTAAGAGAGGTTATCCCTAAAAAAATAAATAAGTAAATAAATGCAATGAAAAGAGAAAGAGAGATTATCTTTGAAGTTCATGAGGTTGACTGGAAGAAAGCACTTGATATAATTCTTTGTGGTTTGAATTTTAACATTGAGCATAAGAGGTAAATATAAGATTATCAATTTTGTAAATACATGAGTAGGTACGTGAATAGGCAGGTAGATACAAAAATTAATAAATAGATTCCCAGTAGAGTAAATAAGTACAGCTATTAAAGTGTTCCTCTCTCTCTGCTCTTACCCTTTAAGATCAACATGATTTCTGATTTTACCCATTTTCATATTACCAGTATTGCTGACTTTCTCTAATTCTTTCATTAATTCTTATTCTTAGTGACACAGAAAGGAAGAAGTAGCTCATTTAATGTCTCATTTCTGAGTCTTGGTCCTCAAAGTCTTCCTGAATTATTTTTCTGTTTCTTCAGTTTTTCCAGTGATTCTTAAGTCATTAAATACCCTGCAATAAATTCTTTTTATTCAAGCCAGTTAGAATAGATTCTAGTTCTTATGGCAAAGCTCTGGATAATTCAAGGAGTTATTAATAACCACTTCAAAAATAGTGGTTCACCAAGTGGGCTTCTTTTGCGGTTATTTTTAAGTCTGCATCATTATCTCAATCAAAGCTAAAAAAAAATTACAAAATTGAATTATTTTACTTCATTTGAAATTCATTAAAACTAGAAATGTTGGCTGGAAATGTTTGATTATTGAGATTATGAGTAATAATGTGAAATACCTAGAGTGTGTGTGTACACATTGAAATTCTAAAAATAATGATTAAAAATAACAATCTTTCCTTGTTGAAGAAAGTCTTCATTCACTTTTGTTTGTTTGTTTGTTTTGGAGAGAAAGTAAAACAGATCGGTGATTCAGATTTTAAAAGACTCTTGACTCTTGGAATATGTCATGAAACACAGGTATGTCACCTCAAAGATGATCATGTTCAAATTCCCAGAACCTGCAAATATGTTCCTGTTAGTGGCAAAGGGGGAATGAAGGTACTGGATAAATCCTTTGCTGCAAAATGATGGTAATGAATTTTCCTACATTATCTGGGTGGGTTGAATGTAATCACAGAGTCTTTCTGTGGGAGGGAGAAGCAGGAGGGTAAATGTCAGAGTGGTATAATGTGAAAAAGACTCAACCCATCATTACTGGCTTGACGATGGAAGGATCCATGAACCGAGGAATATGGCAGCCTGTAGAAGCTGAAAAGGAGCAAGAAACGATTCTCTGCTAGAACCTCTAGAAGGAACACAACCTTCTGGAGGCCCTGCCAAAACCTTCATCGCAGCCCAATGAGACCCCTTTCAGACTCCTTTTTCTCTCCCACCCTTGGTACAGGGGCTTGAACCCAGGGGCTTTCTACCACTGGGTCTCTAACTTGCTGAGACTGGCCTCCATTCCAAACTTGGAACTGCCTCCATTTTCAGACTTCTGACAGAATTGAGGGGCTATGTCCCCTATGCAAACAATACAGAGAGACTGATTATGAAACTGGTCCTGCAGGCAATAGACAGTCACCCCTCCCACCTATAAAGAGTGCTGAAGAGACAGCCAGCTCCTGGGGAGCCACAAGGCCCTGGTGGGTGTCACCTCCCTCCCTGGGGAAGGAGTGAGGAGTGCACGCCCTCATTCCCAGCCAGTGAGAGGGACATTCGGAGACTCCCTCCAAGGAGATGGTTTTGGTGACTGGGTGTTGCTTTTGCCAAAGTAAGTCTATAGGTGAGAGACCACAGCTGGAATGAAGTTGCACAACAGCAAAGAGAAGGAAGTGGCAGGCGGTCCAAACCATGTGAGTTTCCCTTGGGGACAGCTGGACTGAGGACGCAGAAGGCCTGGGGTCATTTTGTAGAATTGCACAAGAGGACTCCTTACTCGGAGGGCAAAGGGACCAAAGGAGATGGGTAGAGTAAGGGAGATGGCTGCAAACCATCTGACATAGAACTGAGAGCTCCAGCCAGAGGGAAGGCAGTATCCTCCACCAAGGATCTCACAAAGCACCTTCCAGAGAGAACCTCTGAAGGCTCCCCTTGTAGACACCACTGGGGGCTGAGGTCAGTGCCTGAGAGGGAAGACCCCGCCCTTCCTCTAGTCCCTGTCCTCAGCACACAACCTAGAGGGATCAGAGCCAAGAAAGAGGAGGAGCTGGCCCCACTTCTTAAAGCTTGCTGCAGATTGAACTGAAGGAGGACAGTCCCTTTCACCTGAAGGAAGTTAGGATTAGGTTCCGATTATTGAAGTAAGACAGTCCAGCTGACTGAAGGGGCCAACCAGCATTGAGATCTGCCTGAGATTTCATCCAAGGATGGGAAAAAGTGAATCTCCACAGTGGGTTTGAAATAAGTATGGAAAAAAAGAAAATAGTTGTTTTATTATTACACTTGGGCCCACTCACCTTGTTCAACAAAATAACAAATACAAAAAATATTTTTAAAAAAGTACTGAACCATACTGGATTCTTACATAAATGAAATGACTTAATAGATATAAAGTTTCTTAGCTTCTTATATCTTCTTAGCATGATGTTTGGCACATCATAAGTGCTCTTAGAAATGTTAGCTATTATTATCATCATTTCTACTGTTTGATAACCTGGGTTTTTCACTTAACAATGTTTCTTATCCTGTGCTATGGCACACGACTGCAGTCCCAGAGACTGGGAGGCTCAGGCAGGAGGATTTTAAGTTGGAGACCAGCCTCAGCAACTTAGCAAGGCCCTGTCTCAAGTAAAAAAAAATAGAAAGGATTGGGGATGTAACTGAGTGGTGAAGCACCCCCAAGTTTAATCCCCAACACCAAAATAAATAAACAAAACCCCAATGTATCTTAAATATATTTTCATGTCAATATATATGACTATGATACATAACAAGACTGAGTTCTGCAGGATTTTACTTGCTAATATATCATGTAGCAGATCATCAGTAATATATCATGTAGCAGATCAACAGTTATTAAGTGAATTAAGTTATTAAGTGAACAGTTATTAAGTGACTATTAAGTAATCATTTCCATTGGAGGCAATGTGTTGTATGGAACATACCTTATTTATTGATCTGCTATTACTGGTTAGAATACAGTAGAAACAACTACATTATGATTATAAACCAGGCTCTAACACATATTCTTAGTTTTTCATCTGTGTACTGTAGTTCCTTAATTTTTTTCTTGATGTAAATTCTTAGAACAGAAATTGCTAGGTCAAAGGGCAGGGTGGTTTTATTAAAACTTTGAAAATTGCTGTTAAGTTGCCCTCTGGAGAGATTTTTAAGGCTAAGCAAGAAATAAACATTTCCAAATACAGAGATTATTTTTTATTATCTTTGCCTATCTCTGGATATTTCCCAGTTCCAAAAGTTTGGCATGGCTTCAGCCCAAGAAAGATTTCTGCAAGATTGAAAATAAAATATTTCAGGAACTTTTTCTAGGACATAGTTGACCAGATTAAATGGAATGGGAAATTAAATGGGAAAACAGCATTCACAGTAGAAGCAGCTGTGAGTAACTCCTTAGTTCAAGAAAACTCTGCCCAGAAGACAGCAGGTTTCTCTCTGAGCATCACAGAAAATTGCTAAGCAATGTAATTGTGTATTGAGCACCTCTTAGGTGTGGCTGTCACAGCACAATTCCTCCACACTGCACTGGGCCATAGTGCAATGGCCTGTCTCTCCCACTATGCCCAGACTGTCAGCTCTCCAAGGAAGAAACCTTCATTTCTCCTTGCATCTTTGGTACACAGCACGAGAAACACAGTAGGTGAAATACGTATTTGTGGAACTAAACAGAATTCCCCTAAGAGAACTCCAGAAGATTTGGCACAAACTCTGGAAACACACTCAAATACATTTGAATGACTCATGTCAAAGGTAAGAAGCTGCTAAGTGTGGTGGTGCACACTTGTAGTCCCAGCAGCTCGGGAGGCTGAGGCAGGAGGATTGCAAGTTCAAGGCCAGCCTCAGCAACTTAGCAAGGCCTTAAGCAACTTAATGAGACCCTGTTTCAAAATAAAAAAAATAAAACGGGTGGGGCTATGGCTCAGTGGTTGAGCGTCCCTGAGTTCAATCCCCAGCAAACCACCCCCCTAAAAAAAAAGGGCTAGGGATGTGAAAGTGACCTGGGTTCAATCCCTGGTACCAAAAAAAAAAGAAAAGAAAAGAAAAGAAAAGAAAAAGAACTGATAAAAGTTCAATGAAAGATATATGTATATGTGCGATATATAGAGATGATACAGATGTAGAAATAAATATATATGACTGTACTATCTAATTAGGGTAGCCAATAGCTATATATGGATACTGAGCACTTGAATTATGAGTAGTATGAATTGAGGTATGCTGTAGAATATATAAAAATATGCCCCTGAGTTCAATCCCTGGCACCAAAAATAAAAATAAAAAATAAGAAGCTAAACCATTGTCATCTTGATTTCTTGAGCTAGAGATTCAAGCAGTTTTGGGGTTTGGAGTCCCTTATTCTGATATGGGTCTGTTGTCCCCAGACTTGTTTGGTACCAGAATCTAGTCAGATCAGATCATTGTGATGAGGCTTCTCTCTGCTTTGCTTTGCTTCCTTCCTTCTTTCCTTTCTTCTACTGGGGATTTAACCCAGAGGTACTCTACCACTGAGCCACATCCCCAGTCCTTTTTTATGATTTATTTTACGACAGGGTCTTGCTAAGTTGCATGGGGCCTCACTAAGCTGCTGAGGCTGGCTTTGAACTTGCGCTCTTCCTGCCTCAGCCTCTGGAGCTGCTGGGATTGCAGGCATGCACCACTGGGCCTGGCTTCCCTCTGCTTTCTTGCATGGAACAGCAGCCAAAAATGGAACCCTCATACCCTGAGCCAAGGCACCCAAGTTCCTCTCTCAGGAGCTGTGTGTTGAATCTGCATTTTGGTGACAGGATCCCTGGACATTGTCAGTGGGTGGAACAATAAGGTAAAGGTGGCTAACTTCCAATCCCACCATTCCTGCTTCTTCACTGCAGAAACCAAATTTTTTTACTCTTTTTTTTTTTTTGCGGTGCTGGGGATTGAACCCAGTGCCTTGTGCTTGCAAGGCAGGCACTCTACCAACTGAGCTATATCCCCAGCCCCAGAATCCAATATTATTAGAGACTAAATGTATCTAACTAAAAGTTGTTTCCAGGCCTACCTTGTGGACAAGGATAGCTAATGAGATATGAAGAGGGTTGTTAGTGGAACTTCCGTAGTGCTCCTAAAGGAGGATTATTCATCTACCAGATGACTTTGCTCTTCCTGCCTTCCTTTGTTTTCTTTTTCCTATCTAGATCACAAACACAATGATTGGAGCTTCAGTGATCCTTCTGTGATCATGAATTGGAGGATGGAAATCGATGCTAGGAATGTTGGAAAAGATAAGCTAGGAGACTTGGACAATCTATCCCGAGACCTACTCCCAGATTTATTTTATTTGAGAAAAAAAAAAAAACCTTTATCTTATTTAAGCTATTGTCACTTGGAAACTCTATTTAAAGTGGCCAAAGCTAATTGCAAACTGAATGGCTTTCTGTACGGGGAAAGGCAGAGTACTAAGGGCATTTTGGACATTTTCTGGGGAGGAAAGGTTGCAATTTTTTTCTGTAGTCACAATGAATGAGAACACTACTTATATTTAGTAGAAACGAGCATAGGATGTCCTGTCCCAGATGTTCCTGGAGACTTAAAACAATAATAGCAAAATGTTTATAAATAACTATGCTTTCAACATAACTATATATTTATATGTAAACTCAACTTCTTTTTTTTGCCCAGCATTAGACATAACTAATTTTCCAGGACTTTTTCCACATAAAACAAAGAAAATCTGTGTTTTACTTTTTGGAACTTCATTAGAATTTGCTTACCATTTCTAAAGTTGCATCACCATTAGTAATACCAGTTGTACCCAATGTAATGCACTTGTACTAATGTGTGCATAGTCCCATTCATGAAGAATGTATGAATAGGTACAGCATTTGACTCCTTCACTGTATCTTATAGTGTAATTGGCCCCAGCATTTCCATATTGAAATGCATTTTACTTTATTGTGAATTACCTTCCCTTTCTTTCTTTCCAGGTAAGGCATTTTATCAGTTCTATTTTGTGAGAAATGTCAGGGATGGAACTCAGGGCCTTGTGCATGCCAGGCAAGGGCTCTACCACTGAGCTACATCTTTAGCCTACTGATTTTATTTTTGAGGGGTGTATGTAGGTTACATTGCCTGTAAATTTCATCTCAGGATCATATCTGTTCTCTAGATTTATGGGATGGGGACATTGGTCTTGACAGGACTTAGAGTCCTGACGTAGGGGAATACACACTCAGCGCTTGTCTGCATTCTTTTCCTTGCCTGTGAGGCAGAAGGGACTGACAACAGAGCCAAGTGTCTGGGGTCTGTACTTCAGAGCAGAACAGGCATGATTTTTACACTTGTCTGTGTCAAGTCCAGATTTGTGTGTAAACACAGAAAATGCCTCAAATGTTATTTGAGAGCTAATTCTTTCTGAGAGTTAGTGCTAATCCAGGATTTATCACTAACTCTCCTGCCTGTCTCTTGATCAGGGGACACAGATCAGGACAGAACTCTGTGGACCGAGCGGAGGCAGGGCCAAGACACAGTCAGGAACTCCAGGCACTCTCAGGGAGAAGGAGGGGGCGAGGAAGAAACTGCACTGGCCATCTGGGGGTAGGGAAGGAGTGCCAAGGGAAACAGCCTGCCCAGGGCCACCGGAGGACCTACAGCCAGCATTGTCAACCTCGCCCTTCGTCTTGGTCAACCCACTGGAGGGACTGAATTAACCACATCTCGCTCTCCTTAATTGGAGCAGATAATTGGTGAGCTGGCTCTGTGCACAGGAAATGTGTTCAGATGGATTTGGCAAAGTGGAACAGGAAGAATGGGGACCACCTGACTTCATCTGGTGCCAAGGAGGGCAACACAAAGCGGCAGTGTCTCCTATGGAGCCTGGCCCGGCAGAGCAGGGGCATGGAGAGCTCTGTGCAAGCCCACCGGCCAGTGCCCCTCAGGAGCCTCGGTGTGCAGGGTGAGGAAGATGGCTGGAACAGATGACGATGGCCTGGAGCCCTAGGGCTGGGCTCTGTGGTGAAGCTGCTTCCTTATTTGGGGCATGTAATTTAACCTCTCCATGTCCATTCGTAAAATGATTGAGAAAAAAACAAAAAATGTTAATTATTATTTATTTATTTAATTTTGCAGTACTGGAGCTTGAACCCAGGGGGGCTGCCACTGAGCTACTTTCCAGTTCTTTTGATTTTTTTTTGTTTTGAGACAGGTCCTCAGAGTTGCTGAGGCTGGCCTCAAACTGGTGATCCTCATGCCTCAGCCTCTGGAGTAGCTAGGATTACAGGTGTGAGCCGTCCCATCCCACTAAATGTTAAAATCTTGTTACTCCACTCCATCTAATCCACAAATGTTGCTTGAATGCCTCCTCTGTGGACAGAGCCATGCCAGGGCTTATGCCCTGCATGGACTTGCACCAGAGGAAGAGGGGAGTGAAACAAAGAAATACAAACCATAACATCTCTGCAGGGGTGCTGACGGCTTCACCTTCTCCCCAGATGAATCTCCAGCATTTTCTCTTCAAGTTGAGAAACATGGTCAAACCTCCCGCCCCAGCGCTTTGCCCCACTTTTTTCAGAGGTACCCTGGGGTAGGGACTGTGTAGAGATATCCGTTGCCAAGACAACAGAAATCAAATACCAGCGGAGCTGTCACAATTTCTGAGGATGTGGTGAGTGATGACCAACTGCATGACTGTCAGAGGCGCTTTTCCTGCTCTTTTTTGGAAACTTCATACTTGGGAAACCCTTAATGTTGTAAACTGTGCTCAGATCCAGAAAGCAAGCAAGGGTCAGTCAGCAATGCCTGTCCCACAGCAATGCATATGCGCATGCGTGTGTGTGAGCGTGCACACGCACCGGCTCTGGAATAGCCTTTGGAAGCTTCATCCTCATGCACTCCTATCTGTTTCCTGGGGATCTCCTCCTGACCTGCAAGGAGACCTGGCCCCAGCTCTCATCCTCATGCAGCATGAGGACTGCTGTACTTCTTTCATGACTCTCTTTGTGCAGTGAGAGGAAGACAAAGGGAGTCAAGCGGTTGAGCTCATGTGACCCTGGACAAGTCTCTTTGCTTCCCAGAGTATCACCACAGCAACAGAGGTATTTTGTAAATTGTGCTCCTAAGGGAAAATTTAGGACAAATTACCAAAGTACACTGAAAAGTGTACACGTGTACACAAAGTACACGTTTGTAACTGAAAAATTTTTTTTGAGAGGGGGGTTTACCAGGGATTGAACTCAGTGGCACTTGACCCCTGAGTCACATCCCCAGCCTTTTTTTGTATTTCATTTAGAGACAGGATCTCACTGAGTTGCTTAGCACCTTGCTTTTGCTGAAGCTGGCTTTGAACTTGCAATCCTCCTGCCTCTGCCTCCTGAGTCACTGGAATTACAGGTGTGCACTACTGTACCCAGCCATAACTGAAATTATTATTTTTATTATATCTGCTTTTAGCTCGAGATTTATTATTCATGATCTAGCAGTTATTCAAATGCACACTTTCTTTTAGTAAAATCCTTTGGCTTAGAGCTGTCCGTCTAGTAATGGTACCATTCATTACAAATGTTTTAATGTAGAAATGCATTTTTTATTAAGCTTGTTCATCATGAATAGCTTAGTCTAAATTACAGACACCATAATCTCATAAAAGCTAAGTGGAATAAATTTGTGAAATTTAGTTTGCAAATAAATAAGCTGTAAAAATCATCACATTTCTGCAAAGATAAAATGAATCAGGGAGTCACATGTCCTTCTCATAACTAGCTCGTAGCTGATTTATTAATCAGCAATTCTATAATTACATTCCTTGCTGTGCTGTTGTGAAACTTCAATAAGAATATCATGCTTTTGGTGCCCAGTAGGCAGTAAGTGACAGTTGTTATTAATAAGTTGATAACCCTCAAAAACAGAGGCACAAATAAAGACACACACCAATGCACAGGCGCGCGTGCACACACACGCTCATATGCACACTTCTGGCCCTTTTGACAGAGAGCCCAACTATGGTGGAGATGGATGGATACTCAATTTTGAGTATCCAAAGTTGGACGTTTTGTTTTTTGGGGTCATTTGAGTACAGTATACGTGAGCCCAGCACTTGCTAGGTCAACCCCTGAACCCACAGTCAGCCTACCTGGGGAAATAAAACTCAAGTATGAAAAACAACCCAAGACTGCATTTGAGTAAATAATAACTGCCCACCATGGTGTAGGAGGGTTTTGGACTTCACGGTGCATCAAGAAAAGTCCATGTATCTGCGACTACGGCTGATGTGTAAGACACTCCTGAGCGACAAGTGATTGGAAGGACAGAAAAGGTCAATTTCCTGTAGGGAAGGTGGCCCTGAGGGCTGACAAGGTTTTATGGTGCCTGCGGTCCTGCTGCTGTGATCTTTGGACTCTGTCGTGTCTTTGTCTTCCACCCTGTTGGAACTCTTGCTCTCTCCCCTGGACTGACACCACAGCCTCCTCCCTGGTCTCACTGCCTCCCATTTTTTAATAATGTGAAGCTAATGGCTTACTTCTCAGCTGAAGCTCCATTAGTGGTTCTACCTGGCCTGCAGCCAAGACCCAGCTCCTCTCCGTGGGGCAGACCCTCCTCTCCAGCCCTATCTGCTTGGAACCGGTTCACCAGCCACTGGCCTTTGTTTCTTTTCCCCAGCTACAATGTGTGCTTTCAAGCACAGCTTTTCACATGCGGAATGCCTTTCCTCTCATTTTCCCCCAAGTGTCCAGCTAACCTTGAAGCCATGGTGAATTGTTCACCTCCTCAGTCTGCCAAGAAATCCAGGTTGGTTTCTATATACTTCTGTGGGAACACACCCCAAATCCACATACCACTCACTGCCTCCACTATTAGTGATCTCTCGGCCTATTGCTGTCCTCTTGCACTGGGATTACGGCCAGAGCTTCTTAAATGACCCCTGCTTCTGCTCTCGCTCTCCTCGAGCCCCAGGGGTTGCTCTCAACACCAAAGCCAGAGTGGCCTTGAAGCACAAGTGTGACCGGATCAACTCTCTGCTCAAAACCCTCCAAAACAGTGGTGGGTTGGAGTGAAGTCAGCCCTATGCCTCTCCTACCGGATCTGTGTGTGGTCATGTTGCATTGATAGCTTGAAATAGGCCATGGTGGTAGTATTTGCAGCATAGAGATGCTATAGCAAATGCTATAAACCAGGGCTTTTCCCCCCTTCCTGATACTGGGAATTGACCCCTGGGTGCTCTATCACTGAGCTGTATCACCAGCTCTTTTTATTTTTTATTTTGAGACAGGATCTCACTAACTTGCCCAGGTTGGTCTCAGATTTGTGATCCTTCTGCCTCAGCCTCCAAAGTTCCTGGGATTGCAAGAGTGCACCATTGTGCATGGTTTATCACTGAAAGTTTTTGCGATCCATTTTTTTTTTGAGACCCTGTTTACCAGCCCCCACTGTTCCACAGGTGACCCATTTTATTCACAGTAAATGCCCAAGTCTTTATAATCCACAAGGCCTGCTGGACTCTAACCTCATCTCCCATTTCCTTCCCCTCTGCTCCAGTTACACTGGCCTCTTCACTTTTCCCTAAATATACAGGCAAACTCTATTTTCTTTTAAATTAGTTGTATATAGACACAATACCTTTATTTTATTTATTTTTTTTTTAATTTTGTGCTGAGAATTGAACCCAGTGCCTCATGAGTGCTAGGCAAGCGCTCTACCACTGAGCCACTACCCCAGCCCCAAGGCAAACTCTATTTCAGAGACATTTGCCCTATTGCTCTGTGCCTGGAGCACTTCTGCCAGATACACACACCCCAGACTCTGCCTATTCCTTGTCCTTTAAGTCCTCATTCAAGTGTCAATTCTCAATGAGGCTTACATGCCTGCACCTCCATACATCCTTCCCTTTTCCCAACTCTCGACCACTTGCCCTGTTCTATTTCCCCTGCAGCATTCTGACCTGCTGTAGAATATATTTATTATATTTATGCTCTGTGCCCCACTAGAATACCATCTCCATGAAGCCAGGGATGTCACTGTTTTCTTCATAGACATGTCCCAGGGCCCAGCACTGGCACACAGCAGGCTCTCAATAAGCACATGCCCACTGGCTGACAGAATCTTCCAATGCCCACTTCCTCTGTAAACCTTCCTTAAACTTTGCACTTTGCTCTTCTCCATCCACAGAATGTCCAGAGTCTCGTTCCTCTTTGTTAGCAGAGTCCTCTGTGTACGTGGAGGTGTTGTATCATAGTGGTTTTCTTACTCTTTGCCTCTTCTTGCCCACATGGCTGTGTGTGAGTTCTTCAAGGTGTTCCAACGCCCATCCTAGGGCCTGGCACATGCCCCACCCTGCTGGTTCTGTCAAATGAACACATGAATGTATGGAGAATGGTAACCAGAACATAATTCTCAAATTGATTCCTTTTCCCATCTGGAGGACCCTCTGGTGATGGCTCTGTAGGAAGAACTGAGGTAGGGAGGGATTGAGAGTTTCTTGAAGTACAGTACTGAGTGTGGAAGAAGCTCGGGGAAAGCTGGTTACTATTCATTTCCATTATGCTCCTTCCACTTTCTCTCCACAGTCCTCACTGGTGCCTTCTATAAGCCTTCATCTCCCTTGATCCCAGAGTGAGCTTTACACATAGGGCGAGAAGACAGTGACCTCTGTCTGGAGATGTGAAGAGCTTCTGGAAGATTCCTCATTCTCAAATACTTTCTTCATCCTGGTGCCACTTTCTTACAAAGTGAGGGGCATGTGGTGTTCTCAGATTTTCAAGAAAATTTTATGGAAATAGCTTCTATGTCACTTAGAGTCTAGTGGGGGAATCAGAAGCAAGGGATTGTGACTTGTGGCAAAAAAACTTTGCAGAAAGAGCTCAGGATCCCTGAAGAATTCTGACATGCTTCCCTGAGCTGGGAATGAGCAGGGTGTGGAAGTGGAGGGTTTCAGGCAGAGCTAACAACTTGTTAGTGAGCACAGGGCACCCCAGTACTTGGAGACCATGTGACTGGATTGCAAGGAACATGGTGGACAGTGGTCAGGATGGGACTGAGGTCAGGAAGGAGCTGATGGCACAGGCATTGTAAGCTGTGACACTAATTCTCTTTCACAAACTCCCCTCAGAAGGGTTTTCTTGCTGGGGATATAGCTCAGTCGGTAGAGTGCCTGCCTTGCAAGCACAAGGCCCTGGGTTCAATCCCCAGCACCACAAAAAAATAAAATAAAATTTAGAAAAACTTGAAGAAGGGTTTTCTTGAGCAGGAGCAGTAGGATCAAACTGCAGTTGAGAGAGCTCCTTCATTTCTCATCTTCTCCCTTCAACCCCATGTCTTCTAAAGGCCTTACTCATGCAGCATGGAGTGGGAACATGGAATGGAATACAGTGCGTGCTCTGCACGTGACCAGAGGAACAGGAGGGCCCAGGAACAGTGCTGGAGGGTCCGCTCTGGGGCCTGTGAAGCACGCAGCAGCATTCAGCAGTCCCTTATGTTTTTGTTTGTTTGTTTTTAATTTGGCATTTTTATTTTTATTTTTAAATTTGTTCTAATTAGTTACACCCCTTACACCTTTTAATGTCTGTCCCACCCACCATCCAGGCTTCAGAACATCGAAGCTGGAGAGGTCATCTCCTCTGTCCCTAATGAAGTCCCTGTCCAGAGGAGGCCAACTACGCTCCTGCTCGCCCAGTGCACCCAGGACAAAGAGGGAACTGCGCCCTGCAGAGGAGTGACTTGCCGCCTTGCCCAGTCATCAAGAGAGGAAGAAGCCACACCCTAACGGAGCCTCAAGGGAGTACAGGATGTCCCAACACGTCCTGTAGAACGACTTCGTACTTTTCCAGTTACTAATTTGCCTTACCTGTTCTGTTCAAACAGGCTAATTGTTTCTTTAAAAAGACTCAGGTGTAGTGAGATGAGGTCACCAGAGACGTGCCTAAACAATTACAGCCCCTGGTCGCCGGCATGCCCATAAGACTAGTAACCGGTTGGTTGCTCCGGCGATTGTAGTGCTGGTCTTCTGGACTCCGCGGAGCAAGTTCGGTGAGGGCGCGCCCCCTGGTGGCAGCGCGAGATTAGAGCAGGCAGAAAGACCCATGCTGGCCAGCGGCTCAGCACCGGAGCGAAGAACCCTCTCAGCTGGACCTACTTGTGGTTATTTCCCAATTAAATATTTTGTTGATTGAAATATGAAATAAAATTGATTAGTACAAGATACTCTTACTTGAGGTCTTGGAATGTGTGAATCTTAATAAAAAGGAACAATCAGCCAAAGACACAAAAAGAGCAGGGTGAATGGGATCTTTGACATCCTAAGAGGACAGCTTTGAGAGCATCCGCATAGTTCCCGCTTTGACACTGTGGGTATTATATTCTCTGTAGCTACCTAAGGCGGTTAATTTTTTATTATGAAAATTCTCAAATATACATGAAACAGCCAAAAGGACTACACTCTCCCCCCCCCCCCTCCACCACCACCACTCAGGTTCTGGAGTATCAAGATTTCCTCACTTGCTGTCTGTATCCCTTTTTAGTTTTTCACTTGCCTCCCTCCACCTTAAGTATTGTAATTCGAGCATCATGTCAGTTTACCCTAAATGGTGTAGTATCATTTTTTTAAAAACCGTGGATTTTCTTATAGAGTCACATGCCATTATCATATCAAAAGACTCATGATTCCTTGGAGTCATCCAAATGCCTGTACAGTCTGCGTTTAGGTTTTCTTGAAAACTTTTTGCTGTTGTTTGTGGATCCCAGAAGTCCACACATGGTGTTTAGTTATGTCTCATAAGTGCCTCTCTCTTTTCTCTCCCTCCCTCTCAATTAACCTACTCTTACATACAGTGAATTAAGCAGGCAGTTGGATGAAGTTTGATAACACGCCCTTACAAAGATAAAGAACATATATTTCCACCACCTCAGAAAATTCTCCTGCACCTTTGAGTCAATACTGCTTTGTCTCTTACCATGGATGAGTTTTGCCCATCCAGAATGTCATTTCAATGGAAACTTACAGTGTGCACTTTTATTTTTGTATGCATGACTTTTTACACTTATCATAATATTCATGAGTTCATCCATTCTCTTTTATTGCTGAGTTGTATTCCAATTTGCTTGTGCGTACTTCTGTTGCTGACCATCTGGATTGTTTCCAGTTGAGGTTATTATGAATAAAGCTGCTGTGAATATTTTTGTGTGAAAGATGTTTTCATTTCACTTGGTTAACATCCCTCCCTGCACCCAGTAGAATAACTGATCATAGTGCTGTGTATTTTAACGCTGTAGGGAAACCTGTCTCTTCTCATCTCATGCACTCCTTGCTCTTCCATTTTTTTCAGCTGTCCAATAATAGTCTGACATTTTGCAAATGTTTGTCAGCTTTCTTGTAGTGTCATTTAACTTGTTCTTCTAATCCCTGTTTTTTTTGTTTGTTTGTTTGTTTTTTAATAAACTGGAAGGTGGATCTAACCCCTGGATGAGACCCAAGTGAAGCACTTTGGCAAGAATGATTAAAAAAATACTGCTCTGTAGTGTTTCTTACATCTTATCAGAAAGCAATTTGGTGGCATGATCTTCCTACTCTTCTTCAGTTAAGAGAGTAAGATGGTGCAGTGACGCGGGCTTATGATCACAATCAGAGACTAGGTAGGCTGAGGCAGGAGGAGGTCAGCCAGTTTCAATTTTTTTAAAATAATAAAATAAATAAAAAGGACTGGGAATGTAACTCAGCAGTAAAATGCCCCTATGTTCAATTCCAAGTTCCAAAACAAACTAACAAACCACCCCCCAATACAAAGACTTTAAGACTCATCAATAGGTACCCCATGTAAAGTCGTATCATTCCCCCACCATTCAATCTTTCATCTAACAGTTTCAGATGACCTTTGCCTTGAAACAATTATTCTGGTAGAAATTACAAAAAGCCGGTTTAAAAACTCCTATCATCCCTCCTGATTCTATAAAAATGTCTCTTATATCAACTAATTGTCATTGTCATATAGAAAAAGGAAGAAAAATATCTGTCATTGATTGTTAATGAAAATTTTAATTTGATTTGCTCATTGTTGGAAACTTTATGAAAAGCTCAGACAAGAAAACCTCTCACAATATTGTATTATTCAAAATGTGAATAACTCCTGCAGCTTGCTCTAAGAAAAAGATACCTAATATAGAAGAACATTTATAAGACTTGGATTGATTGCAGGCTACAGTAATAATTATAACTATAGTAAGTGGTAATATTTGGGAAACATTTTCTATTGACTGAAATTAATAATTAAATTGAAATAATTTTCATATTAACAGTTATACAGAAAATAGAAGTTCTAACCATTGTAGAATCCAAAGGGCCTTCATCCAATTAGGTTTAACTTTTCCCCTTGAGGAAGCCATGGATGCATTTCTTCAGTTGACATTTATTGAGCACTCACTGTTTTGGGAGAAAGAAAGATAAATTAGACCCAGACTTTGCAAGGCCCCCAGGGCCTAGTGGATGAGTTTCATCCCAGTGGTCCCTGAGACTTGCTTTGCACAGATGTTTATGGTCTTTGTTGTGGGATATACAGAGAACATCCTGAAGTTATTGGCAACACCCCAAGGTCATATATCACCTGTCCTATACACAGGTGGCAAATATATAACCAGCTCTGGGATGGGGATGCAGAGAGGGGCTAATTTGCAGCATTTGCCTATTTCCATGGTGCAAATACTCCCATCGTGGCCCATTTCAAGCTACTCACATGAAGTCATGAATGTAGAGCTATAAAAATATGAATAGCATGCCATCATACAGCATATCTCCACCATAGGGTATAATAAACATAAGAGTATAGATTATGGTTACATATACCTTAGCAGTTCCACTGCGGGTATATCCTCAAAAGAATGAAAAGCAGGGCCTTGAACAGACATTCATATACCCATATTCATAGCAGCATTATTCACAACATCCAAAACAATGAAACAACCCAGATGTCATCAGTGGAATAACATACAATGGAATATTTTTCAGTCTTTTTTTTTTTTTTTTAATAGTGCTGGGATTGAGCTGAGGGTCATGCATGCATGCTAGGCAAGCACTTTACCACTGAGCTACATCCTCAGCTCCTAGTCAGTCTTTTAAGAAGGCATGATATTCTGACCTATGCTACAATATGGTCGAAAAGTAAAGATATTATTCTAAGTGAAATAAGTCAAAAGCAAAAGGATAAATACTATATAATTACATTTATAAGAGGTCTTAGAGGGGTCAAATTCATAGAGACAGAGTATAGAGTGATTAGGGGTTAGGGGAGGGAGAATAAGGAGCTGGCATTTAAGGATCTGGAGTTTCAGTTGAGGAAGATGAAGACATTGGGGATTGATGGTAATGATTGTGCAACAATGTGAATATACTTAATGCTATTGAACTGTGAGCTTCAAATGGTTACCCTGGCCTTGTGCAGTGGCACACGCCTCTACTCCCAGTTTAGATCACAAGTTTGAGGCCAGCCTCAGCAACTTAGTGAGATTCTATCTCAAAATCAAAAATAAAAAGGGCTAGGGATATGACTCAGTGGCTCAGTGCCCCTAGGATCAATCCCTAGTACAAAAAAAAATTAAAGTTAAAAAGATAAATTTTATACATGTATATTTTAACACACACATACACGCACGCACACGCGCACACACACACACACACACACATACTACACACACAACACACATGACACCTATACTATAGAATTCAGGAATGGACTTCCGGAAGTGTAAAGGTTAAATCTTCGATCTGTACCTCCTGTATCTCCTTTGATCCCTACCCCACCCTACCCCAAAGGCCAAATTTAGAGTTCCAATACATTGTCCACCCAGATCTGGTCTTACTGTCTCTTGTTTCTTAATATGCATCTTTTGTTTTATGCCCAGTACATATCACAAAATCAGAATTTAAGGGCAAAAAATGCAGAAAGGAAAAAGTTCCATACTTCAAAGGTGCAACTCTTGACTTTCGTATTTTTAATTTTTGTGGTACTGGGATGGAATCCAGGGGCACTTTACCACTGGGCTACATCTCCAACCATTTTAATTTTTTATTTTGAGACAGGGTCTTGCTAAGTTGCTGAGGCTGGCCTTACACTTGCAATTCTTCTGCCTCAACCTCCCCAGTTGCTGGGATGACAGGTGTGTGCCACTGCACCTGGCAGAAGATGCAATTCTTTAACATTAAACTTTAAGAGGTCATTAAGATTGGCAGGATTGGTGTGTTGCTATTGTGTGCACTTGGTGCAACGTATTAGGAATGGCTCTTTAACTCTGTAATCTCCTCCCCAAACCCTTAAGCCCAGTCTAATCATGAGGAAACATTAGATAAATCCCAACTGAGGCATGCTGTACAAAATACCTAAATAGGACTCCTCAGAACTGGCCAGGCGATCAAAAGCAAAGAACATCTGAGAAACTGCCACAGCCAAGAACAGAAAATGGACTAGGTAAAAACTAAGGGGATATGAATAAAGCACATATGTTAGTCAATAATAATGTATTAAAAAAAAAAAGGTCATTCCTTTGAGAAATTTATGTGCTGAAATGTTTAAGCATTAGATATCATGTTTGGGATTCATTTTAAATTAATCAAGCAGGTGGCAGAATGGGTAAGGGTTATAGGTCTGAAGTTCAGAATTTTTGTAGCAGGGTAATGGATGCATTAGATTTCATTATACTATAATATTTACTTTTGTACATGTTTTTAAAACTGCCCATAATAAAAAAGTTATAAAGTTAAAATAATAAAATAGGCTAATTTATATAAATGGTGTTTCATATGTGGACATTTCCTGCCATTGCATCAACGGAGGCAGAAAAAACAGTTTGGGGAGAAAGAAAAACAGCAATGAAGCAAAGACCGAGGGGTGCAGGGGTGAGAAATGAGGTGTGAACCAGGAGTGGTGGTGCATGTTTGTAATCCCAGCAACTTGGGAGGCTGAGGCAGGAGGATGGGAAGTTCAGGACCAGGCTGGGCCACTTAATGAGGCCCTAATCAACTTAAGTGAGACCCTGTGTCATAATAAAAAATTTAAAAAGGACCGGGGATGTAGCTCAGTGGTAAAGTGCCCCTGGGTTCAGTACCCCCTACAAAAGGAAAAAGAACAAAAAGAAATGAGTTGTGAACTGTGGAATTTTTCTGCTTCCCACCACATTAGGTGAGCAACCCCTTGATGCTTAAATCCCTTGATACTTAAACCAGTTCCCAAACAAGCAACACCAATGGCATTGTATTTCGTGAAGGGACAATTTCACATAAACACCAAGAAGTATATAATGAATGCTTTGGCACCCTCACCTCTAATCTGGGACTTATTTACTTCTGACCTTTTTAGCTAAATAGTAAAGCAGAGGATCTGCTTCTGGGTTTGATTCTGCCAGTGTCTGCCATGTGACTTTGGACCGACATGCCTGGCTCTATGCTTGCTCCATCCATCTTCCGTCTTGCTGTAATTGAGACAGGCCAAGTACTGGGGCACAGCCAAAGGAAGGAGTTGCAAAACTTCTAAGTACAGAATCCCTATTTTTAGTAGGACTCCTCAAAGTTGCAAATCATCAGATTTGGTTCAGACTTTTGCTTCACTGAGCACTCATTACTAAACCTGAACTTTGGAGCTGATTGCTCAAGACAAAAATCATGTGAAGAAAAGTTCTTTTCTTCCCTGTCCACTCCCCACTCCTTCTTTTCATTTCATGGTAGAGTGGTATGCATTTTCTCACTGGATTAAAAATAAAAATAAGAACAAGGACAGTGTGTTATAATAAAAGGCCACCAGTGCCTTCCTTGATCCTTCCCTGCTATGGCCTAAATTGTGTTCCCCAAAGGTTCATGTATTGGAAACTTAATCCCTAAATTCACGTTAATGGTATTTGGAGATGAGGCCTTTGGGAGGCAATTGGATTATGAGGTTATGAGGATGGGACCCCCATGATGGCATTAGTGGCTTTATAAGATGAGGAAAAGAGACCTGAGATAGCAGGCTTGCACTTGCTTTGTCTTGCTATGTGACACCCTCTGCCATGTTTTGATGTGGCACAAAGGCCCTCACCAAATGTGGAGCAAATGCTGGTGCCATGCTCCTAAACTTCACCCAGCCTCCAGAACTGTGAGTTAAATAAACTTCTTTTCTCTATAAATTACCTAGTCTGTGTTAATCTATTATAGCAACAGAAAACAGACTAAGACATTCCCCTATATCCACTCATACATAAACATTCTTTGTTCTCTCTTATCCCTAATCAAGTATGGAGACTGGTCATAGAGATTATGAAACCAGGCCAGAGAAAATCTTTGTTTACTTATCTTAATGACTATATGGGGGTGATGCTGGTGGGATTAATTGGTCTAATGTCACTGTAGTGGGTGCTGCATACATCAAGTTACTCTGAAGTAGAATGACTTAAAGGGCATGGAGAGAGCCTTGAAATTTGAAAGAAGTCCTTGACTTTCATATGTGTTCAAATGTGGGAAACATATCCCACAGCTAAACCAGCAAGCATGTGATTCCACTGTACCAAAATAATGTTCACTCAGAGATGTACACTATCTCTGATATTATCAGGAAACTGAAGGCATAATTGGTCATTGTCCATATGGCTGAGAGAAGTTCCACATTTTTCTCTATCCACATACAGTTAATTCTCATTACCTAGAGTAGTTATGTTATATAAATTGCTGCAAACATTGAATTAACAAATAACATACTTCTAGGGAAAATAGAAAGTTAGGTCCCTATGAGCCCCTGGCAACAACATTTTCACCAACTGAAAATGTTTTATGTGCATTAATGTTGAACCGATGGTGAACTGCACTATAAACTTAACCTGAACAAAGCTTATAATACACCTGTATTTTCTTAGTAAGGCATATCACAGCCTTCTTGCTCTTAGGAATGCTGTCTAGTGCTTCAGCACTATGCTTGGGGGCCATGTTAAACAGCAAAAATCTTCAACAAAAATGCAAAAAATGAGACACTACAACAACATCCACTACAGTGTGGAGAGCTGAAACAAGGTGAGAATCTCCCTGTTTGATCTCAGCTGGGAATGCGGGTTTTGAGTGACTCAAATATTTGTTGTTCTGTGCATGTTTGTAAATGACTACAAAAGTGTTGTGAGTAGCTGGGCGCGATGGCACACGCCTGTAATCCCAGCGGCTTGGGAGGCTGAGGCAGGAGGATCTCGAGTTCAAAGCCAGCCTCAGCAACTTAGCGAGGCCCTAAGCAACTCAGTGAGACCCTGTCTCTAAATAAAATACAAAATAGGGTCAGTGGTGGAGTGCCCCTGGGTTCAATCCCCAGTAAAAAAAAAAAAAAAGAAAAAAGAAAAGTGTTGTGAGTATTGATTTTGGGGTTACAAATAAATTTGAGGCAAATTTGCAGATACAAAGTCCATGAAAAATGAGTATCCACTGTAAACACTGCATGCCAGGGCCTGCCATAAGTCAGTAAAATCCAATTTTTGCTACCACTTTGTGATTCTTCTGTTTTTTAGAGGAGTGAGAGGTTAAGTGTGCTGTGTATTCGAATATGAGTCACTCATTTTTAGGTTTCATAAGCTACTAAGGGAACAGCATTGCAAGTCAAATAATTCTCAAGTTAGGAGCTATTCCTAGCAAAGATCTGGGACCCCTCCTCCAATCATGGGTTCCCCAAGGTCCACTCAGTAACACATTTTTTCATCTTTGCTTCAGCCATTCTCTGAAATAATAAAATAGGTAGGTATCCACTTCCTCTGCAGTTTTGCCTCACCCATCACCTGCTGCCAGCTCAAAAGGATCCACTCTTTGTGTTGTGGAATGTACTCCATGTAAAAGTGAGGCAGCTTTTCAAACAGGATCCGGATAGTTCCCTTTTCTGTCCCAGGATCCAACTTCATTTTGCTCCATCTCTGGTATGGGATCTGGCAAACTCTGTTCACAATTATCATATCACGATGGCTAAGGAAGCCACCAAGTCCTGCTTAATGCCAGATTTACTGTTCAGCATGGAGTATGAACAACACAAACAAAATATTTTCTTGCTCATGCTGTGAGACCACAATTGATTCATCCTATGTGTAGGCGTGCAGAGAAAACAGTCTTTCCTTTCTATATGACAGATCTAGTCTTCCTCAAATGTCTCCACTACATTGGAAGGGGAAAGTCAAACTCATCGGTTAATGACATCCCAGTCCCTAGAGGCAGAGATGGATCCTGAGAATTGCAGAAACATCCTGATCCCTGGCCTAAGTTGTGTCCAAGGACCTGTGGCTCTTCTCTTTCTATTCTTCTGTGAGCTATCCTCACACCTTTCAGGAAAATTTTGCTCATTTGTTCCAAGTTTTGTCCCCTTCTGAGATGACTTCTATCTGTGTGGAAAAAATACTACGCCCTCAAGGGCAGGGTAGGGGTCCCTGGGTTTGCATCGAGCAAGTCCTGATGCTGCTTTCTGGACCTCACTGGCTTCTGTTGTGGTATGTCCTTACTTAACCTAGTGGCGTATGCCCCAGAAGTCTTCATTTGAGGAAAGAGTAATCTAATCTCTTTTGGCATGGTGGTGGCTTGGTGGTTCTCCCAGCTGACCTGCATGTGCTATAAAACTAAGACCTCATGCCAACGCTTTTCCCAGGGATGGGCATCTAGCCCAAGTGGAGCCAATTAAAGACTTTTCTTGGGATTTTTTCAAATTGGAACTAAGAAACCTAGTGTTTCTCTGGAGGCAACAGAGGCAAAACTATGACATGGGAGACTTAGGATCTGTGGGCTACTATGTCATGACCCCATAAAAGTGGACCTTCAGGAAGAGGCAGAGAAGGAGTGTAAAAATTGCAGAAACATTGAGATCTCTGACCTAAGTTGTGCCTGAGGTCCTGTAGTTCTTTTCTTCCTATTGTCCTCTGAGATATCCTCACACCTTTCAGTGAATTCCCTGTTTGTTTCCAAGTTAGTTTGAGTTCAGTTTCTGACACTTGCAACAAACGAACAAAACAAACGAACAAAAACCCAAGACAATATACTTTTAAATGCTTAAATGATCATCATAGCAGTTGCATGTTTACAATCATTCCAAGAGTCCTTCATTCAAACCATTCCACATAAGAATGCTGTTGCTGGTTGAGAACTGTTGCTGGAATATAGGAGAAAATTGAGACTTCAAACATTTTCGTTATTACGTTTGTAACACCCATACAGTAAAGCACACAAAACAAAAATACACCTCATAAAGTATTATCTGAAGCCAACAACCATGTAGCACCACAGAAGCAAGGGAAAAGGCGTGGCCAATGCCACTGAAACCCATCTTACACCCCCCATTCAGGGAGTTTCCATTCTCTCCCCAACAAAAGTAATCACATTCCTTTTTTGGTTATCACTTACTTACTTTTTTAGTTTTTCCACCAATCATGCATCTCTGGGCCTTTAGATAAATTCCATTATTTAAATGAAATCAGACAATCTGATTGCTTTCTCAGTACTGGCTTCTTTTACTCTTTTTTTTTTTTTTTTTTTAGATTTATGAAAAAACTACTGTAGGTCAGTCTTTTTCATTGCCTTCAACATTCCATAATATCAATGTACAATCACCTATCGTTTCTGTTCATAGACTTTTGGAGGGTCCGTTTATTTGGTTTGGGTTCTTATGGGTAATGTACTTTGAATATTTTTGGTGAATACATGCACACTTTATTTCTTGGTTGGAACTGCGAGGTAATGTGCACTATATCTTTTCATATGAGATAACACCAAATTTTTCCCCTAACCTACTTCTCCAATTTACATTTTTACCTGCATTTTATGCAAGTTTCTCTTCTATATACTTGCTACCTCTTTTCAGTCTTTTTAATTTTAGTGGTTTTTGTGTGTATGCAGTGGTATCTCATTGTGATTTTTAACTTTACTTCCTCCTGATTACTAACAGAATGAACATACTTTTGCACATTTACTGGTTATTTGTATATCTTCTTTTGTGAAATGCCTGTTGAAGTCTCTTGGCCATTTTCCTATTTGGTTGCTTGTCTTTTTCTTTATTGATTTGTAAGTGCTCTTTATATATTTGAATGAGAGATCTCTGAGTTTTTTTTTTTTAACTCAATGAGGTGTTTTGAGAAAAAGATTCTTAATTTTAATGTATTTGGATGTATCATTTGGGATTTTACAATAATACATCTGACAGGACACCTAGATTAGTCAGTGGAAAAGAAATTTCTAAATTTAGCAAAATTACACAGGCTCTCTGGCTAAAGTTGGACGTTCTTTCTTTGAAATGTTATTTAAAATATTTTTTCATTCTTTTACAACTGATGGAAATACACAATATTTAATTCTGCCACTTGGTGGTGCCATAGAAAACTAACAACAATTTTAAAAACTACTATTCTGTAAGTTTGGCTAGTAGGACTTGATCATTAGCAAATCGAAAATTATAAACATTTAAAAGTCTGTAATCCTCTTACACTTTACAATAGATATAGCCTCAGTCCTTCACTATAAAATTCTTGTCTTACAGCCAAAGTATACCAGGATAGCAGGGTTTTTTCCCTTTTCCATATTTTAACTCTTTTTTTTTTTTTTTTGGTACCGGGGATTGAACTCAGTGGCCCTCATTACCAGCCCTATTTTGTATTTTATTTAGAGACAGGGTCTCACTGAGTTGCTTAGCACCTTGCCTGTGCTGAGGCTGGCTTTGAACCTGTGATCCTCCTGCCTCAGCCTTTGGAGCTGCTGGGATTACAGGCGTGCGCCACCACGCCCGGCTTCCATATTTTTAAAGTTGGTGCATTATAGTTGTACATAATGTAGGATTCATACATATTCATACATACACACAATATAATAATATAATTTAGCCAATATCACTCCCCCTATATGTCCCCAATTCCTCAGCTCCTCCCTTTCTCTGGTCCTTTTCCTTTACCAATTTCCCTTTGATTTTCATGACATCCTTCCCATCCCACACCTTTCTTTTCCTTTCTCTTCTCTAGCTTCCCATATGGGAAAAAAATACAACCTTTGACTTTCTGAGTTTGATGTATTTCACTTAATGTTCTCAAGTTACATCCATTTTCCTGCAAATGACATAATTTCATTCTTCCTCAGGACTGGATAAAACTGCATTGTATATATCACTTTTCTTTATCCATTCATCCATTGACAGACACCTAGGCTGGTTCCATAGTCTGGCTATTGTGAACTGTGCTGCTATGAACATGGATATGCATGTATCACTATAGTATGATGACTTTTTTAATTTCTTAGGATAAATACTAAGGAGAGGTTTAGCTGGGTGATACGGTGTTTCCATGCCTAGTCTTTCGAGGTAACTTCATACTAATTTACACAGTGGTTTATTAATTTACAATCCCACCAACAATGTGAAAGTGTTCTTTTTTCTCCACATCGTCTCTAGCATTTATTGTTGTTTGTATTCTTGATGGCTGCCATTCTAAGTGGAGTGAGATGAAATCTCAGCGTGTTTTTGGCTTGCATTTCCCTAATTCCTAATGATGTTGAACGTTTTTTCATATAATAGAGTTTTTTTTTCTGGGGGAGGGTACCAAGGATTGAACTCAGGGGCACTTGACCACTGAGCCACATCCCCAGTCCTATTTTGTATTTTATTTAGAGACAGGGTCTCACTGAATTGCTTCCTGCCTCACTTTTTGCTGAGGCTGGCTTTTAACTCGCAATCCTCCGGCCTCACCCACCAGAGCTGCTGGGATTATGGTGTGTGCCACCACACCCTGCTAACAGGGTTTTTTTTAATAGTGAAAAATTTCAAGCATTCTAAAGTATCAAAATAACATCCCTATACTATTATTTAGATAATGTTAACTCTGTCATATTTACTTTTAAAATTAGAGAAATAAAAGTTTAGGCTGGGAGTGGCAGCACAAACCTATAATTCCAGCAACTCAGGATACTGAGCAGGAGGATCACAAGTCTGGGGCCAGTCTTGGCAATTTAGCAAAACTGGTCTAAAACAAAGAACAAAAAACAACAAAAAACTGGGGATGTAGCTGGGAGCGGTGCTGCATGCCTATAATCCCAGCAGCTTGGGAGGCTGAGGCAGGAGGATCACAAGTTCAAACCCAGTCTCAGCAAATTAGTGAGGCCCTAAGCAACTCAATGAGACCCTATCTCTAAATAAAATGCAAAATAGGGCTGGGGATGTGGCTCAGTGGTGGAGTGCCACTGGGTCCAGTCCCCAGTACCAAACAAACAAACAACCCCCCCCCCCCCAAAAAAAAAAAGCTGAGGATGTAGTGTCATGGTAAAGCACCCTTGGGTTCATAGCTCAGTAACTTAACACACACAAGAAAAAAAAAGTAGTGAAGTTCATGTTCCTTTTTTCTTTGCAGTTTCATTACCCTGTTTCTCACTACACAACCATTATCCATAATTTGGCGTATACCCTTTCAATTGTTTACGTTATTTTTAGTACATGTTCACATGTCCACGAACAATACAATTGTTACTTATTTCAAAAATGTATCTATAGTGAAATGCAATTGCTTTTTATATTTAACATGGCATTTTGCCTTGTTTAGTACATACAAATAAATGCAGATAGATACAAATCTAGTCATGAATTTTAATATCCATATTGTAACTCATGGCAAATATGTAGCCTATATTTATTTACCCATTTGTTTATCAATGAAAATTTCAATGCTGCAATGAAATGCAATGCCTAGTAAAATTCTAAAAAACATTAAAACGAATGAGTGGACGCAGTTTTTAATTCAAGCAAGTGTCATAAAATATCCCAGGCAGACTAGTTCTTGTTTCAATCCTATTTTTTTTTTTAAACTGTTAACATCCACTGCATGCTTGGCAGGAATTTCCTAACGGCCTTTTACTCAATTCTCTGAAAAAGGCTCTAATGTGTGCTTCTGGGGACAGTGGTGGGTGGGTAGAGAACCGACACAAAGAAGTTTCAATGTCAAAATACAAAAAGCAGTGAAGGTTTGTCTGGTCGAGAGCAAGGCAGAGTGGCAGCAGCAAGCGTTATAAATCTGGGGGAAGTCTGATAGTTCACAGTGCAGGACATGTCCTGTGCTACCACATCCGGATAGCGAGGTAGCGGAATACAGAGGTCTTTCTCTCCGTGCTCCTTGTGAACAAGGTAACCATCAAACGCCAGTCGGTTGCCATAGGAACTGGGAACCACGGGGTAGGTTAGAATTCTTGATGTTCTTGGAATGTTTCTTCTTCCGGTCCTCTGCTCTCGGCAACCACAGTCTCATTCCTCGGTCCCCCGCCCACTCTGTAGACTCTCATCATTCTCTTTCCTTCTCGATACGCCCTATCTCCGTTCCAGGTCGCCATCTTGTCGCGTGGTCCAAGATGGCGCCCTCTGCTCCCAGAGGCAGAATCCCGGCTCGCCAGCGAGGCGGCGCGCGCACGTGCTCGGGGGCGTAAGGGTGGGGCGGCGACGTCGAGACGTCGCCCCGCCCCCGGTAGTCGCTCCGCCCCCGGTCCCTCTCCGCCTTCCTCCCACCCCGAGAACCCGGAAGCGGAGGAGGAGGCGCGGCGGCAGTGGCCGAGCAGCAGACGCTGGCTGAGCCGTGCCCTGGAGCGGGTCTGGGGTTGGGGGCGGGGGGCGGGGCTGAGCGGCCTGGACAACCTGGCCTGGACGGGGCGGGGGAGGACATGGCCTCGGCAGAGTTGCAGGGGAAGTACCAGAAGCTGGCTCAGGAGTACTCGAAGGTACCCATCGTGGGCGGGGAGTAGGGGGTCCCTGGCCCTGCGGCTTTGGGTTGCCTTGGCAGCGACTTGTCGGGACGGCGGGAGTCTCCTGAGGGGGACGCTAGCGTGCCCTCCTCTCCCCTCCACCTTCTCTGTCCACCATTACCTTGCCTCTACCTGCAGCTCCCACGAGATGGGGCCGGGCGGTGGCTGGGTCTGTGTGCGTTTCTGCAGAAATGAGCTGGAGTTTGATTGTTCCTTCTTGCTGAACTAGAGCGCTTTGCACAGGGATGTCAGAAATCCAGGCTTCTGCCTCTGGTGCTGGCCCGGAGGGGAAGAGAAACGTTGGGACCATCCCTTCCCTAGATGCTTCCTCAGTTTTCCCATACCAGGGATGGGGAAGATCTACCATTGCTCTTCCCTTCCCTTAGGGATGATAAACAGACATTTCTGCCCCTAAATCGATTTGGGAGGGTAAATAGTGTCGTTCATGTAAACTGCCTCACTAGGGATGGGTGGCTATGGATATATTCAGTGCCCTCGCAAGATGTCTGGAATGATTTTGACAGCTTGCAGCTTGAGTACTAAGACTGCCCTCTCTTCCTCTCTCTTCTCTCCTCTCTCTCCCCCTCCCTCCATCCCACTCCCTCTCCCCTCCCTCACTGACCTGGAATGGGGCTGAACCCCTAGCCCGTGTTGAATTTAGCTAAATAGGGATCTGCCCCTTTGTCATGTTTACAGCATCTGTCTTTTAAATGGTGGAACTCCTTCTTTGGATAAGGGTGGTGCAGTTTCTGGGTAGGGTGTTTCTGCCTTAAGACTATTCTAATGAAGTTATTAAAGCGAAATCTTTAATCTTTGGAAATTGATTCAACAGTCTTTAAGCTTAGTTTTCAGTGATCTTGCCATTCATGAAGTCAATGGGAAGCCTTTTTACAGTTTGGAGAAATTGAGATGCACATTTTTTCCCCTTAGGATTTCATTCAACAGATATTCAGCAAGGTGAAATGAAATACTTTTTGAAAAATAGACCCTGTATCTAAACATAAACACTTAAGTCTTCACCATTAAATAGGAGCCCTTTGAGGCACACACTTATTCCAATGGTGCTACCATTGGCAAAACTTTGTTGCATTACCATTTGAAATCGTCTTAAGATCCTGTGGCACAGTGTCAGTGAAGGGAGGTTTTCATCCTTTGAAGGAGAATTTCATTGTTTGAAAGGACCAAAAGTTTGGAGCCAATCCATATGATGAAATGGGGATGGGGGTGGAGGATGGCAGTGCTCAAATTTGCCTCTGTTTGGTTGAAAATGTTTTATGGGTATAAAGGAATTGAATTTCTTTTTTTGGAGAGTAAACAAGCTCAGAAGCCAATTCCAAATGGCAAAAGAGGAGTTTAAAAAAGGTTTTGAGCAGTGACTGCATTGCTAAAATAATTTTATAGCCTTCCAAAGTAATAAAAAAAAACTTTGAAAGATATTACTCTTTTAGTTATATAAATGTGTTTACCAGACAGTTAATGGGCTACTTTTGAGCATTATGTCTAGGGTCCATTGCACAGGGCAGTGTTCCAGCTATAGGAGTCACCTTTAAGAGAAAGTTCAAACATAGTACATAATTATGATACAGTATAACAAGTGCTAGTTTAATGGGAACACAGAGGAGTCCTCCTTGAGTAAGGATGGAAGTTATTCTATTAGGGAGTAGAGAAGGAGGAGGTAGTATCTTCCCAGGCTCTGTAAGAAAAATGGCAGGGAGTGGTGAAATGAGGCTGGAGAGAGAGGCAATTTGGACCAGGTCATGAAGTGTTGTGGATGTCAGATAGTAGGTGTGAACATTATCCCGCCCCTGCAGGATTGAAATCAGGGGTGCCATACCACTGAGCTACATCCCTGGCCCTGTTTATTTTATTTTGAGGCAGAGTGTCACTAATTGCCCAGACTGGCCTTCAGATTGCCATCCTCCTGCCTCAGCTCCTGAATAGCTGGGATTACAGGCTTGTAACACCACACCCAGGGTAGTCTTTATCTTTTGAGTAATGGAGATCTGTCAGTTTTTTTTCTTTCTTTTTTTTTTTGAAGAGGGGGAATAACATTACTTTTAGGAAGGAAACTTCTGACTGTATGGAGTATGGGTTAACATAGGGAGAGACTGGTTAAAAGAAGACCAAATAGTAGGCTGTTGCAGTAGTTTTGGTTAGAATAATGTGGAGTTAGATAAAGTTAGTGACTTTTGGGGTGGAGAGGAGAGACTGGAATCAGGAATTAGGGTTAGAAAATTACTTTTTAGATTAGTTCCCTTTTCAGTGCATGCTTTGTTCATAGCAGTAAACTGATGAAAGACATAAAGAGTGCATAAGGCACTTATCCTTGGTTCTCATCTATTTGGGACTTGGTGAGTGAGGGAGGACCCAGCCGTGACCTAAGTTCTGAGATAAAGGGTTATAACTGCCACTGACAGAATGAGGGTTGGCTGGATAAGAGCCCCTTTGGAATGAAGGGCTGTGTTAAAGGCTAGATGCAGTTATAAAATTTAGGGATGGAGGGCACATTAAAGTTAGGTGATTCACACATTAGCTTGAGGTGATTTGGGAGATAATTGCGGAAAATTTCTAATGGAGATGACCTGACTAAAAATGAGGACAAGGGCTAATGTTTTAAAGTAATTGGGAGTTCATCTGGGTAGAAATGTGGGAACACCCATGGGAAGGATGTGTCAGGAGAAGGAGATGCTAAGGAGACTATAGGAAGTCTGTCAGACTTGGGGTCTTCTCCCTTATTGGGCCTGACCATTTCTCATTCTTAACACTTAGCTACAGTCCTCCACCCCACCCTTTTAAAAAAATTATTTCTATTTATTTATTTTTATGTGGTGCAGAGGATAGAACCCAGTGCTTCACATATGTGAGGCAAGCACTCTGCCACTGAGCTACAGTCCCAGCCCCGCCCCTGCCCCTTGTAAAAATTTTTTGAGACTGGTCTCACTAAGTTGCTTAGGGCTTCAGTAAGTTGCTGAGTCTGGCCTTAAGCTTCTGATCCTCCTTTCTTAGCCTTCTGAGTTGCTAGGATTATAGGTGTGAGCCATTGTGCCCAGCTTCTTTTATCATTCTTTTACATTGCATTGTTATAGAAAGATACAGAGCACAAGATACAGAGACTGGCCAAAAGATTTCATATGCTTTTCCCTATCAATTCCAGCATCAGGCATTTTCTAGATGAGTTCTGTGCTCTCTTCATCCCTGTGCCTATGCAAGGGGTAGTCTACCATTTTATCGTGTTCCCTGGTGCAGAAATTATGGACTGATACGGAATCTAGTTACAGTGTGCTTTTGTTTTATTTAGGATACTGAGGAAAAAGATTTCCTGTTACTCTAGAAGGAAGCCTACATATCAGAAGAGCAGTAAGCATGATCCCTAAACCAAGGACATTTGAAAAATGTTCTCATTCTTTAGTGCACATCTCAGCTTGTAATACAGGAAAGGGTCTTTCCTTGCTTAAGAACTGTGGTCATAATCTTTCATCCTAAGAAGTTAAAAACAACAACAGCAAGAACACAGAAAGCTAAAAATCCACCAAGGTTTGAGAAAAGCTCCCATAGAAGACACTGGGAATATAGTTAGATAAAAGGTGAACCATGGATGCCAAAGCAGGAGAGAAGTGGGAGGCAAACAGGTTGCTAAAATAGTTATAGCAAGGTTGGTAAAAATGGAGATGAAGATTCCAGGGCTTTGGGCAAGCAGGAAGTCATTAGAAGCTTTTAAAATGTCAGATTCAGGGCTGGGGCTGTAGCACAGGGGTAGAATGCTTGCCTAGCATGTGTTGAGGTACTTGGTTTGATCCTCAGTACTGCATTAAAATAAATGAATAAAATAAAGGTATTGTGTCCATCTGTAACTAAAAAAAAAAAAAAAAAATGAAGTGGCAGATTCAGTAGTTTAGAGGCAGAAAGTTTGTAGGGACTGGTTTTCGGAGGTTTTTGAAGTTAAAGGTGCAAGGGAAAGCTAATCAAGGCCTCAATTACTACATTAAGAGTGAAAAACTGGACTGGGGTTGTGGCTCAGTGGTAGTGCTTGCCTAATGCGTATGAGGCAGTGGGTCTGATCCTTAGTACCACATTAAAAAAAAAATAATAAACATTAAAAAAAAGAATGACTTAAAAAAATGAAAAACCTTTTCTTAGTTGTTGTTTTTTCTACACTCTGCTCTGCCTATGGTGTTCTTTATATCATTATGAAGAAGAGAGGTGAAAGTGCTCAGTTCTGGCTCGTTTGAGTTTGGCCTGCTTTCTTTGCAGGAGTACTCTTGCCTGTACCATGTGTGAGCAAGTCTCAAGATCTTGCCAATATTTGTGTTGTGCTGGGTCAGTGATTCTCAAAGTGTGGACCCTGAACCCCTATCATCTGGAAATGGGTTAGAAATACAGACTCCTGAGTCTACCCTGGACCTATGGAATCTGAAACTAGTGGTAGGCCCCAGCAATTGATGTTGTAACAAACTGTGATTTTGTTGCACTCTGTATTAGTAAGTTGTATTACTGCAGCATAATCCCTGAGGCAACTAGCTTATAACAAACGTTTATTTAGTTCACAATTTTGAAAGTTCCAAGGCCAGACAGTGAAAGGCTTAGTGAAGGTTCACCCTTGTTACTCAGAGCACATGGTGAATGACAGTGGCATGAGTGTTTGGGAGCACCTCTTGAACCATCAGGAGCAGAGGTAGACCCCAAGGTCCACAGAGCCTGCCAGTGTGGTCACCCTAGGGACCAAGCCTTTAGGAATGAACGCTGAACATTCAAACCATAGCATATGCTAAACTTTAAAGATCATTGTTTAAGAAGTGGTATCAGAAATGGAGGGGTGTGAGAAATGGTATCAGAAAAGTAGCTTTGTTTCAGATAAAGATTTTTTCCCCCAGCCTTTTAAAATTTTTTTTGTTAAATTTTGAGACAGGTTCTTGGCAAGTTGCTCAGACTGGCCTTGACTTTATGATCTTCCTGCCTCAGATTCCCAAGTTGCTGGAATTACAGGCATGTGCTATCACATTCCTCTGATACTTTTATTTTATTTGATCTTCTTAGATAGTACATAACAGAGTGTATTTTGACATATTGTACACACTTGGAGTATAACTTCCCATTCTTGTGGTTATACATGATGTAGAGTTATACTGGTCATGTATTCATATGTGAACATAGGAAACTTATGTCCAGTTCATTCTACTGTCTTTACTATGCCCATCTCCTCTCTCTTCTTTTCATTCCCCTTTGTCTAATCCTATGAACTTCTGTTCTTCTCTCCACCCCGCTTATTGTGTGTTAGCAGCTACATATCAGAGAGAACATTAGACCTTTGGTTTTTTGGGATTGTCTTTTTTCACTTAGCATGATACTCTCCATTACATTCATTTACCAACAAATACTATAATTTTAATTCTTCTTTATGCTGAGTAATATTCTTTTATGTATATACACATTTTCTTTATTCATCTGTTGAAGGGCACTTAGGTTGTTTCCATTGCTTAACTATAATGAATTGAGCAGGTATAAACATTGATGCAACTGCATCACTGTAGTGTGCTGATTTTAAGTCTTTTGGGTATATACCCAGGAGTGGGATAGCTGGGTCAAATGGTGGTTCCATTCCAAGTTTTCTGAGGAATCTTCAGACTGATACTGCTTTCTAGATTGGTTGCACCAATTTGCAGTCTCACTAGCAGTGTATGAGTGTGCTTTTTCCCCCATATCCTCAACATTTATTGTTACTTGTATCCTTGATAATTTCCTTTCTGGCTGGAGTGAGATGAATTTGCATTTCATTTCTTTAATTGCTAGAGATGTTGAACATTTTGTCATATATTTGTTGACCGATCATATTTCTTTTGTGAAGTGCCTGTTCAGTTCCTTTGCCCATTTTTTGATTAGGTTATTTGTTTTTTGGTGTTAAGTTTTTTGAATTCTTTATATATTCTGGAGGTAAATGCTCTCTGAGGTGCAGGTGACAAAGATTTTCTCCCATTCAGTAGGCTCTCTCTTCATGTTCTTGATTGTTTCCTTTGCTGTGAAGCTTTTTAGTTTGATACCATCCCATTTATTGATTCTTGATTTTACTTCTTGTGCTTTAGGAGTCTTGTTGAAGAATTTTGTTCTTAAGCTGACATGATGGAGATTTGGGCCTACTTTTTCTTCTTGTAGGTGCCTAGGTCCTTGATCCACTTTGAGTTGAGTTTTGTGCAGGGTGAGAGATAGGGGTTTAATTTCATTTTGCTACATATGGATTTCTAATTTTCCTAGCACCATTTGTTGAAGAGGCTATTTTTTCTCCAATGTATGTTAAGGGTGCTTTGTCTAGTATGAGAAAACTGTATATAGGTTTGTCTCTGTGTTTTCTATTCTGTTCCATTGTTCTTCATGTCTGTTTTGGTGCCAGTACCATATTGTTTTTGTTACTATAGCTCTGTAGTAAAATTTTTTAAAAAAATATTTTTAGATGTTGATAGACCTTTATTTAATTTATTTATATGTTGTGCTGAGAATCGTACCCAGTGCCTCACCCATGCTAGGCAAGCGCTCTACCACTGAGCTACAACCCCATCCCCATGTAGTAAACTTTAAGGTCTGGTATTCTGATACCTTCTGCTTTAATTTTCTTGCTAAGAATTGCTTTGGCTATTCTGGGCCTCTTATTTTCCAAATGAATTTCATGACTTTTCTTCTGTTTCTGTGAAGAATGCTATTGGAATTTTAATAGGAATTGCATTCAATCTATATAGTAATTTTAAAAAAAAATTTTTTCTTAGATGTTGATAGACCTTTATTTTATTCATTTATGTATATGTGGTACTGACAATCAAACCCAGTGCCTCACACATGCTAGGCGAGCACTCTACAACTGAGCCACAATCCCAGCCCCTGTATAGTGCTTTTGATAATATGGCCATTTTGACAATATTAATTCTGCCTATTCAAGAACAAGGGAGAGCTTTCCATCTTCTAAAGTCTTTAATTTCTTTCTTTAGTGTTTTGTAGTTTTCATTGTAGAGGTATTTCACCTCTTTTGTTAGATTGATTTCCAAATATTTTTTTTGAGGCTATTGTGAATGGGATAGTTTTCCTAATTTCTCTTTGTTGATTCATCACTGATATATAGGGTACTTGATTTAGAGACAGGGTCTTGCTAAGTTGCTGGGGCTGGTTTTGAACTCTATTCTTCTGCCTTAGCCTCCTGAGCTGCTGGGGTTAGAGAAGTGCACTGTTGCACCCAGTCCTCTGATACTTTGTTTGAGTCATACTGGGGATTGAATTCAGGGACACTAAAACACTGAGCCACATCCCCAGCCCTCTTTTGTATTTTATTTATAGACAGGGTCTCACTGAGTTGCTTAGTGCCTTGCTTTGAACTTGTGATCCTCCTGCCTCAGGCTCCTGAGCTGCTGGGAATATATATAGACATGGGCCACTGTGCCCAGCCCCTCTGATACTTTTTTTTTTTTTTGCGATGCTGGGGATTGAACCCAGGGCCTTGTGCTTGCAAGGCAAGCACTCTACCAACTGTGCTATATTCCAGCCCTCCCTCTAATACTTTTTAAAACTTTATTTGAGGCAGTTAAAACTGGTAGAAGAGCCAAACATTCATTATTTCTCTAACAGTTTACTTTGCAATTAATGCTTCTTTTAGTTGTGAAGGAACTCGCCATTGGGAACTTTTTAGATGTATTTTCTAAGTACGGAGCTACTTTATTGGGATAGGGTCAGTTATGGTCCAGTGTGTTTTCTCTTCAGATAGTGAACCTTGGTGACATCTGATTAATCACCCTTTGCTGTGAGAGAAGTAGACTCAGGAGCTGAGTTGGTTGAAAATTGAGTGCTTGATGGGTAGGGGTCACTACTGAATTTTCTGGAAAACAACTTTGTGTTCAGTGCTATCCAGTGGAACTGTCCATGAAAATGAAAATGTTCTTGGTGCTGTCTTGCTGAGTAACCACTTGCCATGTTTGGTCACTGGGTACTCAAAATGAAGTCAGTGTGGCTGAGGGAAAGAATTTTAGATTTTATTTAATTTTAAGTAAATTTAAATTGCTACCCTGTTGAACAGTGCTTTTTAGACCCTAGATCAGTGTATCCCAAATGTAAACATCTGTGTGACTTACCTGAAGACCTTGTTAAACTGCAGATTCTGGTTTAGTAGGTCTAGGGTGGGGCTTGAGATTCCCTTCCCAAGTGCTGCTGCTGCAGCTGTCCAAAGATTACACTTCGAATAGCAAGGTCCTAGAAAGACAAGGGATGGCCCACTCTTCTTCTTTAGGTCAGTGTCTTACTCATCCAGTCACTGATGGAGGGCAGTTTGACTGCAAGGGTTGAGGGTAGTTGTCCTAGTGAGTTTTTCTGCATGAGAACAGCAGCAGGAGAAAGGGTTCCATTTGTGGGTGGTTGGAGAGGAGGTTTTTCCTGCATCAGTGACAACATAACCCCAGCCATTAGTACATTAAGTAGCCTTGCATACTTTATTCCCTTCCTCACATAGGAACAAGTAAGGAGACAGAGAAAAAGACCAGGTGGGGTTCCCAACACTTTAGTATACTTCAACTGCTAAAACTGGAAGGAGTTGTAGGGATCATCAAGGCTGGACAGTGCAACTGAGATCTACAGGTAACTTTAGTGTTTTGAAGCTTTTTTTATGGTGATACTGGGAATTGAGCCCAAAGCTTCGCACATGTTAGGTAATAACTCTGTCATTCACTTGCATCCCCAGCCCTTTTCATTCTCATTTTGAGACAAGGCCTTTCCTAAGTTGCCCAGGTTGACCTCGAACTTGTGATCCTCCTGCCTCAACCTCCGGAGTAGCTGAGATTACAGTGTGTGCCACTGCACCTGGCACTTTCTGAAGCTTTGAATCAGAGTTTAGGTGAGGCTTAGGATTGTCTGTTGTCCATATAACTTTGTAATGAAAAAAAGCTGTATGTTTAAAGACTCATTTTATAGGGTTGTAAAACATGTTTAAATGTCAAACTGTCCTTTGCATGAAAACAGCCTTATAAAAATGATTTAAACCCAGATGATTGAGGTTTAGATGAGAAAATGCTGTGGGTGACTCATTGAACTCTCCCTACAAAGCCCTCCAACAGTTTGTGTTTGAAAATTATAAATCCTTCATCTTTGTCCATTTATCCTATGAGAGATTGTCAAAGTGGCACAGGAGAGATCATAGTTGGCTTACCACTACTCTGTGTGTCCCTAGAGAAAAAGCTTTGTGATAGTCCTGGCTGATGCTGGGCAACTCCAGAACCAGTTAAACAGAGTAGGTGTGGGCACCAGTTATTATGTTAGAGAAGCATTCTCAGAACTTTTGAGGTTCCTGGTGTCCAGTAGGACCATAAGGTTCAAATCATTTGGAGAAGGGTCTTAAGAAAGAAATTGTTAAAGTGATGATGGTCTCTTTTAGTGGTAAGATGCATTACATTTAAATACCTTTTATATTTAATAATTTGATTAATTGACTAAAACTTTGAGTGCTTTCTCTATCCACAGCATTGATCTTTCACTCTAAACAGGAAATACAAGGAAGTATATTGGAGTCTTTACCACAGAAAACAGTTTAAATTGACAGATGGGAGAAGAGTACAGAAATCATACATAAATTAGCTAATGTAAAATTTATAATTTTAAGAAGTAAAATTAAAACTGAACAGTTTAATGATAGATGTCTTATTACTAGTAAGTGCCAAAGAAACTAGAGAAGCAAGCTCACTATGGGCCACAGGGAGCAATTAGGAAAAAACTGAGGAGGAAGTAGGGTCAGAGGTAAGAAGTGGGCTCCTAGAAGGACAGATGGGATCTGATTGGCCAAAGTGAAGAAAGGCTCTGCTTTCAAAGTAAAGATAAAGTTAATCAGATTACAGGACCACAAAAATGAGATTTAAAAGAATTAAGAGGGCTACATAGTTGGGATTTGTAGGTACTGTTCTCCACTGAAAGGAACAGAAGAGCTTGATGTGCAATGGCTGGAAATAGCGTGCTTTGGAGAGTTTTTCTGTCTGATGGAGAGTAGAGGACAGTTGTTTTACCTGTGATCCAAGTCATTTGGGAAGCTGAGGCAGGAGGATTGCAAGTTGGAGGCAATCGTGTGTGAAAATAAAAATGACTGAGAATACAGCTCAGTGGTAAAGTATTCCTAGGTTCAATTCCCAGCTCCAAAAAAAAAAAAAGACAGACTAAGGTATTTTTGCTATCTTTTGGCTATATGGATTTGAAAGTATTTATTCTGCTATCTAGTAACACATTATTCACAAGTATATTGATATTACTTAAAATGCATGATGAAAGTCAATATTAAACCAGTATTTCATCCTTTTGAACTCATAGAGATCATCAAACTTTCAGTAAAGAGCCAAATAGTACTTTAGTACATCTTTTAGGCTTGGGGCTATACATTATCTATTCCAACTATTAATGTTTTTCCTTTGTATGGCTCTGTTCCAGTAAAACTTTAAAGTAGGTAGCAAACCAGTTTGGCCGTCAGTTCAAGAGTTTGCCAACTCTTTCTAGAGAACCCAGTTTGTCCCATAGTTTCAGATGTAATATTTGTCCAATGTCCGTTTTATAGGATGACTTATTTAGTTTAAAGATACTAATTATTCCAATGTCCTATTTAAAAAACACTGTTTTCATTTTTAATGATAACAAAGGATATATAAGCTCTAGGTTATGATTTCCAATCTATTTTAATGCACCTGTGTCAGTTCCATTGAAATATTAGCAGGGACTTAATAAGCTTGGGATTTATGGATTATAACGTCCATTTTTTTTTAGAGCAGAAAATGCTAGTATTGCTAATTATCTTTTAATATTTGATCTTCCCTTTTAAATTACAAGTTCTTCAAAAACAGGCACCACATCTTTTACTTCTTTCTGTCTCCCATATCATTTGGTGCAATGCCCTCACTAGGCAAAGTATAAAAAATACACCTGTTGTCCCTTTGAGTCTGTTCTAATGATAAGACTTCTGTTTCCATTGTGGAGCCCTTTATAGTTTTGAAAGTGCTTTAGTGTAGGTTCCTTATCTGGTTCTCACAACAGTCTCAGAAAAAGGAAGATAGGGTAGATGTGTTCATTCCTTTTATAGACCATGTGGCTGATGCTGCAAAGGTTAAGTGAATTTCCCAAGTTTATGTTGTTTAGTAAATGGCACAGCAAAAATGTGGATCTGCTTTCTGTTGTAGTAGTGAAGTGTGATGTTTAACTTTCTAAAAATAGAAGATGCTCATCTTTTTATTCTTTTTATCTTAGAATCTTAAATTTTCTGTTGAGTTTTAAATATTCAGTTTATGGTTTAGTGTTCAAACATTCCTCCTTTTTTTGCACAGAAGAATCATTTTTCCATTGTTTTTAGGAGACAGATCTGAGTTATGCAAAATTAGAAATAGTTGGATTTTTTTAAAGCTCGTAGATAAAACTGTCCCATTCTTTCAGTTTCAAGGAAGAGATTGGACATTCATGTTTTCTGTACTGGGCCCTGCGAATACAAGTCTGTAGTCTTTTGCTTCAGTTGCATTGGACTTACCAATTTATTCTTAACTTGTGCTGGGTTCTCTTTGCTGTGACTCTATTACTCTTACTAGAGAAGTGGATTTTACCTTCTAGAACTCTGCCAGTGGTAGTTATGCAGATGAACATATAAGTCAAATTTCATCAAACTGCATAATTTTTTATTCTTATGCTTTATTTTAAATAAAGTTGTGCCTGAATTTAATTTAATTTAATTTAATTTAATTTTATTTTTTTTGTACCGGGGATTGAACTCAAGGGCACTCAACCACTGAGCCACATCTCCAGCCCTATTTTTTGAATTTTATTTAGAGACAGGGTCTCAGTAAGTTGCTTAGTACCTCGCTGTTGCTGAGGCTGACTTTGAACTCATGATCCTCCTTCCTCAGCCTCCTAAGCTGCTGGGAATACAGGCAGGTGCCACCATGCCCAGTATGCCTGAATTTTTAATAGTAGTGAAAAGCAAAAAAAAGGCTCAAGATCTCCCTCTTCTACTAAGGCTTCCTCTACTTCACCAGCCTGCTGCTGCCAACATTGTCTAGTTGGCTTTATAATGGTGGAGTCAAAACTGCTAGAATCTGAGTCTCAGCATTGCTACCCATTTTTCTGTGCCTCAGTGTCCTCATTTCTAAACTGGAGCTGATTAGAATACCTGCTTCCTTAGATTTTGAGGATTAGATGAGGTAATATATGGAAAGCACTTAGAATGGCCTGGTCTGTAATGAGTATTCAAATATAAGGGGCATTATTGTTATTTTAAAAACTGAACCTACTTCTTAGTTTTTGTGCACTGCCTTGGCTGATGCCTGATAACATGTCTACTATTCTGAGGCCATTGTCTATGATGATATTTGCATGTATAATATTACGCAGTGTCCCACTGGGTATAGTGATGCCCCACAGTTTGATTTTTTAATACAATTCTTATTCCATAATGTGTCCAACTGCATGTATTTTATTAATAATGTGCCAGAATTTCAAAGAAAATGGCATATTTAGTACCCTATTATTTATTGCACTTTTATTTTTTTCATTTTATTTTATTTTTTATATTATTTTTAATTTGAGGAGCTGACTTGATTTCACGTAAGGAATGATGGATTAAAAATGGGAGATATGGATTTTAGTCACAGTTTTGCTATCGATTAGTTTTATGTCATTGTGGAACTCAGCCTATGTGTCCTTATTTATAAAATGGCAAATTATGATATCTACTACCCTCTTTGGGTGTGTGTGTGTGTGTGTGTATGTACACACATGAGAAGACACTTAGTGTAATGATTCCTATAAAGTAATTACAAGGGCTGAGGATATAGCTCATTTGGTAGAGTGCCTGCCTCGAAAGCACAAGGCCCTGGGTTCAATCCCCAGCACTGCAAAAAAAATAAAAAGAATCAAAAAAAAAGGTAATTACAAGTGATTTGTAATTGCTTTATATTAAAAATAACTATTTCTTTCTCTCTTTTTAGCTTCGGGCTCAGAATCAGGTCCTAAAAAAAGGTGTTGTGGATGAACAAGCAAATTCTGCTGCTTTAAAGGTATCTAACAGTCCATTTGTGTTGTGAACGTTAAGTGTTTGGTGATACTCAAAGCAGGGAATTCAGTTGGTTTTCAGGGTTGGAG
The DNA here is from genome assembly GCA_020662805.1 of Glaucomys volans. Lineage (NCBI taxonomy): Eukaryota > Metazoa > Chordata > Mammalia > Rodentia > Sciuridae > Glaucomys > Glaucomys volans. The sequence goes on along the minus strand of JAJEJO010000149.1, from coordinate 365,163 downwards.
TCCCAACTCTGACACTGATTCACTAAGGCTATCACTAAGGGATAGTAATATTGTTTTTGTATTAAACGCTCCTACTTGCTTGGGAATGACTATTATATGAATACTATATTGTGATTTTCTTAGCTAAAATTACTTTAACAGTGTTATTTGACTTTAATACATTTCTTCTGTACCTTGCCTTTATTTAGCTAAATCCATCAGGATTAATGGGGCTTCTCATCTGTGATCATCTCCAGACAGCACTTGAAGGGGGCAATGTTGTATTCATATTTGTATCCCTGGCACTGAGCAGATGGTAGGGCCCTAATAAATGGATTTGAACGTATAAATCATTTAGTCTATTAATCTTGCCTTTAGTTGAGCTAGTTGATATTAGTTACCTTTGTTAATCTGAACACTCAGTGATAAATTTTACCATCAGCACCTTTGTTAACCTTAGTGTAGAAATATGATAGGAGATGAAGGAATTTGTTTCTACCTCATTCTGGAAGGCATGTAATAAATATTGCTTAGTAATATTTTTAAATGGTGGGTAATTTAATTCAAGGATATGGATTCCTTCTTGGACAACCTAACAGTCTAATCTAGCAAACTGGCAAATTGACAATTGTATTATAATTACAATGACCACGTACTGAATAATAAAACAAAAATAATTTTTTTACATCATTAAAATAAGTTACCACCAGTTGACTAATGTTACAACTCTACTAACCAGTCATTAATTTTGTAAGACCCCATCCCGTTCTCTCTCTAAACTCCAATTTCTGCAAGAGGGATGAGAATGTTCTCAACCCCTATAAGAGTTGATAACATTCAATAATAATAAGTATACTTAGCATAATGTCTGACACATAGCGAGTGCTTCATAGGTGGTCACCACTGCCACTGCCACCACTGTTGGCATTATCATTACAATCATAGTTAGTCAAATACATCCAGCAACAGGAGGGTGTCAAACATGAAAACAGACTACAAGAAGATAGGAACTACTTTCCCCATTAATAGGCTTTAAATGAATTACTGGATATGGTGAATATTCATAGACTTGACTTTGTGTGTGTCTGTGCGTGGTGCATGAGAGAGACAGGCAGACAGACTGGGGATTGAACTCAGGGGCATTCTATCTGAGCCATATCCCCAACCCTTTCTTATTTTTTATTTTGAGACAGGATCTCACTAAGTTGTTGAAATTAGCCTTGAACTTGGGATCCTCCTGCCTCAGCTTGCTCAGTAGCTGAGATTATAGACCTGTGCTACTACACCTGACTCTTCTATTTTTTAAAAATAGGGCCAAACTAAATATTTCTCTCTAACTTTCCATTTTATTACCCCATTATGGTATTAATAGTTCAAAGTGGTCCCCAAGAAGTGTAATGTTAAGATTTTAGATTTCATTTCTATTTTCACTTAGCTTTAAAGTGAGTTGGTAAAGAACAACATCTGAATCTATTTTGTGTTATGATAATATTGGCATTTATCTTGACTGATCAGAATAGTTAAAGTAAAAATAAATGTGTTGGAAAGACTTCATTTGGGGCTGGGGTATAGCTCAGCAGTAGAGTGTTTGCCTAGGGTGCATAAGGCCCTGGATTAGGTTCAATCCCCAGTACAACAAAAGAAGAAAATATTTTAACTGATTTAAATTCAAGCAGAGAGGATTTGTAGAAAAAAAGAAATACAAATACACTTCTTTGCATCTTTGCTCACTGAAGGATATCATTAATGAGTTTGAGTTCTCTTAAAACAAATTCAGGTTTATAAATTTGTGTCCTTAGGCTTTGTGTCTATTCACTATCAGAGATTTAACAACATATAGTTGTGGGTATTTTACTTTTAAGTTGTCGCCACTCTGTTATTTCAACATATTTGCTTTTTTAATTTTATTCTTTAATTTACTTGGTTTGGCCAAAAGATGATTTTGTCCTAGAACCCAGCTAAAATCATAAGTATTGAAATGATAAAACATACTACAGGAATTTCCTAAAGCAAGAAGTTTTGATTATATCTTCCTGTAACAAAGTTCTTTTTTTCCCCATTATTTCTAAACCTCAAGGTTAAAAGGTGAGGTCATTTTGTTTTCACTTTGATATAGGAACAACTGAAAATGAAGGATCAGTCATTGAGGAAACTACAACAGGAAATGGACAGTTTGACATTTCGAAATCTGCAGCTTGCCAAAAGGGTAGAACTGCTTCAAGATGAACTAGCACTAAGTGAGCCTCGAGGCAAGAAAAACAAGGTAGGTTCAATAAAAGCGAGTTAGTGTGGCTCATCATGAGGTGCAGACACTGGTTTTAGCAGAAGACCCCATCTCCAAGTTCTCTAACATTTCATTGTTATGTCTGGATATTGTGGTCAAGAAAGCAGACATTTGCTATTAATATCTACTAAGTATTAGGAACATTTGCTTACAAAAGTCAGTTTTAAGAAATTTATTAGCAGTAAATTTGAAAATAGTTGATTTAGTGTCTGAGAAAAGTCAGTAGAATATCTCACATTGGTCACAATTGTTGATATCTTTTAGTTACACCAAGTTGCCATTAAGCCAAAGTAGGACAAACAAAGTGAGAAATATTGACAAACTGTAACTACTCATGTGAAAGTAACAGTTGAAAAACAGGTTTCAACTTAAGTTTGTAAGTTTATGGTAGATATATTTTCATAGTGTTTATTCTTACTCTTGTCTTGACATTTAAAAATAAATGTTTTCCCTTTTTTTGTTTTGTTTTTGTTTTTGGGTGAGGCAAAATTCCTACTACTCTTAAGATGGATGATCTGGTACTTTTGAACCTCCTGTGATTAGGAAGTTGCTTTTGAGGGGTGTGGTAAAGGCTAGTGATAGAGTCTTGTAAGTGTAGAGAGCCATACTCCAGAATGTATAGGTAGAAACAGTAATGATAGAGTGAGTAGAAAGTGCACAGTGATTCCGAAGAAGCAGCAAGTGTCTCATTGTGAGGGTTAAATGGGATCCTGTGAAAGTGCCTAGGACTCTGTTTGCCACATAATATGTGAGTACCTTTTCCATATACATTTCCCTCCTTTGGAGGATTCTCTGGAGTGTTCAATAAAGAGGGAAACAGAGGGGATAGTAGACATGTATTAGAGTCACTTGGGAATTTGTCAAAATACATATGATCTGGAAATTATGAAACCTCTGGAAGGAAACAGCCATCTAGACTTCAAACAGGTACTCCAGGTTATTAATATCCCCTCCTCTGCTAGACTACAACTGTTTAGCAGAGGTGTGGGTATAACACTTGCGAATTAGTTTTAATTAAAGCTTTCCAAATTTGGAAGCACTTGAGGACATCCAAATTTATCATTCAGCAGTGTTCTTTTTGCATCTCTTGTGTTCTGATGTGATGGGTATTTAATGTTACTATTGTTATTGTTGTTGTTGTTTATATATAGCTGCTCTGTTTTCAGAGGGCTTTTAAACTAATTCATATTGGATCGGTAGGTAACTTCATTTTAAATGAAGAATGAGGATACAGAAAAGGCAGAGTAGGGTGATGACTGATGTTTGAACACAGTTGCATTGTTAGACTATTCCTTGAATAGACTGAGTTCTATGTATCATGAAAACAAATGTTCATTATTAGATCTTTTAAATAGTACCATTCTCAGTAGAAAAAGTGAATATTAGTAAAAAACGCAAAGCAAAGAGATTTTTTCATAATATTTGAGCTTTTTCTTATGTTTATTTATAGTAGCTTCATTTTATGTGATTATGTTTTTTAAAAAATTTAGAAATTTGTGTTATTTCTTACATGAGCTTATCTTTGTGAAATGCTGTTACATAATTTATTACAATTTCTTAAGGGAGTTTAATAACTCAGACTCATAGAATTGCTAAAATTCTCATTTCTGAAACTAAAAGATTAAATTGAAATGGTTTTTATTAGCATACTTATTACTAGCTTTCTGGGTCTGCTGTGTCTTCCAAAAGAACTACCCTTGAATTTATCTGCAAAGAACAGTGAGCCTTATCTGTTATTTTCTCTTTCAAGTTTTCCTGCTTTTTGGAGTATTTACACTTCCAATTTGTGTCACATAGGAAAAGTTAAATGATGGACTGTGTACCTTTTGCAGGATTGTTTGAGAATGGTGAACACATAGAAGAGACAAGCTACTAAGGTGATAGAGAATCTGTGTACCTTAGGATGTTTCTCTAAAGGATGAAAGTTATGTGGACATAACTTATTCTTTCCATCAGAAAAGTGGAGAGTCTTCTTCTCAATTGAGCCAAGAGCAGAAGAGTGTCTTTGATGAAGATCTGCAAAAGAAGATTGAAGAAAATGAACGGTTGCATATACAGGTGACAAAGATCTGTTTTTCTGTATCAATTAAAAAATGGGTCACACAGTCTGGAAGGTAGAAAAGCAAATACAGTACTTTGTGTTCACATGGATTTTTAATGTCTTTTGAGGTCTTTAAGTACATATGTCAATGTCATTTGTTCATTTCTTAAATCTCACATCTTGCTTTGGATGTCTACTTTGAAGTATATGCATTTGTTCAGAGTACAGCAGAATTAGCTTTAACAATACAGAAATATACTGGGCACTATTTATTTTACATAGGAAAATGATTGGATGGGCCATTTAATGGGAGCTTATCAAGAAGTAGAGGACTGGGGATATAGCTCAGCTGGTAGAGTACTTGCCTCACATGCAGAAGGCCCTGGGTTCAATCCCCAGCACCACAAGAAAGAAAGAAACAATTTAAGGGCTGGGGATATAGCTCCGTTGGTAGAGTGCTTGCTTCACAAGCACAAGGTTCTGGGTTCAATCCCTAGCACCGCAAAAAAAAAAAAAAAGGAAGTCGGGTTCGCTTTCTAATATATTGATATTGATGCTTTGTTCGTTTTTATCAGTACCTGTGTTAGAATGTAAGGTCTTTGAGGGTGTGAACCGGGTATGTTTGTATGTTCAGGCTCCAAGACAGGACCTTACTCATAGCAGGCACTCGCATTATACAATGGTGAAAAGTCACTATCAGGGCTGCAGCTGTAGCTTAGTGGTAGAGCACTTGCCTAGCATGTGTGAGGCACTGGGTTTAATCCTCAGCACCATATAAAAATGAAAAAATAAAAGTTTTGGGTCCTTCTACAACTAAAAAAAAAAAAATTAAAAAAGAAAAAGTCACTGTCAGGCATTGTATATTACTCCCAGGCTGTTGGTATGCCTCAAACCATTGAGCATATTGTAAGAATCATAGTGTAGTGTATCCAGCTATCCCTCTTGATTTTTTTTCTTTTTGGTTAAATGGTGGAAAATAAATAACCTTTGAAAATCCTAAAGAATGAACTTTTTTTGGGGGGAGGGGACCAGGGATTGAACTCAGGGGCACTCGGCCACTGAGTCACATCCCCAGCCCTATTTTGTATTTTATTTAGAGACAGGGTCTCACTGAGTTGCTTAGCGCCTTGCCCTTGCTGAGACTGGATTTAAACTTGCAGTCCTCCTGCCTCAGCCTCCCGAGCCGCTGGGATTATAGGCGTGCGCCACCATGCCCGGCAAGAATGAACTTTTTGCTTCAGTGTGTTTTGTGTTTTATGTATTCATAATTCTTAATCAGTATTAGAGTCTCATTAAGAGAAAGAGCTTTGCCTTTTTTAGGACTAGCATTTAAATTTTTGATTACTTCAGTGTGGAAGTAAGCTGAGTAGAAGTTATATTCTGATCAATTGAATTCTATGTATACCAAAAATTGTTTCAAATAGAAATTCATGAGACTGAGAGGAAAGAGGTCCAGGCTTTGGGGTAGGTTTCTTGTATTTAAATCTCATTTTCACTGTATTTTAGCTGTCAGACATTAGACAAGTTAAGTTTCAGTTTCCACCTTTGTAAAGGAGGGATGACAAAAAGTACTACTTCTGATTCTCTGATGGGTTAAATGAGCTATTGCCTATTGGGGTTAGCCCAGTGAGCATATGGGGCCATATGGAAGTTGCTCAGTGAATAGTCACTGCTGTTATTTTTCTTTATATTAGACTGTGAGAAGGAAAAAAACATTCTTTTCTTTTTCAGTTTTTTGAAGCTGATGAACAGCACAAGCATGTGGAGGCAGAGCTGCGGAGTCGGCTGTCTGCTCTGGAGATGGAGGCCACCCAGCACCAAGCTGTGGTTGATGGCCTGACACGGAAGTACATGGAAACCATCGAGAAACTACAGAATGACAAAGCTAAACTAGAAGTAAGCTTCATTAATGTTAGAATGTTTTAAAAGTGAGTTGAGGCTTTTGTAAATTGTTGGTCTACTTTATAGAACATAAAATTAAGTCAATCCAGGTGACCCGTTAGCCTGAGTGTCCGCCAGGTGTGCTTGACCTATAGTCTAATCTGTCAACTTTTCTTTTGCTTCTAAAATTCAGGTAAAATCTCAGACTCTAGAAAAGGAAGCCAAGGAATGTCGACTTCGAACAGAAGAATGGTATGTGGAAACAAGAATTCTAAGGGACCCTCAAATAGAAAACCTGAGTTTTGGTTTTAGCAGCTTCTCTGTCTTATCTGTCTCACATTTGAGATTAGGAGATGAGAGCAGGGTGTCTCTATGGTCTTGTTTCATTCTCTGGGCTCTTAGCATTCTTGAGAGAGCAGCTTATGTAGTATTAGTCCTTAGCCTACAGATATTTTGGGCCATGGAACACACCACTTTGGGTCTCCCATACTTAGGACTGGATACTTTCTATTTCAGACTGCCCTAAAGAGAGGATCCATACAGGAAAGCTGACTAATAAACACTTTGCCAACCTTTTTTATGGTGCATTTTGAATAAAATAAAGGTTTTATGTTGTAATTTAGGAATATTTAAATCAAAGCTATTACTTAGCAATGCATGCTGAAATCGTACTCCAGCATTTATTTGGTATGTAACACAATATCTTAAGTTTTAATAGGGTCCATCAAATGAATTTCTTGCTTCATTTCAGTTGCGTTGGTAGAATTAATGAATGGTTTAAATGTGTACTTCTGCTCATCATTGAATCAAAACAAATCATCAGATTTTGAGCTCTAGGGAAGAAATCCGATATGATACTTTAAAAAAATTTGCAACAATACTGAACATTTATGTGTTATGAAGAGAAAATTTATGATTTTGAAGTGGCTCTGAGATTACTCTGAGCTGGGAAGAATTAAGTTTTGTAAGATACTGGGACTATGATAAATTCTTCCAGACTCACACCATTCTGCAGAAGTCCCAGGGGCTTTGGAATCCAGGCATAGTGTTTCTTTTATCTTCATCTTTTAACAACTCTCTGCTTAGAGTGTCCCAGATGTCAGGCACAGTTCTCTGAAAGCATGAAACCAGCTGTCAAGGTAATAAGCAAATGATGTTTCACTGTCTGATGGGGGATAATGTAGTTTTATGTTTTTTCTTTCAGTCAATTACAATTAAAGAGTCTTCATGAAGATTTGTCAGGTAGATTAGAGGAATCCTTATCAATCATCAATGAAAAAGTACCTTTTAATGATACAAGTAGGTATTGTGTACAATTTTCTGTTATTTGCAACTTTGAACTTCTCTGTGGTAGTTAATTGAAACAATTCTAATCACTTTGGCAAAAATTTAGTTGGCTGAACCAAGGTTTGCTTTCTTTTTGTTCTTTTCATTAGCTTAGGCTCTCATCTTTCATAGGGGGATTTTAAATGATCATATAACCACTCCAAAGCCAGTCTTCTTGGAAGAAACCCAAATCCACATTATTGTATTGTACATATTTATCATATCCCATGGTAAAAATGAACTTGCACAGAAAGTAGTCAAATATTTGTATAAGCAAAGTTGTTATTTAAGGTGGGAGAGATTGATAGTGGGAGGTGGAAATTTTAAGCCTGGAATTGCCCTTTGGTCTATCCCCAGTGACAGTTATGAAGCTGCCTTGTGTAAGTCCTGCTTCCTCTGTATTCTGGGGATAGTCTGGTAACTTACACACCCAAGAGCAGCAAAAAAGAACTTAAAAAAAAAAAAAATGGTACAACAAGTGGGTATGGTGGCTTGTACCTGTACTCCCAGCACTTTGGGAGGCTGAGGTGGGAAGATCAAAAGTTTGAGGCCAGCTGGGGCAACTTAGTGAGACCATGTCTCAAAAATAAAAAGGGCTGGGCTTACTTCATGTCTGTAATCTCAGCAATTTGGGAGGTGAAGGCAGGAGGATCACAAGTGTGAGGCCAGCCTAAGCAATTTAGCAAGACCTTATCTCAAAATAAAAATTAAAAAGGGCTGGGAATGTAACTGTAGTAAAGTGCCCTGGTTCAGTCTCTAATACAAAAACAAAACAAAACAGAAACAAAAATAAAAAGGACTTGGGATACAGGTCAGTGGTAGATCACTTGATTACTTACCTCATAAGGCCCTGGGCTCAATTGCCATACTGCAAAAAACAAAAACCCCAAAATAAAACAAAAAACTAAATTATACCTTACATATGTAATGGGTGCTAAATTTATAACTTCAGATAAGAGTTAAGACCTTGAAAGTGAAGAAAATATTTAATTGCTTGGATTTTGAAACTTACGTTCAAATTAATACATATTTCCTTTTCCTGTGATCACATGTAGGAAATTAATTTTTTTGCTTCCCCTAAAGTTTTCTTAAGGAAGACCTTAAAGGGAGAGAGAGAGAGGGAGAGAGAGGAAAGATAAACCATAGGAAAATAGTAGTAGTAGCAGTAGCAGTAGTTTGGTCCAACACTAAAATAAGCATTTGTCATTGTTGTATCAAAAACCTAAATTCGGGCTGGGGTTGTGGCTCAGTGGTAGAGCGCTTGCCTAGCATGTGTGAGGCACTGGGTTCGATTCTCAGCACCGCATACAAATGAATAAAAATAAAGGTCCATCAACAACTAAAAATTAAACAAAACAAAACAAAAACCCCCTCAATTCCCTTTTGAAAACATCTGTTTTTAGTTGTGTGTTAATGTAAATAACACTAGCATACTTTGATTCCCCGAATTTGAAACCTTGGCATTAGTTTTCATTTTAAGCTTCGTATTGGTTAGTCATTAGGTTCTTATAACTTCCTCCTGAATCTCTTTATCTTTTCTTTTCCAATACTAGTTGTCACCTTGTTTTTATGTCCTTATGTCAAGTGGGTTCGCTGCTTTTAGTTCCAAAATATTTAGAGGTCATTTGCTGAGTGCCTGGGTAGGTAGCGTAGGAGACAAACATTGTAAAACAAAAATCTGTACTCCCAAGGATTTTGGGGGCAAAGATAGATATAGAAGTGTCTGTATAGAAAATACAAACTGGACTGTGCCATGAAGAACCACGTGGAGTTTTAGAGGGAAAGGGACATTACTCTGTGGGTGTTTGAGAAAGCCTTCCCAGAGCAAGTGTGTTTCGAGTCAGGCTTGTGTGTGTGAGCAGGTTTTATTGGACAAAAAGGAGGGAGAACAAGAGAATTTATGTGGAGTGTAGTATGTGGAACTGGAGTTCCACCGTTGCCCCAGGAACAGTAATTGAGCAGGAGACTAGTGGGACATAGAGGGCAGTGACAGATTAGTTCTGAAAGGGAGAGTGGAGGGCTGGGGATATAGCTCAGTTGGTAGAGTGCTTGCCTTGCAAGCACAAGGCCCTGGGTTCAATCCCCAGCACCAACTGGACCCTAAAGTTTGGGGCTAAGTACTTAGGATTTTGTTTATAAGACCATTGTCTGTTGGAGAGGCTTTTGAGCCTATCACTGTCCTGATGAGATTCACGTACTCACAAGGTTAATGCAGCAATAGAGTGTAGATTGTCTTGGAGTGGGAAAGGGAGGCTGAGGCTTTTGTGATGATAATCCTGGAGTACCATAATGGAGGCTTGAGTGGGGGCTGTCAAGGAGGTGCTCAAGATTTTGTGGAAGGAATAAGAACAACTTGGTTGTTTTAGGGAGGCCAGAAAGAGAGAGGAGGCAGTGAAGGGGAAAGATTGTGGTTCATTTGATAGAAAAAAAAGTTAAATGTGAACTGGTATGGTGGCACATGCCTATAATCCCAGTGACTTTGGAGGCTGAGGAAGGAGGATTATAAGTTCAAAGCCAGCCTCAGCAAATTAGTGAGGTCCTAAGCACCTTTGTGAGACCCTGTCTCAAAAATATAAAGGGTTGGGGATGTGGCTCGTAGTAAAGCACCCCTGGGTTCAGTCTCCAGCACTAATAAATAAATAAAATGAAATTTAAAAAATTTAAAAAGATACATGTGTTAGCTTTCCACTGACATGACAAAATAACTTAGATAACTTAAAAGTAGGAAAATTTATTTTGGTTCTGGTTTTAGACCATGGTCAGTTGCCTGTGTTCATTTCTGTATCTCAGTGCTGGGGGTGGGGGAGGGGAAAGACTCGTGGAAAGAAGCTAGAGAAATGGAATGAGATAGAATCTGGAGAAGGAAGTGTTTCAACCAGGTGGTGCTGATCAGTTCTGCATATTACTGTGGAAAGGTCATAAAGGCAATTGTGGTAGAGGCAACTGGTTTTACTGACTTGATTTGGTGACTTTGAGAGGACTAGAAACCTTTGAGGGAAGTGCTTCCATGTAGGGTGGACACCATATGGCTAACACAAGGATTGGAGATGAATGGGTGATAGGGAAATAGGCAAAGCAATGCTGTTTTTTGAGCCGTGGGAATGAAGAAAATGGAAGTAGATGAGAGCCTAACAGACTAAGAAAGTAAAAGAAAAGTTCGTGTGCGTTGGGGATAGGGTGAGGGCAGAAGATTAAGTATAGTACAGGTGAAAAAGTCACTGTGGAAGTAAGTGAGTTGCAACAAAAAAATTTTTTGTAATGAGATGACACTAAAGATGGGAGAGAGTGACTGATGTACCATGTACCTGAGCAGGTCAGGAGCAGCTGTTGCTAAGGGCCAGGGAGGAGGATTAGGCTGAGGAAAGGATATGTGAGCCATGGACTCCGAGATAGAGGCTGGGAAGGGTAAGATCCCTTTCACTTTGGCTCTGGTGCTCTTCGCATAGCAGTGAGAAGGCTGTCGCATCCATGAGGCAGGAGAGGAGGTGAGGAATGGTATCTGGGGCTTAAACTGGAAAAGGTTGGAGTGGATATCATGGTAAGTATGATAGGGACACGGTAATGAAATCCTGGATTGCAGAGTGGAGTTGACATTACCCTGCAGTTAGGCAAAATATATTATAGCAAACCCAACTCTGGTTTTGTGTTAGCAAAAGCATTGTTGGACCAGGCTTGAGAGGACAAGAGAGAGGTGATCCAGAGAGCAAGCCAGAAATGCATAGGCAGTGGGAGCATCAGAGAGTGTCGGGTGAGAAAGGCACAGAAACTTTCAGAATCAGATTTTGGCTGGGGGTCATTCTAACTGAGGACATGGGGAGGAGTAGAGCAGGTTTGAGTGACTGAAGTGGTGAGTAGAGATGAGGGGAGGAAGTGTGAGGCCAGATGTTTGAAAGCTATCACTGGTTGATGACAGGCTGGAGTGTATAGAGTGTAGAGAGGAGGACCCTGAGGAAGATAGTGAAACCATCCCAGGAAAGTGAGGATCACCTCGTTGGGTCAGGAGAAGCAAATGGTAACAGATTTCCAAACACTGTGGTGTTTTAAAAACTGGTATTTTTGGAGAATTAGTGTGGCAGCCGTGTGGAGGGTTATCATAGAAGGGAGAGTGATAACAGCAAGAACGTCATGAGCCTTTCTAAATAATCTTGATAGGCCCCAAAGAATTGTTCAAAATTATTTCTTAGAGGCAGAAACACAGAAATTGTTCTCCTATTCTGAAGTTTAAAAACAGGAGCATCATTTATCCAAGGAACTACTGATTCCATATAAATTTTGTTATTCTCATACTATGATTATGTTATTGATCATTTTAAATTCTCATGTGAAGCTGACTTTGCTGCAGAGCTTTTGTTAGTTTGTAGTTAAACTGTTTTTCTATAAATTTAAAAAGAGAGACCTAATGTGCTTCATTTTGTTTTGTAGAATATAGTCAATATAACGCGCTCAATGTTCCACTCCACAATAGAAGGCATCAGGTAAAAGATGAAGTTCCTTTTTTATTTGCAGTATGTCAAACTTCCCAGAAATAAGAATTAGTTGTTTAGGTCTCTGTTTAGTGTGCTAAATCATTGCTTTACTTTCTCATACATTTCTTTAAATTGTGTAACTTGCTTTTTATTGAATTAATGAACAATACAAATTTTTGATGTCTCTCTTATCTGGTAACATTAGAATTAAATTATGGGATACCTTCATTTTTTGAACCATGCTTTTCTTGATGTTGCTGGACCTTGCACTTAAATGATCAAGGTTAAGTGAAGGAAGTGTGTTTGCCAAAGACAGTAGCTTTCTAATTTACTTAGATAGGAATATTAAAATTCAGGTAGGAGCAAATGAATAAGGAACAATCATAGTGCAAGTCAAGGATTTTCTCCAGAAGCAGGCTTAATAAAGTTTTTTTAGAATAATAATTTGATAGGTGACCTCAACTGAGTACGCTTTTCCTTTTAAAGCTGAAGATGCGAGATATTGCTGGGCAGGCCCTGGCTTTTGTTCAAGATCTTGTGACAGCTCTTCTGAACTTTCACACCTATACAGAACAGAGGATTCAGATTTTTCCTGTTGATTCTGCCATAGACACTATATCACCATTGAATCAGAAGGTAAATTTAATTCAGAATGCTTTTTGTTGCCCTGAACATATTGTGAGAACAAATAGGGAGCTGCGTATTTTCGGACAACTTTTTGTGGATGAGCCAAGTACTGAGGAGGATGAGGGAAAAAACCACAAATCCTCATTTTTATTCTCAAGGCAAAATATAGCAGAAATGGAGATTTTTAAGAAATGAAATATTAGGGGAGTTTTTGAAAGACTTCAGTGTGAGTGAATGAGGGGTGTGGCCAGTAAGGCATGTGAGATCTTTAGCAAGGGACATTGCAATGAGTGGTATCCTCTGGGAAAGATTCTTTAGGGATTTAAATGGTCTTTGGAGAATGAACTGGATTTAGATAGGATAGTGAACAGGAATAGATTTCCCCCCCCAAGAATGGGGAAAGACATGAGCAAAATCAGGGAACAAGAAGGAGGTAAGAAGGATGGGATGGAGGAAAAATGAACAAATAGTCTTGGCTGGTGTCCGTAGAGGGGGAGAATGGGAGGTAATATTGAAAAGAGAAGGTCCCTAAGGGCAGACCAAGGCATAGACCTTCACTTTATAGAATTAAAGCCTTGGCAACTTTTTGACTAGGGTTGACATAGGACAAGCTATTCCATTATTGGAAAGATGCATTTGCTGGCATTTTCCTCTCTTCCTATTTGTAATTCCTGTATAACTTTTATCCTTGGTTATGTTTAAAAACAAAAAACAAGAACCAAAAATCAAACCTGTCTGGTATATATGTTTTTTTCTTCCTCTTGGGATGAGGAACGAGAGTGAAACAGCCTATCCAGTTCAGACTGAAAGGCATTTTTAGCTTTTGTGAGGTTTAAACATGGAATAAGAAGAGGTTTGAATGTTGCTTCAGTCCATATACTTTTCTTTTTTCTTGCTTGATTTTGCTTCTTTCTTTCGTTTTTTTCTCCCCAGCTAATTCCAAAACAGAATTTAGGATAGCTTGCAAAATTTCATTTAACTGAAAAGATAAAATAAATGTGAATGGGTATATTTCTTATGTATTACTGTATAATAGACCCCCAAATTTGGTAGTTTCAAACAATAAACATTTACTGTCTTACACTGGTGCTGTGGGTCAAAAACTTGGAAGTTAATTAGTTGGAGGGTCTCTGGCTTAAGATTTCTGATAAGGTTTCACTGGGGTTGCATTCATTTAAAGATCTGACTGGGTTTGGGGGATTTACTTCTAAGGTGGTTCCTTCACTCAGTGGCGTTGGCTGGAAGCCTGGTTCTCAGTGCATGCTCCTTTCCATAGGACTGTTTGAGTACCCTCATGACATGACAGCTAACTTTGCCTAGAGAGAATGATCCAAGAGAGAGCAAGGTAGAGGCTACAATGCCTGTATGACACTACCTGAGTAGCCACATACCATCACCCCTGCCACATTATATGGATTACACAACAGCCCCAAAACAATGTGAGAATGGTGGTACGTGAGAATACATGGGGATCATTGGGGTCTATTAGTGTATCTAAGACTTGGATGCTGGAGTTAGACTTCTTGCATTCCCAGTCCATCTCTGCCAGTGTCCCCTTGGGAGACTTATTTTATCTCTCTGTGCTTCAGTTTCCTCATCTTAAAATGAAGGGATAGAGGACTTATCTCACAGATATGTGTGTTTGAAAATTACATGAGATAAGACAGATAAAGCACTAGGAAGAAAGCCTTGCATATAGTAAGCACTTGGTAAAGGGTAGCTCTTATCAGCATTATTATGCCTTGTAAATATGAAGCCTTCAGTAGGTGCTTGGTTTTTATCAATTTTGGTCTGGCTCCACAAATCTACTAATATTTTTTAAAAGTGAATTTTGGACCTTTGAAATGATCTTTAATATCACTATGGGAAACAACTTTTAGAAGACCTGCCAGGAAAAACAGTACTCTGTATTTTCATATAGAAAGTTATACTTTCTATAATAATACCAAAAAAATTTTCTCCTTAATATTGGTTCTTTGCCTACTATTTTAGTGTGTTGCCATATTATCCCACAGGATGAGAATCAAATGTGTTAACCTTAATTTCTCTGGGACATTTTATTATTTTGAAGAACTCATGTATTTCCTTGATATTCTTAAAGATAATATGTTGGCGCTTTAGTCTATGAGAGGCCCTATGTGATTTTTCTAATAAGTTTATAAAATTGAAGGAGATTCAGACACCATTTGTTAAAAGATGACCAGAATATTTAACTTGTTCATAGAGTCATAAAGTAGACCTTTAGACCTGTAAGCTTAGAGTTCATCTTTTTTTTACAGCTATAAAGATTGAAGCCAGAGAGATTGAATGAGTGACCCAGGACAATACATCTGTATACTTTGCAGTGGGGTCAGTTGAACCATGTTTCTGCAGAATGAGACCTTACATTTTTATACTGAGAAATTGAAATTGGAGCCATTATAGAATACTTATCTAAAATATTTTATAATTAATTAAAAGATACCCTTTTGCTTCCAAATTATCTAAATAACTGTAGGATTTTTCTTCAGGTTTTTTTTTTTTTTTTTTTTTTTTTTTGTGCCAGGGATTGAACCCAGGGTTGTGCATGCTAAGCATGTGCTCCATTCTGAGCTACAGCCATAGCTCCTGAAATCTATTGTTCATAATGAATCAGTCCTTTTAAGCCATAGTAAGGTATCAGTGATCATTATAAAAGTTTATATGTCCTCCTTTTAATAATTACATTCCTGTTATTTGTTAACTGTGAATATCATTTACAGTAAGAATAAACTGT
This sequence comes from Glaucomys volans, assembly GCA_020662805.1. Taxonomy (NCBI): domain Eukaryota; kingdom Metazoa; phylum Chordata; class Mammalia; order Rodentia; family Sciuridae; genus Glaucomys; species Glaucomys volans. Next base: position 349,804 of record JAJEJO010000149.1, on the reverse strand, counting down.
CTTCAAGAGGCTTATTTTTTAAAAATGAGACACATAGCTCAAAATCTGTGTCATATAGTCTTGATTTTCAGACCTTACTATTTTTTTTTCCCCGGCTGGCACCCCTGGGAGAGGCAGGTATTCAAGGAATGCCACCTGTTGGTGCTGGGTTATAAGGCCCTATTCTGTCTTCATTTCCTCCCATGCCTCGTTTTTTCATCCTGTCACCTCTCTTCCATTTTCTTAATTTTGAATGGGTTGAGGTTTGGGGGTATTAGAGGTATTACCATCAAAATTTCCCAGAAAACTTGACAAAAAGCATTTAGGCTTATAACTCAGTGGGTTCATTTACGAATATGCTGATGTTTGTTATTTCTTAGTGAATTAATTCACAGTAACTTCCCTCCTTTTTAGTTCTCACAGTACCTTCATGAAAATGCATCTTACGTTCGTCCCCTTGAGGAAGGAATGCTTCATTTATTTGAAAGTATTACTGAGGATACTGTCACTGTCCTGGTAATTTTCTTCCTTGTTTTACTTTTGGAAATGGGAATTCCATTTTGTCCAGTTGCACTTTTACCTTTGAGATTATTTTTCTTTTCTAGGAGACAACTGTGAAATTGAAAACGTTTTCAGAGCACCTAACCTCCTACATATGTTTCCTTAGGAAGATTCTTCCTTACCAATTAAAAAGGTACTTCCCCTGGAGGCCAGGGAACTGTGGGTGGAACCTGACATGTTCTGGAATCAATGCAATGGTAATATGTGCCTCTTGTGATCTGCTGGACTTTTCTGCACTGCCGCTGATTTGGATTTTTGTGAAGAAGGAAAAACATGCTTGAGTAGCATAAACTTGTATTTAGGAAAACTGAATTATATTTGTCAGCTATGTTTTTTTTTTTTTAATTAGTTTTGTACTGTGGTTATTATTATGACCATATGATGTTATGAGAAATGTTTTCAGTAATTGTGGATGGCACATTTATTGAAAGAAATATTTCATTTTTGGGGTTTGATTATCCCTTTGCTGTAAACATTTAGAAGGGAGTTAAAAAATGTTAACTTCTACATTTGGATCCATTATTGTTTGGTATCTTTTAAATGGTATACTCTTGTTTTTATTATTGATGATTTATTTAAGTTCTAAACGAAAAACTTCACTCTAGGCCTCACAGGTTGTGTCATTTAGAAACCTATAATGGTCTGGCTTAAATATTTCTGGGAAGGAAGAAAAAAATAATACATATAAGTGTGAATTTGATAATGCTGCTTGGAAGTTTTTATCTTTTATCTAAAACTAAATCTTATCTAAAACTAATCTAAATCTTTTATCTAAAACTACCAAGATTTCTATTTCACCTAAGATCTACCCTTCTTTAAAAAAAATTAAAAAAATAAAAGAATAGTGCTACTGGAACATAAAAGAAATAAGAATATACTTATTCTTTTTTCAAAAAATTTTTTAATTGTCAAATGGACCTTTATTTTATTTATTTATTTTTATGTGGTGCTGAGATTCAAACCCAGTGCCTCACACATGCCAGACAAGCACTCTACCACTGAGCCACAACCCCAGCCCAAGAATACACTTTTTTTTTTTTTTGCGGTGCTGGGGATTGATCCCAGTGCCTTATGCTTGTCAGGCAAGCACTCTGCGAACTGAACTATATCCCCAGCCCACTTATCTTAATAAAATATTGCAAAATAAGGTTTAGAAAGGGTGGGTTAATTATTTACAGATATTGAAAATATAAAATTTTACTATTTAAAAATATTAACGTGTTACGAGACATCTTATTTCTTAATTATAACCCAATGAAGTATTTCAGTAACTAAATTCTATGATATGTTTGAGAGAATTTTAGGAATTAGGGAATTATGACTTAAATGAATAATTATGAATTATAATTTCATTCAGATCCTTACATGTTATATAGTTTAGTACAATTAAAAATTTTTTTTTGGACATTGACTCTAGAATTTAAAAATTAAAATTGAATATACCTTATTGATTTGGTTTAAGAAGATTCTGTTTAAGAATGCAAAAGTATTATTTGAAATAAACATTTTTATTTTACTATATTTTTTCATAATTACTTTTTTTTTTTTTTTTTTGGTTTGGGGAATTGAACCTAGGGGAGGTTAACCACTGAGCCACATCCCCAGCCCATTTTATTTGTTATTTTGGGACAGGGTCTCACTAAGTTGCTTAGGGTTGCCAAGGTTCAATTCACTAATTTGCTTAGGGTTGCTAACTTGCTGAGACTGGCTTTTGATCCTCTGCCTCAGCCTCCCAAGCTGCTGGGAGTGTGTGTACCACCTTGCCAGTGTCAAAATGTATTTTTATGAATACTAAGCATTTACTTATGGATTTTGAAACTACTACATATATTGAAAAAGGTTTCTCGGTTAGTCTCTCAGCTAGTGGCAGTGGCAGTAGTAATAGTTTTTAATTAATTCTCTTTAGGAATTCAGTACGTGCAATGTTTTTTTTTTCCTGTAAAAGGATTAAAATATTTAATAAATATTTTAATGTTTTTATGCTGCTTTCAGGTTGGAAAGATGTTGGGCATATGCCTTCATATTTTCTTTGTTTTTTTTTTTTTTGTTTTTTTTTTTTTTTGGTACTGGGAATTGAACCCAGGGGCACTCGACCACTGAGCCACATCCCCAGCCCTATTGTTGTATTTTTATTTAGAGACAGGATCTCACTGAGTTGCTTAGGGCCTTGCTAAGTTGCTGAGGCTGGCTTTGAACTCGCAGTCCTCCTGCCTCAGCCTCCCAAGTGCTGTGATTAACAGGCGTGCACCATGGCGCCTGACCCTTCATATTTTCTTTAAAAAATTTTTTTTCGATACTTGAATTGAACCTAGGGGCTCTTAACCACTGAACTACATTATAAGCCCTTTTTATTGGAGACAGGGTCTTACATAAAGTTACATAGGGCCATGCTAAATTGCTGAGGCTGGCCTCGAACTTGCAATCCTCCTGCCTCTCGAGTTGCCGGGATTATAAGCATGTGCCACCATGCCCAGATAGGTTTTCTTTTATTTATTACTCTGTTACTCCATTATCATTTGCACCAAGAGTTTTGTGTATCATGCTGCAAAAAAAGGAGCCATGCAAATATGAGATCAAATTTCTCTTTTTACAAAGTCTCTCTTTGGGTATGGTCATTAAGAGAACTTAGATGGTGTCTAATAGCTAATTGAAAATTGTTCAGGATGCTCATTTTTTAAAAAAATCTGCCCATTCCTAGTTTAGAAGAAGAATGTGAGTCTTCTCTTTGCACATCTGCATTAAGAGCAAGAAATCTGGAGCTGTCTCAGGACATGAAAAAGATGACAGCTGTGTTTGAGAAGTTGCAGACTTACATCACTCTTCTCGCCTTGCCAAGTAAGTGTGTTTATTGCTTATGGTTCAAATTGAAGGACTTAAGAGCACAAGAACCTGGAAAAGGGAGATGATTTCTTGGTAGAATAAGAGGAGACTAGGATCTGGAGTCAGAAAAACTGGAATTCAAATCCTCTTGTCCCTTGGACAAAACACTTCACCTCTCTATGCCTCTGTGTTCCCATTTATAAAATGAAGGAAGATGTTTTGATTATTAAGAATGTAAAATATTAGGCATTAAAAGATGCAGTAAATATCATTCCCTTTTAGCCCTTCCTCTCTTTTAATGGAGAAGGACAAGTCATAAGGATTTGTAGCAGCTTTCCAACACGTAACATGGGGGAGCTAGTAGTAAAGATACCATTTGTTTCTCTTGGGCCTAATTTGAAAAACATTTTTAGAGTGGACCTTATTTTTCAATGATGTTTTTCAGAATGCTGTGATTTTCCTGGAATAGGATTTTTTTGTTTTTTTAAAAGCTTTCTTCTGACATAATTTACATATTATACAATTTACCCATTTAAAGTGTATAATATAATAGTTTTTAGTATATTCACAGACATATGCACCATCAGTAGTTAATTTTAGATCATTTTCATCACCTCTTTAGCTTTCACCCTCCTGTTTTCCAATTCCTCATTTCCCTAGCCCTAAGCAATTACTAATCTACTTTCTGTCTATAGATTTGCCTATTTTAGACACTTCACACAAATACAATATGTGGTTTTTAATGGAATCATATAAATATGTGGTCTTTTGTGATTGTTTCACTTAACATGGTCTTTATAGGATTCATTCAAATTGTACCAATTCTGGATCTTTATTCCTTTTTATTACAGAATAACCTTCCCTTGTATGGATGTGCATATTTTATTTACCCATTCGTTAGGTAATGGATCTTTGGGTTGTTTTGACTACTATGAATAATGATGCAATAGACATTCATGTACAAGTTTTTGTATGGACATATCTTTTCATTTCTTTTGGGTGTATGGTGAGAGGGTGGAATTTCTGTCATATAGTAACTATATTTATTTGAGGAGCTGCTAGACTGCTTTACAAAGTTCTCTACCATTTTTGCATTCCTACCAGCAACGTAAGAGAGTTCTGTTCTCTACATTCTCACTAACACTTTTTTACCATTGACTTTTTGAGTTTAGCCATCCTAGTGGGTATGAAGTGATAAGTCATTATGGTTTTGCTTTGTATTTCTGTGTTGTCTAATGATGTCAAGTATCTTTTCATGTACTTATTGGTCATTTGTATGTTTTCTTTTGTGAAACATCTGTTCGGACCCTTTCCCTTATATCTTCCTATGCCAGTACCACACTGTCTTGATGGTTGTTACTTTGTAGGTTTTTGAGATTGGGAAGTGTGGGTCCTCCTTTTTCTTTTTCAAGATTGTTTTAGGGCTGGGGATGTGGCTCAGTGGTAGAGTGCTTGCCTAGCATGTGTGAGGCCCTGGATTCAAGTCTCAGCACCACATATAAATAAATAAAATAAAGGTCCATCAACATCTAAAAAATATATATTATAAAAAAGATTATTTTGTTATTCAGGATTCCTCGTAATTCCATGTGAATTTTAGAATTGGCTTGTCAGTTTCTACAATTAAGTCAGCTAGGATTCTGATAGGAATTGCATTAAATCTGTGGATCAGTTTGGGGAGTGGGTTGATATGTGTCTGCCAGAAAGATATGTGATATTCTAGCCCCAAGTATATATGTGTATGACTTTATTTGGAAATAGAGTTTTTAGGTGCAATCAAGTTAAGTTGAGGTGATACTGGATTAGGAAGAGCCCGAAGACAATGACTGGTATCCTTATAAGGAGAGAGAGATTTGGAGACCGAGATCTAAGGGAGAATGACATATAAAGACAGAGGAGGGATTGTAATTGCCCTACTACCAGCCAAAGATTACCTGCGGCCTGTGGAAGCTGGAAGAAGCAAAAAATCTTTCTCCCCAGGAGTTGTTGGCAGAAGCATGGCCCTGCCAGCACTTTAAGTTTGAACTTTTGGACTCCAGAACTTTGAGAAAATAGATGTCTCTTATTTTAAGTCATCCATTTGTGGTATGGTACTTTGTAACAGCAGTCCTAGAAACCTTACAGGGAATATTGCCATTTTAACAACATTGAGTCTTCTTTAAACACTATTTTCTACTTTTTTAGAGCCCAAGTTCTATACCTGGATGCTACTTCTCAGAAGGTTCGGCCTTGGGCATGCACACTGTCTTCTTCCTAATTATACTCTGGCTGATTGCTCTTGTGTTTCCAGAATGCCTTAGGGCACAAATTGATAACAGGATGATCCAATTAAATTTAGTCATCTTTATGAGTGTAGTTATAGACCTAGCATATAACTAGCAGGTAGAAGTTTGGAGTTCAGAGGCTGAGATTTGTTCTGGTCCCAAGAGGACTTTCCTTAAGACTTCTTTTCTGGTTCTCTGTGGTAAGCCAGACTATAGTTTAGCTTAAATTTCTGTGAACCTACAAGTTGCTGTGTGCTTTTACCGTAGGCTCCAATTTTTGAGAGCCTTAGGCTTGAACTTTTTCACGTACTATCTGCTCCTTTAAGAGGTTCAGAGCTCTTGTTTTCAAGTCTGCTTCTCCCCAAGGCAAAAGTCTCTGAGCCATGGTCTGGCGCTGGGGACAGTTGCTGTACTTCTCTCTGAGTGCTTGGTGGAAGGATCAACAAACCCAGATCTCTTTGGCCTGCTATTAAGTCCTCAAGAATCAGAAGACTTAATGTTGTTAGGATGAAACTATGGAAATCATGTTGCTGAGCTGGGGCAAGGGTGATCAGAATCCCAATTCTCAGTGCCTTGTTTAGGTAGAACCTTCATCTCAGGAGTAGGGACTGGGCAAAAAAGAAACATTTCTTTTGTCTTGGCTGCATTTATTCAGAATTTAGCCTTAGCAATAGGTAGCTGGGGGCAAGGTGAGCTCTCTAGTCCTTGAGTCAGGAGTTAGAAGAGTTGGAGTTCTGTGTGCTTCGCTGAACTTGTTGGGAGATTGAGATGGATTTCTTAATCTCCTGGAGTTGGTAAGGGAAGGGAGGCAATGTGTCTTGTTTTAAATACCATGGACTCCTGCTGTTCTTGCTGAGTTGTTACAAATTTTCCTGAGTAAATGTTTTTTCATTTGGTGTGTGTCCTTAGAACCATTTCCTGAAACTTTGAATGATTATTTTTTTGTAGTCATGACCAGTTTTGCTGGGAGGAGATCCACAGAGTTTCTCATGCAGTTATGCCAGAAGTAGAACTCCGTGATGTTTAAATAATAATGTTTTAGTGATGTTCAGCAAAAAAAAAAAAAGAAAGTGTAGAGAATGAAAAAAATGAAATGTGTATGAAGTAACAAGATGAAAATTCATAGACTTTCATTTCAAAAAGAATCATCAAAGACCTATTCCTGCTAAGCAAATTAATTTTGATTCTTAACTAGTAAAAATGTTTGTGGACATGAGAAATCCAAATCAGTTAAGATGCTCCTGTGTTTATCACCTTTATGTATGAACACATCTGTGAAGGATTTTTTTTTTTTTTAAGTTGTTGAGGGACCTTTATTTTATTCATTCATTTATATGTTGTGCTGAGAATTGAACCCAGTACCTCACACATGCTAGGCAAGTGCTCTACCAGTGAGCCACAACTCCAACCCCTAAGGGAAGGTTTTTCAGGGTCATTGTTTCCAACATATTACAGGAAATCTTTATGCTGTATCTTCTTCCAAACAGAGGGAGATGATGGGCAGGAAAATGCTTAAGTTTGTGATTTTGGTTTCCTAGGTACAGAGCCAGATGGACTCCTTCGGACAAACTATAGTTCTGTTTTAACAAATGTTGGTGTTGCTCTGCATGGATTTCATGATGTCATGAAAGGTAAGCCTTGAAAAAGAACTTAAATAAGCTTAAAACTTTCATCCCACTTCTCAGATCTGCCTGAGTGAGATTTAAACAAATACTGCCAAGGGTTATAGACCCTAGATAAAAGGCTTAGTAGCATTTGGCTTACGTAGAAGTGCACAGCTACTGCCTTCTGCTTTTCCCATCTGCTTCATTTCTGAAGGTAAACAAAGTGCTGAACAGAAATCCTTGTGCCCTGTACTTCAGCCAGAAAAACATTACGCCTACTGCATGCAGGTAGATGGAGTTTACCAAACCAGTCATGCTATTCAGGGGCGTTTAGCAAAATGTTTTACACTTGTTAGAGCCCAAGCGTGAAGGAATTGAAAAAACTAAGGTTAAAGTTCCCAGAAGGAATACATCTATGCATTTTGTTGTTTAAAATGCCTAATTCCTCTCTTGTTCAGCATAGCTTTAAGAAATGCAGATCTGTTTTTAAACCTTGGTCAGTTTACAATTTCTTCTGTGCTCTTAAGAATGCAGTATGTTTGTAGGCAGGGGGAAATCTTTTAAAGTATTTCGTATGATTTCTTAGTATGGGCTTCTGAGCCCTGACCAATCAATAGCTCTGTGTTGCTTCTAGATTTCTCTGCTTTCTTTTCTTTTTAGAGACTTGGAGTAGGGAAGGAGAATAGGCAGGAGGGATTATTAAGTGCTATTGGAAGTAGCCCAAGTGCCTACGTGATTCATTATAATGTTTAGTTAACAGTTAGTGACTCATTTCACAGATAGTAATTTTAAAAACTTAAAGTTGTTGCATATAACATGTGTAAGAAGGGTATGCTTGGTGCCCTCTTAATAGATTGGCACACACATATAGCACTGAGATTCATTCTTCATCCCAGCAGTATTATCAAACACAATTTTACCATATTCTGGAGAATGGGACTTCCATGGCTTGTTTTTAACTATAAGGAACTTTAAACATCAGTGTAACTCTGGAACTTTCCCTGGTTTCAGGAATCATTGCTTGGATAGGTAGTCTCAGTGGCCCTTCACAGTAGTCACTCCCAAACCTGCAGAACTTAATTTGGTCTGTAGAAAACAGAATAAACAGGTGCTTTTTTTTTTTTTCCTATGCAATTTTTGGTTTGAGGAGCTGGGACTTAGCTGTAGTAGTCTATTCCAGAACTTTTTTTTTTTTTGTTACCAGAGATTGAACCCATGGTCACGTAGTCACTAAGCCATATATCCCTAGCCCTTTTATAAAATTTTTGTTTTAAGACAGGGTCTCACTAAGTCCTTAGGGCCTCAATTAATTGCTGAGGCTGGCTTTGAACTCACGATCCTCCTGCTTCAGCCTTCCAAGTTATTGGGATTATATGCATGCGCCACTGTGCCTGGCTCCAGAACTGTTTTTTAAACTTAGTTTTAGACCTTTGAAACCACAAGTGGTTCCGGGTTTCTTGTTTTTTAAATTTCCAAAGAAATATCATTTGTTTCTGCTAGCAGTTTCTCCAGAATTTCTAAATAGGAGGTACTAGAGCAGTAGATGATAGCTACCCAATTGAAAGGGGTCTTAATGTTTCATTTACATAAAAAATCTTGATTTTACTTATATTGCTATTTTAATTCATCAGCCATATATAAAGTTTTCTAAAGATACTTTAGTTCATACCTTTTATAAGATTGAGAAGATGCCAAGTATCAATATATGCTGCTGTTATTTTTTGGCATGAGGTGAATGGAGAGTATGGGATGGTCGGAAACCTCTTTAGCCCCTTTGTGCCACCATGTGTTTCTTTCCTTGAAGACAAACATAATGTAAAGAATGAATGTTGGGAAACATGAAGAATGTTGGCAAGTAGGTTTAGAGAGATGTTGCTAGGTTTACAGTTCAAGTCTGTTTTCATATCTATCTTGGAAGACTATTGTATATCTTTCATGAAATCTTGAGAGTATTAACAGAAGAATCTTTGTTTTTAAGAGAACTCTTATTTCAAACCTCTGCCCTTCCTGCTTTCCCCCAAATGATTGCTTGATCAAATTTGGAAGTAGGAGGGGAAGGTGAGTAGGTGGGTTAGTAGGTTGTTCGCAGTGTGAAAACAAAGATAAGGAGTTATAAAAATGTTTATCTAATATAGAATTAAAATGGAAGTGAACTAATTTTTAATAAGTGGCATTCTTTTTTTAAAAAATTTTTTTCTGTTGTTGTAGATGGACAGAATGTCTTTATTTGTTTATTTTTATGTGGTGCTAAGGATTGAACCCAGGGCCTCACGCATGCAAGGCAAGCATTCTGCCACTGAGCCCCAACCCCAACCCCAGCCCAGTAAGTGGCATTCTGTGTGAGAATGATTTGATTTTTAGTCTCAGGGACATCCAAAGTAGGTAGATTCATAGAAAACATAAAAGGAAAAAAATAAATGTATGGTCTTGGTCATGTAATTCCTTTGTACTTTTTGAAGTTAAAATATAACATTAAGGAATATCCTAAATAGCTGAAATATTTGGATCAAATAGAGTAAACAATAGGATTGGCAGAATTATAGTCAACTTCAACAGCATTGTTCTTAGTTTTATACCTCTTTCGTAAGTACCTCAAACTATGTATGACTATAAAGCTCTAATAAAAAAAATAAAAAACAAAGTACTTCAATTACCTATTAACAAACCAAGATTGCCTGCTAAACAGCTTGTATTATAACATTGTATACTTCTAGCAAAATATTGAATAAAGCTGTCTGGTGTGTAGCAAGAAAATGTCTGTTTAGGGGCCAGCATATTTGGTATAAAAAAAAATTTGCCATTCTAAGTGAATTTTTATATACTCGAAACCTTACAAAATATACAGAGGTTATCATTTATTTTTAAAAATATGGGCTGGGGTTATAGCTCAGTGGTGAAGTATATGAGGCACTGGGTTTGATTCTCAGCACCGTATATAAATAAATAAAATAAAGGTCCATTGGCAACTGAAAAATATTTTTAAATACATATATTGAACAAAATAGTAATGTGCCTATTGGTTAGTTCCCTTATTATAACAACTTCCACATAGTAATGTAAGATTTTTAATAAGAAGGAAAACTGAGCTGTATACAGAGATTCTTAATAACTTTTCTCAAAACTAAAACTATACTAAATTAAAAATATATATAGGTATGTAGAATGTATAAATAATATGTATTTATTGATTAAACAATTCCATAGTTTTAAAGTTTTAGTGGAAATAATCTTTCATAGAACATAGTAATTTTGTATTAAAATATGAAAGTATCAGGTTAAATCTTTAATACCATAACTTTCCAAATAGTCTTATTTCCCCTTTTAATTCTGCTTAATGTAAAATCAACTGAATTTCTTGATTTTGAATGAATGAAATTCTTTGCATATGTAGTTTCTATAAAAGTTAATTTTCATGTTTTATGATTTAAACTTTGTTGATAATGATAATTAGTGTTCTTTGGAGTAGTCTAAAAATTCAGTGAAAAACTGTAAACATTTTATTACTTAAAAATGTAATTACCCTTCACTATAAATCAGTGTTGTCATAATAATTCTCCCATTTTCCCTTATTTTCAGGACAAAATCATTATATATCTCAGAGACCCAGAAAAACTCCAAAACTCAGATCTTTGACCAGTTTCACTGCAATTTCTCTTAACTCTTTTGTATTTAAGCCTTTCTTCTGTATTTTTTAACCACAGACCTTTGTTGTAATATTATTAAACTGGAAGTAATAGCACATGAACATGAAGCAGACCCTGTAGTATCCAATCCTTATTTGACTGTGCAAACATTTCTCATTGCTAGAGTGTGTATTAGCAAATTACCTAAGGTCTCATATGAAGTGTGGGACATCCTGCTTATGTTGGTTGTTCTGTTTCAGCCTCGTTAGTGCCTGCTAGACTGTCAAAACAGTGGTTTCTAACTAATAAATCCTGGTCAGGATCATTTACCCAATGCTAGAGTAAGGGCTAGTCCTCAAACGAGAAAAATCAGAGCCATAAGCTGGTGGCTGGAGTCAAAACAGCCCAGATGGTGTTAAGAAACACTCATTTCTCCCTTCTTCTTTCTACCTGAATTTGTGGCCTAATTGATAATATTAAGCATAGTTGTGATACTTCGGACCATTCTTTGTCAAATTTACTTTATAAATTTGTAAGAGTAGTGAGTGGCTGGTTATCCATATGTGACTTGTGTATACATAGTAATGAGTTTTCATTTTATTTCTTCTATAGATATTTCTAAACATTATAGTCAAAAAGCTACAATAGAGCATGAACTTCCAACAGCAACACAGAAGCTGATAACAACTAATGACTGTATCCTGTCATCAGTAGTGGCATTAACAAATGGAGCAGGAAAGGTAATTATTTTCTAGCTTTTATTGACAATTCTTTATATATATATATATGTGTATATATATACACACACACACACACACACACACACACACACACACATACATATATATAGTTTTTAATTACATAGGAAAATTTGCCTATAAAAATTTTGGAATATAAAGCTGTTTTTGTCAAATATAGTTGTACCTTTTTCCTACTCCCTTCCCAATATTTGTTTATTTTTATTTAAAAAATTTTTCAGCTTTCTTCAGGTTGAATTATCTACTCAATATTTAAAACAATATGGTAGTAGTGATTGTTTGGTGTTTGTGGTGAGTAGATCACTCACTATTCATGTCAATGCCAGATTGAATGATTTCAAGATTCTACATGGTCTCAATATAGATCCTTCAGGGGTCTGTTACATAACAATTGAAACTTTCAGAGAGAGCAAAAAAGTCATGTAATACAACCTTTGTTAATATTTTGAATCCTTTCCTCGTAGATTTTTCCCCCCATTTTGGTACTAGAGATTAACCCCAGAGTACTTTACCACTGAGTCCCAGCCCATTTTTTTTTTATTTTGCAACAGGGTCTTGCTAAGTTAATTGGGGCCTCACTTGTGACAATAGTGCTTTTGTATCTTAACAGTTCCTTTGAAGTGGCTTCAATATATCTTTCATTGAACCCTTAATATGAAGTTATGATTGTTTATGTCATTAAGCACTTAATTTTTATTATAAACTGACTCAAATGCAGTTTCTTTAAAAATCTTTTGATTGTGATATTGTGATTTCTTCAGAAGTAATATTCTCAGAGTCATGCTGTTATCAATACCTTTAACAAGATGTCTTGGAGACCTTCCCATATGTATAAAACCAAAAAGTCTATTCAGAACTATCGCACCCATTTATTTCAGCAGGTCAACATAATTTCTAAAGGAAGTTCTCATCTCTATATCTGTATTTATACATCATTCTTTTTTCTGATGAGTTGATCATAATAGGAAGAGATTTTTCTTCAAGTGGTTTAAATCAATCAAATGATCATAGGTCATGTTAGACATTCAGTGTCACCTTTCCTGAATTTGGCCTTATCTTTGTGACCATTTTTTGCAGCTTGGGGCCATAATTAAGAAGTGTTATCTTTAGGTTCCGTCAACTCACAGATCTTGCCTACTGGATTTCTGAGCCAGAGGATCATCCCCTTTGTTTTCATTTATCTTCTGAGCCAGAGGACGATCCACTTTGTTTTCTTTTATCTCCTTCATCTGCATCACACCAGAAGCTTACTAAGGATAACTTTGATTCAATTAAAAATTCTGGAAAAAGAAAATGTTTATATTTTATAGGAGCCTGCATTTTTTGCCTTTTATAAAAACACTGAAATATTAAATACCTGCATATTTCACAGTTTATTTTAGCTGTGCTCTTTCTGAAACTTTAAAATGTTGTTTCAGGAAAAGGTATGTATCTGATCTTTGCTCTGGTTTTGTATAAATGGTTTTTAACCCTTACTATTTGAACTAATGTTAGTTGGTGAATTTTTTTGTTTTGTTTTGTTTTGTTTTGTTTTGGTACCAGGTATTGAACTTAGGGGCACTTGACCACTGAGCCACATCCCCAAGCCTATTTATTTATTTATTTATTTATTCTTTTTTTCTTTTCTTTTTTTTTTTTTTTTTTTTCCTTTTGGGTATTGGGGATTGAACCCAGGGGCACTCCACCACTGAGTCACATCCCCAGCCCTATTTTGTATTTTATTTAGAGACAGGGTCTCACTGAGTTGCTTAGGGCCTCGCTAAGTTGCTGAGGCTGGTTTGAACTCGTGATCCTCCTGCCTCAGCCTCCCAAGTCGCTTGGATTACAGGCGTGTGCCACCACGCCCAGCTTATTTTTTGTTTTATTAGAGACAGGGTCTCACTGAGTTGCTGAGTGCCTCACTTTTGCAGAGGCTGACTTTGAACTTGTGATCCTACTGTCTCAGCCTCCCAAGCCTCTGGGATTGCAGGTGTTCACCACGGTGCCCAACTGACATTTTAATAATAAGCTAATATGATTTGATTAAACTAAATTTTATAGTTTGTAATAAAAAACAAAACAGGAAGGTATAGCATATGCATATAAAAGGAAATTTGGAAAATGGAAAAATATTAAAAGAAAGAAAATAGACCTCACAATATACTATCATGACCTAAATGTAGGTGTTGGATATATCCCTGTTATTCACAAGGAATATGTAGCTCAAGATTTTTGAAGGCTGAGGGTATAGCTCAGTGGTAGAAGTGCTTGCCTAGCACATGTGAGGCACTGAATTTGATCCTCAGGACCACATAAAAATAAATAAGCTAAAGGTATTGTGTCCATCTACAACTAAAAAAAGTTTTTTTGAGTACTCATTTCATTTTTTTGATATAACAAAGCTTTAGTGAAAAATGTACCCTTCAGACTATAATGACTAATTGTTTAATTTTGGAGTAGTTTTTTAAAAATATTTTTTTTGATGGACCTTTATTTTATTCATTTATATATGGTGCTAAGAATCGAACCCAGTTCTCTCACATGCTGGGCAAGCACTCTACCACTGAGCCACAACCCCAGCCCCTGGTAGAGTAGTTTTTAACCAAGATGTAATATACTCTATTCACAAGCTGCTTTTTCAAATTTATCAAGATAGGATTCTTTAATGTATCTAAGACTGATTTTTCTGGCTAGGACATTTAGCCAGACATTTTTTATTTATATTACCATTTCATACAGCACTGTAGATTTAAGTCATGGCTCAGCAAAATTAGAGTCATGGATCTTTGTGGCTGTTTATATAGATTTAACACTTGTTAAATCTGTAAATGACAAGAATCTACTGAATTTTTACTCCTTTTGCTTTTATAATTTACAAATTGAGACTTTCAGATTAAATTTAGGTAGAGATTACATATTCAAGGTGCTTTTCATATCTTCTGTTAAAATATAAAATATTTAGTTAAAATACAAATGAAGTGAATAAACCCAAACATGGATATTTGAAATCAGTGTAGAAATTATTGAGATAAACTGCTCATAAAACTTACGTACAGAATAAATCAGAATAAGTATTGGTTTTCAATAAGAATAGAAATTGTCTAGACCAGGACATGTCAGAAGTCAGTTGTCAATATTTATACCTATAGTCTCTTTAACAACTATCATTGTTTAATTATTGTCCTCAAATAAGTAAATATGGGCGTTAGGGCAGGTTTTGGAATTTCATTTCCATTCTCAGCATCCTTAAACTGCTCTGAAAGCTATTAGTTATAAATTCTAGATTATTGTTGGAAAACAAAATTTGTCTTTTTGTCACACTTTGTTTAGATTGCATCTTTCTTCAGCAATAATGTGGACTACTTCATTGCTTCACTGAGCTATGGGCCTAAGGCATCAAGTGGATTCATTAGTCCTCTTTCAGCGGAATGTATGCTACAGTACAAGAAAAAAGCTGCTGCCTATATGAAGGCTTTGAGAAAGGTTTGTGAGCTGCTGTTAACATTTAAATCAGGGAGAATATCAGGAATCATTCCATAGAATGGCAACAGATTTTCCACAGTCCATATCATTTAGATTTTTTTCTCTTTGTATTGGGGATTTAACCAGGATTGCCTGATGCTGGCCTCCTGCCTCAGCCTTCCGGGTTGCTGAGATTATAGGCATGCACCACCACACCCAGCTATATTATTTAGATTTACACAGTTTTGGGGTGCAAGTGGTTGTTGGTGTTGGAATGGATCTTTGGGGAAGAGAAAGTTGCAGAGACCCAAACTTTACTTGATAAGCACGAGTCATGTTGGACTTGTGTCTCCAGTGCCTGGTAGAGTACCTGGGGTGAGGTAACCTGGCAAGCAGTAAATACCAGATGTCAGAAATCTATCTTAAACTTGTAAAGCCAGAAAAAATTAAATGTGTTTATAATTTTTTCTAAATAGTAATGGTACATTGTCATTTCAAAAAAAACCCCAGAAGAGATAGTAGTACATTAAGAAGAAAATTATGGGGGCTGGGGCCCCCACTGTGGCTCAGTGGCAGAGCATTTGTTTAGCATATGTAAGTCACAGGGTTGGAGCCTTAGCACTGCATACAAAAATAAGCAAATAAAATAAAGGCATGCTTTATTTTAATAATAATGTAATAAATAATGTATAATAAAGACAAGCGAATAAAATAAAGGCATCTACAACTACCCCAAAAAAAAAAAAAAAGGAAGAAAAAGAAAATTATGCTGGGTGCAGTGGCACACACCTGTAATCCCAATGACTTGGGAGGCTGAGGCAGAGGGAGGAAGATCGAGAGTTCAAAGCCAGCCTCAGCAAAAGTGAGGCACTGAGCAATTCAGTGAGACCCTGTCTCTAAATAAAATGCAAAATAGAGCTGGGGATGTGGCTCAGTGGTTGAGTGCCCCTGAGTTCAATTCCAGGTTACCCACCCCCTGAAAAGAAGAAAACTATGGTCTCCCCAAATCCCACCACACAAATATAGCAGCTACTCTTAACTTTGTAAAAAAAATTTAACATGGATACACACATGAATGCATGCACACAGGTAGACACACACACTATAAATAACAAAATGTCTCTAGCTGCATCTGCTGTTTTAGAATTTTTCTCTTAATGCATTGTGGATATGCTTACATGTACATCAAGACTAGATACTTATAATGTAACTTACTATCATCATGTTAACACCTGTATAGTATTTCAGCCATAAATGTGTAATAATTTGACCATGCCATTGTATGTGAATGTGTAGGTTGTGGCCTATTTTTCACTGTTATATTCAGTGGTACAAATGGGTTCTTATATGTGCAATTTTGCATTTTAATTTTTTCTCTTTGTTTCTTTGAAATTTTTATTTTTCCTTCTTTTATTTATTTATTTTTATTTTTTTATACAGTGCTAGGGATTGATCCAGATTCTTGCCATGCCAGGCAAGTGCTCTACCACTGAACTGTCTTTAAAATTTTTAAATTACAAAATACACAAATACATTCTTAGATTAAATTAGAACATTACAGGTAAGTTATCCCTAATTCCAATTTCTATCCAGAGGCACCTAGAGTTATCAGTTTGGTGTGAATTTCCAGGGTCTTTGAGTATCTGTATGTGCCTGTATAAACCTATAAACAATATATAGAATTCTTTCTTTTTATTTGTTCCATCTTTTTTAAACAATGCAAGATTCATTGTGCATTTAAAATATATTTTAGCCATTTATGTCATTATATGTGGTGCCTGCTATATTCCTTTTGAATACAGTATAGAATTTTATAAGATGAATATTCCATGGTTCATTAAGTTTCCCTTAATTGGCAGGCATTAAGATTGATTCCAAGTTTTTTTATTGTCTTAGTAATACTGCAGTGGTTAACCTTGTAAGTGTCTCCTTGGACATGTGTAGAGTACTGAGAAGTAGAATGTTGGAGCCATGTGGTTTGCACATTTTAAGTTTTAGTGGTTACTGCCAAATTTCCCTTCAGTATCGATACTTAATGTGTAAGTCAACCTATCTCCCTATATTTATCTCATTGTTTTAATTATATCTTTATGATTGATTCCCCAAAATGGAATTGCTGATTCAAAGTTTTTTAATGTTTCAAATTTTGGCACCTTTCTTAGACTATACTTCAGGAAGGTTACTTATTTACAGCTTATAGGCAGGTGAGTTTAATCCATAAATTACATATCTGTCAATCTCAGAAAGGAAGGGTTTCTTACTGCTATTTTGATTTGTGTGTCTTTGCTTATTTATGAAGTTGAATATCCTATCATAATTGTTGTTTGTATTTATTCTGTCAATTCTCTGTCCAAGCTTTTTACATATTAAAAAAAATATTCCTATCTAAGGTTGAAAGAGCTTCCTGTATGTTAGGAATTTGGGGCTAGAGATCAGTAGCCCGGTAGAACACATGTTTTACATGCTAGTGCAAGGCCCTGCTTTGAACTCCCAGTATCCACTCCCCCCCAAAAAAACCAATTTAATATCAAATAGATCTTTTTGGTGGTCATTCTTTGCCAGGGCATTTTGCAAAGTTATGGAAATATTCTTCCAGTATTTTTTGCCATCTCAATTTTTAGATCTTTCATCTAGAATTTATTCTGGTATAATTGTGAAAGAAGGATCTTAGTTCTTAATTAACAGTTATCCTTACACCATTTATGTAGTTCATTCTTTCTCCATTGAATTAGAAATGCAATGTTTGTTGCATAGATTTTTATGTATGCTTTTGTCTGTCTCTGGATTTTCTGTTCTGTTCTTTATCTGTATTTTGGTGCAAGAGCATATAGTGTAAGTTAGTGTATCTTATAGTTGGTATAATAAGTTCTTTTTCATTATTGTCTTTTTTCAATACAAACATTCTTTTCACATGCACTAAAGGAAACAGTCTGTTGTCATCCATCTGAACTTATTATCATACACTATTAGCATTCTTATTTGTGCATGTAGGATCATGGGGAAGATGATACAATATTTTTCCTTTAATTCTTATTTATTTATTAATTATTGCTCCTTTCATTCTTATGGTGCTTTTCCCACAGCCCCTCTTGGAGTCTGTGCCTTATGAGGAAGCACTGGCAAACCGCCGGGTCCTTCTCAGCTCTACTGAAAGTCGAGAAGGCCTTGCACAACAGGTATGGCACCTGGGAAATGATGAAAATTGTCAAAGAGCAGAAATGCTAGATCCCCTCTGGAGATGGTTTTTAAGGTTTATAGAGTGCTGAGTGATTTAGTAAACATGTAACATGTAAAATTGTTCTATACATGCTAAAAAGGGCCATAGATATAATTTGTTATATTCTAAATAATCTAATAATCTTCTTAATTCAATTGGGGTTTCATTTGGCACTAGAATAATAATAACATACTTTGGCCATGATGTTGAATTCTTAAGGTATTAGATTTAAACGTCTGAAATACTAAGGCATGAATGGGGGGGGCCTGGAGACTCAATAAATTATTTTTATTTCTTCATTGAGCAAGAATGGGAAATTTCCAGTATTTAGTTGGTCAGTTGAATTTAGGGAGCAAGTAGGGATGGGAGATACTATCTCAGAAACTGGTACAAACTGAACCAGTGTAGGACTCTTATGTCCTTCTTGCCTCTCTAAAGTGAGGAGAACATCTGCCCACTTCTAAGCATGGTCTTGTAAGCATGCTTTGAACCAGTGGGAGGCAGTGTGATGCAGGAAAAAGAAGCCAACTTCTGAGCCAGGCATATGGGGCCCCAGATCCTGGCTCTGCCTTTTCTAGCTTAGCAGATGGTCTAGCTGCTGGGAGCCTTAGTTCTCTTCTTTGGGAAATAGGAATTGTTGAAGGCTTCAGTGAGATGATGGAAGGAAAGTACCACAAATGGTGCCTGGTACATGGAAATTGCTCAATTGTAATAGTTGGTGGAGCATGTATATTCACTACAAGATTGCTATTATTTTTAGGTAATTCTTAAGTTTTTATTTGCCCTAAGAAGTACACACATCATACCTTATTATTAAAGTAACATACTTCAGAAGAGCATACAAATCACTAGTGCACATTCCAATGAATTTTCACAAGTTGAATATACTTCACCTAGATTTAAAAGCAGGGGGTAAGGGTTATGATGATTTCTTTATGTAAAGTATACCTTCAGAACTCCTGAAGCCTTCCTCATACCCTTTTCTAGTTACTACTCTCCTCTCCCCCAAAGCAAACAATCATCCTGCAGTCTAATACCATAGATTGGTTTTGTTGCATGATGCAGAACTTTTTATTAAATGATTTTATACTGTATATATTCTTTCAGGCCTTACTTCTTTCATTTAGCATTATATGAATGAAAGTTCAAATTGTTCTACAAATACCTACTTTTGTATTTTCTGTCTTTTGCATTGTAGTTAAATGGATGGCTTAAATTGCTTTTCCTTGGTAATTAGTGATAATTGAGCACCTTCTTTTTATGTTTATGGTCTTAATCCAGTATCTGTCCGGGTCTTTTGTTATTGGTGTCGTTATTTTTGCCTGTTTCGCTATTGGTTATCTATCTTCTTTGTACTGATTTGCAAGGATTCTTCATGTGTTCTGGGTATTATGTAGAATATATCTGTTGGATAAAGAATTCTTTATATGTTCTGGCTTAAATGTTTACATATTCTTTTTCCATTCTTTGGTTTTCCTTTCACTCTCTCTTTTTTTTTTTTGGTACTGGGGATTGAACCCAGGGGTACTTGACCACTGAGCCACATCCCCAGCCCTATTTTGTATTTTATTTAGAGACAGGGTCTCACCAAGTTGCTTAGGGCCTCGCTAAGTTGCTGAGGCTGGCTTTGAACTCGCGATCCTCCTGCCTCAGCCTCCCAAGTGCTGGGATTACAGGTGTGTGCCACCACGCCCGGCTAGAGATCTTTAGTTCTGTTTCCCATTTTTATGGTTGTGTTTTTTGTATCCTGTTTAATAAATCTCTCCCCATTCCAGTGTCAGATTTTATTTTTTTACCTCTGTGAGGTAGTTTTGCTTTGCATTGTGTATTTTATTTATTTTTCCCACTAAGTTTTGCCTGCATTATTCCTAAGATGAAAAATTCTGTGTGACTTTTCAAGGTTCAACAGAGTTTGGAGAAGATTTCTAAACTGGAGCAGGAAAAAGAACATTGGATGTTGGAAGCACAGTTAGCCAAAATCAAGCTGGAGAAAGAAAACCAGCGGATTGCAGATAAGCTGAAGAGTACAGGTAGTGGGCAGCAGATTGGACTGGCCCAAGAAAATGCTGCCTTGTTGAATGCTACTGGCCAGGGTGAAGCTGTAGCTAAGGCTGTGTTGGAGCCTATTCAGAGCACCAGTCTGGTAAGTGTCTTTGTGATTGCCCACTATTTAAGTTACCAGCCAGCATTTAGGTTGGTAACTATCTAGCCACATGTTCTGTGTTAACCATTATGTTGGTTCATTCCAGCTGCTACAACAAGATACATAGGCAGGGTGACTTATAAACAACAGAAATTTATTTCTCACAATTCTGGAGGCTGGGAAGTTCCAAGATCAAGGCACCCACAGATTTAGTATCTGGTGGGTGTATGTCCTAGTTCATATATGACCATCCGTTACTATGTTCTCACATGGTAAAGGGGGGAACAGGTTCTTTGGGTCTCTTTTGCAAGGGTACTAATCCCCTTAGGTCATCTCCCAAGGGTTGCACCTATTTATACCATCACCTCAGGGCTTAGGATTTCAACATAAGAATTTTGGGAAGACACAAACATTCAGACTATAACAGCCATCTAAATTACATGTCATTCTATAACAGGAATGATACATATGCACTAGAAAAAAATTCAGATTAGTAATCTAAAAAAATTCAGATTAGTAATTTATCTCCTTGATAAAGCAACTCCATTAAATTCCCTGGGATTTTACGTGAGATTTCATGGTGAAGGCTGTGTTCCTGGAAAAGATATAGGAAGTCAAATTTAAGATGATTTTCTTTTTCCATAAAAACATTTGAAATATGTGATTATGTTTCTAGCTACAGATCAAATGCCTAACTTTATTAGTAGAAATTACCATTAATACAATTTTTAACCAATTATAAGGTAACTCCTAAGAGTATAAAGCTCTGTAATATATGTATAGAAACCCATCAGGCTAATTCTTTTAAGGCAGTACCTTGGCAAACTATCTTACAACTTTATATTACTGGCCTTTTTTTTGATGCGGCGGTACTGAGGATTGAACTCAGGGGCACTTGGCCACTAGCCATATCCCCAGCCCTATTTCGTACTTTATAGAGAGACAGGTTCTCACTAGGTTGCTTAGTGCCTCACTTTTGCTGAGGCTGGCTTTGAACTCTTTATCCTCCTGCCTCAGCCTCTTGAGCTACTGGCATTACAGGCATGTGCCACTGTACCCGGCCTGGCCTTATTTTTAACTGCAGTGATTTAGAAGGTGAAGAAACATCTCTATTGACATTACGGAATTCAAAATTTCTTTATACAAAGTTTTCTAATATCCTGCCTGCTGTTAAAAAAAAAAATTAGGAAAATCTAGAAAAGAAGAAATCAGAAATCAGAAAGGGAAAGAATGCCCTCATAATCAAGAGTTCCTTCAGGTATGTTTTCCCAAGCCTTTCTTGAGGAGCTGAGAAGTGTCCCTGTGCTTTCGAAAGACCCTGCCCTCTGGGGGCAGGGTGCTTTTCTGCGGTTCTATCCCTGTGACTCTTGATGCTACTGAAAAGTATGGAACGGTCCTCAGATTCACCTGTACCTGGTTCACAAAGTGGGCAAATGTCCAGGCCAGCTTTTATTTCTAAGAAGCATACAGACCTCACCATATCTTCACCATGCCAGAACCTTAGATATTATTAGTTTTCCTAGGTGTGGTTATGGTATTCTTTGGAGATAAATGTCAGAGTAGTTAGAATACGGTATTATAATGTCTGTAACTTATTTTCAAATTGTTCAGAAAAAAATATCCATACAGAGCTATTGAATTTAGACGATAAATCTTCTGATGTTCTTTTCCTCCCAACTTTTCTGAATGTCTCCAGGCCCACGGGATGGTCCTGTGGTGCTCCCCTGATGGTCACAGCCAAAAGTTCTACATGCTGCCTCTGGTAGGGGAAGGCAACTAAGTTTACCGCCTCCCACCCCCCATCAGTGGTTTAACATTTAACTGCAGGGTATAAATGAAGTAACCGGAGGGACATTCAGCAAACAGAATTTCAAATCTGTTCAAGTAGCATTTTCGGGCAGTGTAACATGGTGCTCCCATCTTCTCCTTTGAACTTTGCTTGAATCTGCCTCATTGACAGTTTCAGACTATTATCTTATGTGTCTGACTTCATTCTTCCCCTCTCCTGTCTTCCTGATTATTTGCATTTATTCCTTCCTCATTTTCCACTTGTACTAACGGTACAGTTGTTGGCCAGGGAGTGACTGTGGGAACAGACTAATGCAGGGGAGACATAGCTGACAGTGATAGTCATCACCGCCATTGAATGCTGGGCTGGGGTGTAAGGACATTTGCAGTATGTTAGCTGAGTCAGTCCTCACCTGGGATCATAGGGACTGTGAAATTGTAGGGACTGTCACATCCCCATTTTATCTTTGAAGTAACTGAAGAACAGGAGAAATAACTCGGCTGAATTCACACACTTGATAAGTGATAAAATGTCTAGGTTCACAACCTGATCTTTTAACTAATGGGGCCTTGTCCCCTGATCAGTGTCAGTTATGTTAGACTAGCTGATATAAACCCATTTGTTCACTGTTTGCTTTTCCGAGGTGCCAGAAGTTGGTAACACTTGTGCATTTGAGTCAGTAATGTCAGTTGCTGAAAGTTGAGGACTGATTTTTTTCTTTGAACATTCTCAGTTGCAAGTGCTATTCATCCATATGTGAGACCAATTTCCAAGGATGTGAAAACCCTTTAATACTGAATGTTATTGGGCCATGAGTAATAAAGACTTTATTTGGGTTTGATGCATTTCAAGGTTGCTGTTGTTTTAGGTAAGCTGGCCAATTAGCATGTGTGTATGTGATCTTATTTTCTTCTAGTCTGTTACTGCCTTCATCTCTGAGGGTCTTTTTCCTCCCAAACCCACCTTACACAGTGCAGTCAGTGTAATTTTCTTAGAGTATAGTGATTAGGCACTCTCTTGCTTCTAGAGGTTTTTGTGGTTTCCTGTGATCTATGGAATATAATACACTCATTCATTTGGCATTGAAGGTTCTTGAAAGATAGTTTGAAACTGTCTTTCGAACTGTAGCTTCATTTCTTTGTACTGATCAATACTGAACTCTCTTCTCTGATGGTTTTCTTTGCATTTTTGACTCCCCATCTTTGTTCTGCTGAATAACTGTTTATTCATAACTCTTCTCTTCATCTGTTTATTCATAACCCCTCTGCCCTCGTCTACTTTCACTGACAGGCCTTTCCTACTCCTTGACTTTGATGAATTCGAACCCTAACCATCATTTAGGGTACGGTGAGATGCACCACTGTTTCTGGCATTGTCTTTAATGATAAGGATTAGAGAACCAAGACATGGGTGTCTCCTTTCACTTTCCATATTCTAGTCTATATAGTTGCTTTTAATGTTGCTTGGCTAGCCATAGAGTGCTATGAGATCATGGAGAAGTTCCCTGGTGAGGTTGAGGATGTCACAGAAGAGGTGACATGAATGGGTTTTAAAAGTAAGCAGGAGTTCAAGGCAGTAGTTGTATTTCAGGCTAAGAAAAGTCTTACCATGCAGTTCTTTCTGCGCATGGCAGATTCCGGCCAAAAAATGGTCTGGTACTTGCCTCACACGTAGTAGACAATAGAGATAAAAAGAGATGGAGTTTTGCTTTCTTTAATGTTTCTACTTTCCTGTCTTCTTTATCCTTCCTGTCTCCCCTTAAGTGAATATAAGTGAACTAAGCCTGTAGCTCTGTGTGTGTGTGCTCATGTGCATGGTTCCTCTCTTGGATGTTGGAAGCAAGTGTGCCCATTTTAAAGGTAACCAATGAACAAAGGAAACTGATTTTACAAACCACCAGATTACTTTGGCGCAAGCATTTTGAGGCTGGAAAAAATAACATCAGATAGAGACTTATAATTTTTAACCTTATAGTATTTTCAGAATTAAATTTTTTTCATTAAAATACCTAGTACTATATTTGAACATCTGGCAACTCATTATTTATTATATGAAAAAAGGAGAACATTGTAATCTCAAGAAAAATAGAACAATAAAATGTTCATATTTTTTTCTGGAATTAAAAAGCATTTCTTAAATTAGAATTTAAAAATACATCTTTTAAATGTAAAAAAAATACGTGTACATTGTAACTAAAAAATACAGATGAGCTAAGGAAAAAGATATTATCCTGAATAATCAAGTCGTTACTGTGACTATTTACATTTTTTTTACAGAATTTCCTATTATCTTTGAGATTATACTGTATAAAATTTTAAGTCTGTTCTATAAGCATAATATTAATAACAGATATTCATATCTAATATACCTTAGTTTACTTACGATTGGACATTGGCTATAATTTTTATTATCTTAAATAGCATCTTTTTTTTGTATGCATAAGACTGTGTATTGGGTGATTTCATTGGGATATATTCTTAAGGTTAGAATTACTGGGTTAATAAGGCTTGAATGATCTTTGTCACCAAGTTATATTCTGAAAGAGCTGTATCAGTTTATACTCTTGTTAAAAACATTTGAGAAAATGTTGAAAATATATATGTTAAAACATTGCTTTCCATTTATGTAATATCATTCCTTTGAAGAACTTTGTGTTGTGTGGTATTTTCAAACCATAACCCAGGATTAAGGGGTGAGGATGGAGAGGTGGAATGGATACACTTTTGCAGTTTATTTCATCAAATGTGTCATATTTGAATATATAAAATTAAATGTAATTATGAGAAGTTTTAGCTAAAAGAGAAAGAGTAATTGCTACTCCTGCTTCATTGAGTAGAAAATTATGACTATTCTGTAAAAAAAATTTATAGAAGATTCTTTTATAGCCAGCTGTGCATAACATTCGTTAGTATGCTGCTCACTCCAAAATAATACTCTTGATTGTATTATTTAGAATATGTGAAAACTGTCTACTGGGTATCATCATTGATTAGCAAAATCCTTTGAAACTGAGTTTCTAGTAGTTTTCTTAAGTCATTGTGCCCAAGTATAGACCTTTCTACCTTGAACAAAAACCTGAATTCAATAATCATGACTGTTTTTGGAATCTTTATCCATAAAAGCACATTTAAAAAAAATCCAGCTATACTCTGATGTGTTTAAAATTACATATTTTTCATTAATTCAAATCTCAAAGCTTATTAATGTCTTAATACTAAATCAAAAGTACTTACTTCTCCTTTTTATTATTATTGTTATTGTTATTATTATTATTTGATACCAGGAATTGAACCTAGGGGTGCTTAAACACTGAGCCATATCCCCAGCCCTTTCTATTTTTTATTTTGAGACAGGGTCTTGCTAAGTGCTTAGGGCATCACTAAGTTGCTAAGATTGGTTTTAAGCTTGTGATCCTTGTGCCTCTCCCTCCTGAGTTGCTAGAATTATAGGAGAGTGCTACTGTGCCTGGCTCTTCTTTTTCCTTTTTTAGCTTTCAGCCAGAATATCTATTATTTGTGTTTTTTGTTCAGAATGTTTAATTACAGTCACCATAAAACTGTCTCTACTGACTGTCTCTACAGTCACCATAAAACTGGCTTGGCTACTGCTTTGGACATATGCATGGAAATGATGAGATGGGGTCCAAAGCTGAACTTCCTCTTGTTCTTCCTAGATAGTTTGTTGGGTTTCAGTGAAAATGGCTAATCAGCATTTTGAAAGAGGATTTAATAATGGTCATTATTGGTTTCTGCCTTATGACTGAAATAGTGAATGCAGCTACTTACCTGCAGGAACGACATATTGTAGTAAAAGGTGGTCCAAGGATGATCTTCCAGAACTGCATTCCCGGTGCTCTGTTAAACCAAAGTAGACTGAGAAAAGATTACGTGTGTTTAACATGTTGTGTTTGAAATATAAATGTTCTTAAGATGTTTTTCCCTTATGTTCTAGATTGGGACTTTAACCAGGACATCTGATAGTGAGGTAATGTGCCCTTGGCATCATGTTGTTTGTTTGTAAATATCTGACACTATGTTTGTGACAAAGTCCTGCAGAAGCCCTTTTTGTCCAGTGATGTTTTTTTCTAGCAGTTCTAGCAAATGTAGGGCCAGTATTTTTCCCCTCCATCAATGGATCCATGTTGCTTTTCTCTCTGGTTCTGTTTTGACTGTCACCAACAAATTATAGCCCGTTTTTCTAATTGCCTTGTTGAGTGACTTGTCTTAGCGGTTTGACAAGGTGTGGTGGCCCTGCTTGGCCATCTACTCACTGACATACTGTGTGAAGCTGGCGACCATATTCTCACAGTGGGCAGCCAGGAAAGCAGTGCTATTCAGGGCCTTGAGAAACCGTATGTTTGAAGTAAGTGAATACAGGTCAGATTTGGCTTGCCAGATAGGTTTGCACATTTGAATGTTGAAATAGTTTTAAATATAACTTTATAAATAACCATTAAGTGAACACTGAAGTCATTCATCTTACTATTCAGTATGGCAAACCAATAAATGCAATTCAAGTAGTTTGGTAAATTCTTTGGTTTTCTTATTTATCTTACAATATAGATAATCTTGAACTTCTGCTTATATTTTTTTCTCTTTTTTTTTTTTTTTTTTTTTTGTGGTGCTGGGGATTGAACCCAGGGCCTTGTGCTTGCGAGGCAGGCACTTTACCAACTGAGCTATATTCCTAAACTCAATAGTGTGTCATTGCTAGAGTAACTAGAAGAAATGCCAGTTTGGAACAAAGGTCAAAACCTGTTCAGTATAGAAATAGTTTAATTTTTTTTTTTTTTTTTTTTTTTTTAGTTTGTCTAAGAGCATTAGAATTGTCTCAAGATAATTTAGAGGAAAAAAGAATGTTTATAATGCAGGAGTTTGAGGAAATCCTTCCTTTTTCCCTGCCCTCTTCCAATTAGAGGACACAGGAGTCACACAGAAGGAAATTTTGAAAGTCAAGATTTGAGGTTAATAAAAGCCAAGTGGAAGGATATAGCCCCAGTGAACCTGCCAGTCCTTTATCTCAGCCCTGTTCTCTTCTGAGCACAGCTTCTTTCTGAGATAGGCAGAATGCTGAATAAAAGAAACTTGGGATATACATTTACCTCTGCTGTGCCTGATGTTCCTTTGAGGGGTAGGCATACTGTAATTCCCCATTGGATTTCAAGTGAAAATGTGTAAAATGTTATCTTTTCTTCCCCCCCCAGAAGTGCTTCATCTCACTGGCATGTGTTTGTTTATGTATGCTTTATTTAGGTTCCAGATGTGGAATCTCGAGAGATCTTAATTAAAAATCACTACATGGCCAGGATAGTGGAGCTTACATCCCAGCTGCAGCTGGCTGACAGTAAGTCAGTGCATTTTTATGCTGAGGTAAGTGGAGAGTTAATTGGGTTGGTGGTTTTCCTTACCCCTTCAGGAATTAGGCCACTTATTCTGCTGTTTGCTAGAAGAGAGACGTCAGTGTGCATTTTCTGTCTACCTGTATCAGTGCCTTTTGTTGCAGTTCATTTTGATTAGTCTCTTTGCCACCCCCAACAATCTTCATTTCAACAAATATAAGACTGATTTGTCATTTCCAAGCTACTGAAAGATAGCTGGGGGACGTAGTTCTATAGTCATGTAATATACATTTTGGAGCATTATTATTAGAGATTATAAATGTTTTAGAGTTAGGGACAGGTAGGTAGTCACAGATGAAGGAATTCTCATATAGGCAAGGTGGAAAACAAAATTTGCCTTTAAAAAAAAAAACACTTTCCAATTTCTAAATAACAGGTTAAATTAATTCCTGTAAATGAAGAAAAGTAACATTTTTAACCTTAAAGAGATAAATCCTTACTTTTTGTTGAATTTTCTTCTTCCCTCACCAAATAATTTATTTTCTATAGAGGAATAAAAAAAAACACTCTGCAATATAATCGATAAAACTGTACACAATTTAGGGTAGGGGAGGATAAGAAAATACAAATATTAAAGAAAAAGCAAATTATAACAGAATAGATGCTGCTCAACACAGAAGACTTTTAAGGTCTCTGATTTGAAGCTTAAAAACAGGTCAGTTATGGATGGCAGACAGAGAATTACAATGCTTAAAGTTGTTAAAGATACTGAAAAAGACAACACCGTTTATTGAAACCTGACTTTATCTGTAATTTTTTCCTGTACTGCAAAGATGGAGAGGTTGCTAGGAGGCCAGTTGCTAGAAGTGGATAGGGGCTTTGCACCTTTTTCTGCTAAAATAAATGATGTGTGCCTAGCTCAGTGTAGTTTGTAAGCAACCATTGCGTACGTGTTGGATAAGTTGATCAGTAGCAACACTTGTTGGAATGCAAAGCGGGGAGGACAGCAAATGAGAAAACTTGCAGAGGAATTGCTCTAATACCTTTGCAGTACAGCAAAGTATGTCCTCATCGTTTGGTTCTCTGACTGCTGAGTAAATGTCTCAAATTTGACTGTCACCTTCATGAGGACCTGTGCCTTGCATGTTTCTCCATCTCTGTCACATTCAGTGCTGAGCAGAGTAGATGTTTGATTAATAGGATGTAGTTTTTTTGGTTGGCTGAACTGTCCTGAATTTATCTTGAGAAATAAAATGAGTAATTGGGAAATTTTTTAGGCTGTCTTATTTTCAAGATATTTCCCTGTTTTTGTAAATGTCTTCAGTGTAATTGTGATACAAAAATTTTTAGATTGTCCCACTCTTTCCTCATCTGTAAACAGGAAGTGGTGACCTCCTGTATGACTTTACTGGAATAGTTAATCCAGGCTTCCCGATGTGGACACAGCATTCAAATGTGTCTCATCAGCTCTTACTTGTCAGTCTCCATGGCTTACCAGAAAGTCTAATGATCCTTTTAATTACTCACCTTCTTTGAACAATAGTGCACAACAGAATTTTTCCTTTTTCTTTTTCATCTGCTCTGTCTCTGGATGGTCTAGATTTGGTCGAACTTCCAAAGAAAACAGCCGTGATCATAATAGTCCTGTGATCATTTTTCCCCTGTGCAGATAAAAAATAATCTATCAGGTGGGACTGTTAAGCTTTTATTGCTCTAGTAATATGCTCTCTATTGAAGAACTTAAAAGTATCTTAGAATCCATGGCCAGAATGCATTTATCCCTTTTGAAATAATCATTTCCCTTTTCATTCATCATATGGGTAAATGTAGAAAGTTCTTATTTTTTTTGGCCACTGATCATTAGGTCAGAGTTAGGAAAAAAAAAAACCAAAACAAAACACTGATGAGCTTGGGTTGTTGGACAAATTTTTTTTTCCCTTACTAAAATGATACAAGTGGGGTATCACCTCTTGTGTACTCAAGTGTAGTACAGTGCCTATAGGTATTCAGCAGGTACTATGAAATGAATGAACAGATGAATGGCTTTTGACGTTAGGGATTATTTTCTTGTAACCTTCCCTGAAGTAAATTTGGTTTTAGAATGTTTTCTGATTTTATAGTGCCGAGCACTCACTAAAAGACTAGCCTTGGCTGAGAAGTCTAAGGAGGCATTGACAGAGGAGATGAAACTTGCCAGTCAGAACATCAGCAGACTTCAGGTGAGTTATCTAAGCAGGTTTAATGTTTTTTCATTGAAAGCCCTTGGGCAGACAAGTCAGCCTTTCCTTTCAGTTGTGGCATTTGACCTCTGCACATGTCTTTTCTAACCACTTCATTCCTGGCTCATTTTAAAGGAATATCTTCAATCAGGCAAGAAGTGATTGTCTTGTTTGTTTCTCTGACTTGACCAATTTTAAATTCTGTAGTCAGTTTGTGCTTAAATTATACTTATTTACCAATACTCCTTGTTCTCCCGTTCCTTGTAAATACTCATCATAGTGGACTATAGGCTTGTTTTACACACATTAGTCTGTTCTTTCTCTTTCATAAAACTGAAAGATGGAGCTGCAAACATTCTTCCTTCTTCACTGGCTTGTTTTCGAAAGCCTGTTACTGTAAACATGTTATCAGGTCGAGGAAAAAGCATCATCACAGGACCCAGCTCCTCTTTGTTTCAGATTAGTTAGGAGTCTGTGCAGGATCAGATCTCAGGGGCCTGAAGAGAGCATGAGAGGCAGGAGGAGAGAAGAAGGGCACTTCTTCCTGGGAGGGCTGGGCCACTGAGGAGTGGGATGGTGTGAATATGTCAGAAGTCCTGTGTGAGGCTTGAGAAAACCTGAGGGGGTTTGGAAAGATCATTTAGTCCTCTGACCTTTCTGACAGTTTTACACCTGATACAGAAAGAAACAAACATTTTTGCAAAGAAATTAAGAAGATATTTTGAAGAAGAGAAACTTCTTTCCCATTTCTTTTAACTTTGTTCTCTTATTAGGCCTTTACCTTAATCTTTGTTTTAATTGATCAGTTGGGCCATCTTGATAGGTTGCTTTTCCACATTTAAAAAATAAATTTTAAAAGCTTCAGAGTGGAATAACCAGTGGGGCTTTGATTTTCCTTTCTTCCCTCTCTTTTCCTTTGCTCTTCAGGATGAACTGACAACCACCAAGAGGAGTTATGAGGATCAGTTAAGCATGATGAGTGACCACCTGTGCAGCATGAATGAGACATTGTCTAAACAGAGAGAAGAGATTGACACCCTGAAGATGTCCAGTAAGGTATGTGGGGTGAGGTGAAGTAGTCCCTCTGCAATATATTTAATGTTGTTAAAATAAGACATTTCACTGTTACACATTTCAGGAGGTAAAGGTTATGAGATTTATAATGATTATGGATCATTTTTCCTGAATATCATTTGTCCCATCAAAAAGTAAAATTGAGTTTCCTTGACTGAGTTATAAGCTTAGAAGGTCTGACCTCTGAGGCATTAATACTCTATCTGCTCTTTGGGGGCACTTTTGGCATTTCTAGTACTCTTGTGGAAGAATGAGGGGGACCCACAGAGGCTTTTAGGAAGGGGATTGCTCTTTGTTTACAAAAGCATCTAAATGGTGCTATTGAGTAACTTTTAGCAAATTTATTCTCATAGATATCATATAACTAAGGAATGTCTGACTCTTTAACTCTGGAGATTGCCTTTCTTATAAAACCTCTGCTGTCCAAGCCAGGGTCAGTAGATATTGGGTAGTATGCGTAGGTTGGAATGCATATCCACATGCCATATCTCTGTTTTTGTGTCATAATGTGTGTATTCTTTTGCCACAAAGGTAAACTTCAGGGGACCAGGTGCTCAGTTCTGTGTATCATCTCAGATGCTTAGCACGTTTCGGTAAACTCAGACTATTTTACCACCATCTGCTGGAATTCGCTGTCAGTAGCTTGGGCTCTCTTTGAGATCTGCTGCTGCTACTTAGTGATTCAGCAGGCATTTATTGAGTCCTGTTCTGGACTGGAGAAGAAGTAGGGATGAATAAATCACAACTTTGTTTTAGCTTCTGCTAGTGGTGGTGTAGGGCAATACTGAGCTCAGTTGGGGTCTTCTTGGAAAATATATCATGTTAATGCATTTGTGTTTGCATTACAAATTTTTATTTTTCAGTTTAGTGTCATGATATTTGTTGACCTTTCCGTACTTTGGAGGGTGTCTCTGTTGCTTCTCTGGGTTTCACTCTGATGATTGTAACCAGCCAATGTGGCTCTGATTATGGTTCTCTAGTTACTTGTGTTTCAGGAAACTTGAACTTGGAAGCAGAGGGTGGGGGTTAGCCCTCTTGAAGAATGCCTGTCTTTACCTTTTTGACCTCTTGATATTCCAGCAAGGAAATGTCTAATTGGTGGTTATATTCCTAGCAACAGAGAAAAGCACACACATCGAAGAGGTTATGTTTTGGTTTTCTCATTTTAAATTGTAGCATGAGAAAGCCAGTTTTAGCACCTATCATTTAAAAGAAGTAACAGTGATTCTAGGGAATCTGCATAGCTGCAGAGCTTTTGGTTCTGAATTGAGGAGAGTAAATGTTGAGCGCAGAACAGCTCATTGTCCCAAAGGCAATTAGATTATAGCTACTTCAGAAGGTAGGGAATTTTCAAGTTTTCTCAGGGCTTTTTAATCTATTCCTCAAAATACCTGATATTAATAAATCTCTAAGAGACTTGTCTTCAATTAGGAGTTTATATTGTTAGCCTTTCTTTGATCATACTGTAATCCCTGTATTTTGCTTCCCCTCAAGTTTCTTAATAATTTATAGTGCTATAGCATCATCTTTTGGCTGCGTTGACCTTGTCTCCATTGGACACCAAGTAAATCTCCTCCACCATTTGTTTGTTATTATCTTGCTCTTAGTATTTATATTTCCACTTATAAAAAGAAAATGTATCTATACCTAATAGTTCAGGAATTTAACTATAATGTATTCCTAGGAAATGAACCACTCCAAAAAAGAAAACATATAAAACCCAAAAGTCCAAATCTCATTTGAGGGAATTGGAAATAAGTGAAGATGTTTTCCTTCTAACTTGTCCTCAGCTAACTTTTCACAGATATCAGTACCATTTGACTTTTAGTTGGTACACATTCAAAATTATTACCTATTAAGACCTTTAAAAGGTGTTTGTTTAAACAGTGCAAGAAGCATGTTTAGGCTAAAATTTTTTTATTCAGCTTCATGAAATCTTATTTTCTGTTTTCTTTAGAACAAAATGAATGTTTGAGGTTTTGGTAAATCCCAGATAGTAGCCTGCCTTTCTTCCTTTATCGCCTACCCTTAGCCCCAAAGGGATAGGGCCCACAGAAGTAGAAAGCAGGGAGAGTTAAAAGTATACTGTTGCTATTATTGAAGAAAAATTACAATGTGAGGTTATCTGCTCTTCTTCCTCCTGGAAGCAAAATGTTCCAAAGTGAAATATGGCCTTTTGACAACCTGGTTTATAAACTATGTGAACTATTTTTTTTTGGAAGTTTGTGTTCTTATTATTGATATTTTTCTTTGCCCAGGGAAACTCAAAAAAGAACAAGAGTCGATAGCTCACAAATAGCTGGTTGGCGACTGTTCTTTCCAGAGCTGCTGCTACTGCTGCTGCACAGGCTGCAGGCCGAGGCTCCACGTCCAGTGCTGGCGACTTCGGGAAGCTGAAGTGTTGCTGGACCTAGTAAACTAGTCAGTGTTGTAAATGGCCTTGAAACATTTAAAATATATTTGTTAACCAGTAAGGCAAATACAGAATTTGATGTTGACAGTAAAATGGAAAACTGTATACATACCATGGATATTATAGGTTTCCTTATGCTGTTTTTACTGTGCACTTTTTAAAATTAGGTTTTAATTTCAGTATGTAAGAACAACAAATATTTTGTATATTTTCAAACTCAATTATATGGTAATCGATTTGGTATCTATGGAATAGATATATGTTTCTGGATAAAATGCTTAAATTGTCAGACTGTCATTACTTCTTATTATAATTGAAAGCAGTCTCCAGAATCTTTTTTAAAGATTTATTCATATCCTCTACCTCTCCCTCCCTCTCTTGGAGGGAGTGAGTCTTGCAAACTTCAGATCCTGTGGGTTTATTATCATTGTCTTCAGCTCTTCAGTACCCTCTCTGTGTTAGAATAATAGCTAAAGAAAATTCATGTCAATAAATTCACACTTATGTCAAACTTTCAGTCTCTCTGAAAATTTGGTAAAGGAAACCAAAACCTTTTAAAGTTGACTTTACTAAACTTATAAAAACTCAGTTGACTTAGATGTAATCTTCCTAATTCCTCAAATTGGAATAATTGTAGTTAATCCTTTATTATGCTTTTGACTTTTGCCTTGAGAGCTGCTTGCACACTCAAAGGTCAAACAAGAGACTTAAGACCTTTAGGCTCCCATTGTTTATCCCATAAATAGTTTGTTTCATTTTAGTGTAAACCTCAGGAGTGTCTCTCCCTGCTCCGCCACTCCCACAGCCCTAAATAGATCGTTCCTTTCTTGTTGCCTGCACAGGTCTCATTTCACTTTGATTTCCAATTCCCCAGATGAGCTGAGGGGTTCCTGAAACTCCTTCCTCCCTAACTCCCTCTTGTGGCTCCATCTTCCTTGAGGCTCTTCCTAGGCAGTTGCCAGTAACTCTCCCACCTGCTTTATTCTGGTTCACCTGGGACCCCATTGGCTTCCTTCTCTGCTCAGTGTAAAGGCCAGTTCTGTGGCCTTTACCCTGAGTCCTCAGCTAACTGCCATGGAGAAAGACTCTGGTTATGTTTAGTCCTCATGGCAGTGAAAGTGTTCGGATTCTGGGTTGGGGGACCTCAGGGTTAGCTCAGTCCCTTACCCCCTTGCCTTGTCTCTTGTGTGCCCTGTCCATTTCCAATTCCTATCAACTAAATCAGCTGTTCTCACACCACCTGCACCCAGGTCCCCAAACACTGAGGGAAATATCAAAGAACTGTGCTGACTAGGTCACCCCATTATGAGCTTAGGAACTTCACCTGCCAAGCTTACATTGTTCCCTGATAGTCCTTTGGCATTTTTATTCCAAGTTTCAGTAATGACTACACCACTTCTTGACCCTTGCCTCCTCATAATCAAGCTCTGCACCATCAAAGTCACAGCTCCTCAGCATGAGTGCCTCTTCACTGCCACACACACTTGTTTATACGTATGCCCATCCTGACTGTTAGGCAGGAGGCCCCTACTCCCCATAAAGCTAACTTGTTTTCAATGATTTTGGTGCCATTTCCTTCCAGGACTTGGTTTTTCACATTTATATCTTCAGTTTTTCATTCTGCTTGACTCCTGTCCCCCAACTTCCAACAAATTGAATTTATCCCATCCTTTAAAAAGTGTAGAGTTTAGACTTGGAAGCCAAACGTCCTAGGTTTAAATCCTTTTACTTACAAATAAGTTACTTAGCATTTCTGTCTCAGTTTTTTAAAACTATAAAATGGGGATATTAATAATACCTACCTCCTATGATTTTTATGAAGATTTAATGAATTAATATTTTAATATTGTAAATTGCCTAGAGTACGTGGTATAAAGGTTATTTATTAGTAATAAATGTTACTGCTATTATTGTCATTGCTACTTCAGTTATTTATTTATCTCCTCCCTTTGTCCATATTCTTTCCCATTTTTCTTCCAGATTTTATGGAAATGTAGTCAATGTTGATTGTCTTCCCATCTTTCCCAAGACCCATTTGCTCCTTTAACCTGGGGTAGTCAGGCCTCTTTGCCTCCATTATAATGAAGTCTTGCCAGTCTACCTGATTGCCAAGTCCAGTGGTTTCTCTTCATCTCTGCTCTTGCCTGAATTTTCTATAATGTGGAAGATTATAACCTACTTTGTCTTTCAAGATCTTTTCTTCTCCCGAGTTTTCCAACACTCCTCTTACATTTGTGTTCTCTCTTCCTGTGAAAATTCCTTTTCAGTCTCTTCTGTGGTTCTCCTTTAAGTGTTCTTCAAGGTCCTATACCAGCTTCTCTCAGCCTGTCTCTACCAATAGATGTCAGTTCTCATCTTTCTAGCTTTGACCTCTTCTGAGCTATACCCCAGGTTCCTGCTGCCATATGAATTCTCTTCCATGTGTCCCATGGGCAGCTCGCAATTCAGGACTTTCAGTCAATGGTAAATTCACTCACCCAATTCCCCTCCCCCTTTTTTTTCTAGTTTTCTTGCATCTCAACAGATGTGTGTCTTACCTAATACTCATCTAGTCAACAAATATTTATTGAGTGCCTTTTATACACTAAAAACTATCCTAAGTGTTGGGACACAAAAATACTTTCCCTCATTGGGCTTAGTGTGGGGAGAAAACTAAGGTAAATAAAATATACAGTGTGTTAAAAGCTTCTAAGTACTGAGGAGAAAAACATAAAGCCAGGGAGGGGGAGAAGGACTTGATGGGATATTGCCTTTTTAGAGAGACCAGGAAAGGTGTGACAAATGAGGAAAGCTGTGAAGAAAATGAATCATGAGTCATGTATAACTCTGGGAAAGTGTGCGTCACACAGGAAGGCTAGCAAATACTAAGGTCCTGTGTGGATTAAGCCCGGAATCCAAGAAGAGTAGGGCCCACTGCAGTTGGGGTAGAGGAGCAAGGAGGAGGATACTAGAAGATTAGACAGCAGGCCAGGTAACTGACATGTGGGTTGTGGTAGACATTGGCCTTGACACTTTGAGTGTTAATAGGAAGCCCTTGAAAAGTTAGGGACAAAGCAATGACATTACTTGACTTAGGTTTTAGTAGAATTCTATTAACAATTCTCTGTTGCTCAGCTGAGGATAGATTAGGGGGAACAGGGTGGAAACAGACCAATTAGGGGGCTACTTCAATAACAAGAGGCTATCTAGAGATGATGGTGGCTTGGACCATGGTGGTGGGGGCGGGGAGAAGTTGTGTGAAGTCTGTGTCTGGATTTATTTTGAAGATAGAATTGATAGGACTTACTGACAGATTTGTCTAACAGCACAACTCCTTCCCTTATAGTTCCATTACTCGTCTATGCTTTGGTTTCCTTAATACTTATCATAATCTAGCATATGATCTATTTACATGTTGCCTGTTTCCACCTCTAGAAGATACAGGTCCGTGAAGGCAAGTGTTTTTTGTTTTGTTTTGTTTTGTTTAAAAAAAAAAATTTTTTTTTAGTTGTAGGTAGACACAATACCTTTATTTTATTTATTCATTTTTATGCAGTGCTGAGGATGGAATCCAGTGCCTCACATATGCTAGGCAAGAGCTCTACCACTGAGCCACAACCCCAGCCCAAAGCAGGTGTTTTTGTCTGGTTTGTTCATTGCTGTACTCTGTTCCTAGAACGCTACCTGGCAATTAGTGAATGTTTGTTGAATGAATGTTGATTCGTTGGAGAGTGGGGTGTGAGAGAAGGAGAGGAGTCAAAGATGAATCCAAGGATTTGGGCCTGAATAAGCTTGACTGAGGAGGATTGAGGGAGAATTAAGTAGCTTCTCCTAGCTATAATTTAAGCTGGAGACCTGGGATTCACCGTTGATTCTTCCTCATCTTGCATATCTCATTGGTTATCTTGTTTTACAAAATATTTCTGCCTTTGTAGTATTTATGACTTCTAACCTCTCTTTGCTTAATACTTGACATTGAGTCCTGGCTATCTATTGTCTGGGCTACTGATCTTCCTGTATTCCAGTCCTCCCACCAGATCACTTTTCTCCAACAT
This sequence comes from Glaucomys volans, assembly GCA_020662805.1. Classification (NCBI taxonomy): domain Eukaryota; kingdom Metazoa; phylum Chordata; class Mammalia; order Rodentia; family Sciuridae; genus Glaucomys; species Glaucomys volans. Next base: position 312,527 of record JAJEJO010000149.1, on the reverse strand, counting down.
CTCTCTGCAGAGCCCACTTTCCTGATGGACAGCTTTCAAAATGACTCCTTATTATCTCTGGGGAGTCTGCTAGCAGTGTGTACATGAGACACATCACCATTCTTAGCTTACTTTCTCCTCTTTCTTTTTCACACATGAAGCACACTCCCCCTCTTTCTTTTGTGAAAACTCTCAGGCCTCTGGGTCAGGACAAGTTTTGGAGCAATAGGCCTGTTTTTCTTTTAGAGACAATGTGAATCTTGGGATTGTTTCCCTCTTTGCTTTGGAGTTCGATCTCCAAATTAGCAGTGAGCAAAATGGTGCTTTTTTGATTTAACTGCTAAGATCTTTGCTCTTTCGGCAAAGTCAGTTCCCAAGGGATGGAGTAATTCTGTGTATTAACCTCTTAACCTAAGTTAGCCATGGGTTGGCCTTGACACATATGGGTCCCTCTAAACTGCCCAACAACCATTATCTCATACATACTCTCACTATCCCCATTTTTTTTTTGGTACCAGAGATTGAACCCATGGGCACTCCACCACTGAGCCACATCCCCAGCCCTTTTTTGTATTTTATTTAGAGACAGGGTCTCACTGAGTTGCTTAGGTCCTCGCTAAGTTGCTGAGGCTGGCTTTGAACTCGAGATCCTCCTACCTCAGCCTCTCAAGTACTGGGATTACAGGTGTGCACCACTGCGCCCTGCACTATCCCCATTTTATAGATAGAAAACTAAGGCTTAGGGTCCAACTTGTCTACAGTCACACAACTAATATTTGTTGGAGCGAGGGTCCAAATCCAGCTTAGTTGGCTTCCTAAGCCTTGATTATTCACTACTATAGTATGAGCCTTTTAAATTGGGACTTTCAAGTTCTTCAGGTACTATCTATTTGGAGGATAAAATATTAAATTTCTCAGTAACTCAAGCATTTCATTCCACTTGGCCTTGCCACAGCTTTACTAAATAGCCCTTATGCCTTTTCCAAATAGTTTTTTTTTTTTTTTTTTTTGTACTGGGGATTGAACCCAGGGGCACTCGACCACTGAGCCACATCCCCAGCCCTATTTTGTATTTTATTTAGAGACAGGGTCTCACCAAGTTGCTTTGGGCCTCCCTAAGTTACTGAGGCTGGCTTTGAACTTGTGATCCTCCTGCCCCAGCCTCCCAAGTGCTGGGATTACAGGCGTGCCGTCATGGTGCCAATTAGTTTTCAGTCTTAGACAAAAACTGTGTTGGTACAATGTTTGTGTTTGATGTGATTTTTTTCTTTTCTGACACTGCATTTTTATCAGCATATTCCCTGTTACACAAACCCTGCCAACCACCTCTTTTTATACCAAATTTGTTGTCACAATTTTATTGTAGAAATTTTCTAACATATACAAATTTGGAGACACTAGCACAAGTCCTATGTCCCTATCACTCATTGTGATCACTGTCAATCTTGTTTTACTTTTTTTTGATGCTTTTTTTTTTCCTGGAATTTTTTAAGGCAGTCGCCAGACATTGAATCATTTGATCAGTAAATACTTTTGTTCTGCATGCCTTTGTAAGAGTGGTAAGCACTGATTTCCAAACCTTACACAGGTCATTCATTCATTCAACAAGTATGTGTAGAGTGCCTGCAGTCTGCTCAGTATTGAGCAGACTGTGAGGAGCAAAACAGATGTGGTAGCTGCCCTTGAGAGCTTACAGCCCAGCAATGAGGCCAAGAAGTGATCACATAAGTTCAAAATGACAGACTGTCAGCTATCGTCCATCTTGTCGTGGGATTGTCTTGCACCAGTAAACGAGATGATACATAGAGGCTTACATCCCCCAAATGTCTGCATTATTTGAGTCAGACTTTTATAAAATATTTACTACCACGAAACAAAGCAAAACAAAATGACAACAGAAAACAGTATCTTTATTGTCCCCCCATTTTATGCACTCCAGATTTGTTAGTTAGCTTTTCGTGACTCTGACAAAGTGCCTGAGAAAAACAAAGGAGGAAAGATTTTGGCTCATGATTTCAGAATTTTCAGTTCACGGTCAACTAGTTCCATTGCTCTTAGGCATGTGGTAGGACAGATACATCATGGCAGAAGGGCATGGTGGAGAAAAATCTCCTCATCTCATAGCACCCAGGAAGCAGAACAAGGAAAGGGCTGGGGACAAGACATACCCTTCCAGGGCATGCCCCCAAGCTAGGCCCCACCTCCAAAGAGTTTCCACCACCTCCCAATAATGCCATTAAATTATGAATCTTTCATTGGATCAATCCACTGATGAGGTCAGAGACCTCATGATCCAATCACTTTCCAAATGTCCTACTTCTGAACTTCATTGCTCTGGGGACCAAACCTTCAACGTATGAACCTTTTGGGAGACATTCCAGATCCAAACCATAATGCCTGAGAAGACCACTGTCACTGTCTTGGTATCACTGTTTCCAAAAATCACGTTACTTTTGCTTTCCTCTTATGCATTATTAACAGACTCTGTAGTTGGAAGATGAGGATTTGTCTGCTTTATCCACCTTCCTGTCCCTAGCCCTCACATTCACATAAATACTTTATATTAATACATCAACATTTGACTAGGTCAATATTCAGTATATATTTCATTGGGACTATTCAAATACTAGTGGTAGCTGAGCCCTGTAATATCCTATGATACTTTTCCTTCCTTGTACAACTCTATTTTCCATGGAGTTAATCAGTGCACTTTAAAAAAAACTTATTAGCCATGTTTTCTACGGTCCTCACCACTAAATTATTCCTAATTTTTCTCCCAGGTATGTTCTCTCTCCTCTCAGTATGGTCACATCAATTGAGTGTTCAGCCAACTTCATCTTCAAGAACTCTCAAGCCTGGTGCTACAGTGTGTGCCTGCAGTCCCGGCTACTCAGGAGACTGAGGCAGGAGAATAATTTAAAATGAGCCCAGGAGTTCAAGACCAGCTGGACAACATAGTGACACCCCAACCTCAAAAAAACAAAAACAAAAAATCTTTCCCAGAGCCCCCTAGCCTGCTCCAGGCTGTCTTAGTTGATCTCTGGTGGTAGCACCGCTGTTGTCCTAGGACCTCCCTTCCTCAACATCCTGGGCATCAGGTGTCTTTCACCCTTAAAACCACCCTCGACTCCAGGAGCCCTTCCCGGGACTGCCCTAGCCCCTAATTACCTTTGTAGCCCACCTGTCCTGTCCAGGCCTTTTAGGCATGGAAAGTGAAAAGTAAGAGGAAATTCTCAGTCTAGGCAGAGTGTTGGGACTTGAAGTCCATGTAGAGAGAAAGCCCAAAGCAAGAGGACTTGTAATTAATCATGCCTTGCTTACTGGAGAAGATGAGATTTTTAGAATGTATTAAAATGACATTTCCTACTTTTTCTTGATTACCTCACTTATTGTTGGAAATTTGGAAGATGAAAAGTATCAAGCATACATATCTCTCATTTTTTTATTCCTGTTATTTCATGAGTGTATAAAATATGTATTTAATCAGATTGGGATTATGTGAGAAGAAATTCCAAACAAGAAGGGGAAAAAGTGTTTTGCCTGGCTGCACAACTCCAGGGGGCACTGTCCATAGTGTGATTTATAGTAATCCCACAGGGTGTGGATAAGAAGGGAAGAAGGGCTTGGTGTAGAAAATCTCACTTCATAGCGCCAGGAAGCAGAGAGAACAAGGAAAGGACTTGAGAAACCAATAAATAGCATGTATCTTACCATTTTTCAACCTCCCCCTCCATTAACTTATTTACATGCAATACTACTCAGTTTTCAAAGCTGATAAAATTGGATTCTTCATTGCTTTTGGTAAGACACTATCTGTTACGATAACATGCTTTTTAACAATATGACCATTTTCAAGTTCATTATCCATTCAAAACAAAACAAAACAACCCCCAAACTCAGCTACACCATTTGCAAACAAGTGTGGGAAAAAAAGAAAAAACTTAAACAAAATGAGGAACCAATTAGCTAAGTCACCAAATGAGTTGGAACAAAATGAATGAATTAAAGACCTTCACAGTAAAAATCCTGACAGAAAAAATGTGCAATTTATAGTTTTGTTTTATGCAGCATTAACCCTGGACATTGCTCCCATGTCTTAAGACTTCAAACTTCTTAATTTAACATGTGAAGATAGCAACATAGTTGGTTGATGATGGCTAAGAAAATATCTGTGGGAGCCACACTGACAAGGAATGGTTTGTTCTATGTTTGAAGAGGAAGTTTCTGTTCTCGGCTGAGAGCCATGTCCTCAGATACCATGGTGATAAATGGAAAGCTTGTCAGTAAGTAGTTGCCTCTTTGCCTTAAAATTTTAAGCAGTTTAGTAATTAGCTCTAAATTAGGAAATTAACTGGCAATCAAAGTACTCAAGCAGGAAAATCCATAATAGCTCTTCCAAATCTTTGAAAGAAAGGGTTAGAGAGCGTTAGAATTAACTTTTCATAAGGAGAGGATTAGAGGAATTCAGTCATAGATAGAAACATGCTGGGGACTTTTGTTTGCAGGAGTAGAGGCCTCAAAAAGTACCTCCCCTGTTAGAACCTCTGAGTCCCTTCCCCCTGGGGGGGAGCTTTAATATTCCTGAACCCAACTCCCCTGTTCTCTTGAACAGCAGGGAGGAGTGGAATAGCCCAGTGGTGACATCTTCTAGGCCCAAGAATAGAAACAGTAAAGTTCAGTTAACAAAGAACAAAATGTCATTCAATTACATCCTGCTCAGATATTGAAGACTATCTCTCCTCAGCTTTCCTGTGTTTCTTTAGGATGTTTCTCAGTTGTGTTAAACTGTCAACCAATTTCATATAGTTACTTTCATGTATGTCATCTCTCTAAATAGCCTCAGAGGCTGTGAGACAGGGATCTTATTGTACTTACTGCCCTTGATGCCTCGCATAATGTCGTGTGCACAGAAAGGTGTTCAGTAAGTGCTGATTGGATACATTGTAGGTATTGGGTCAAGGAGCCAACTATAGCCATGGTCAGTATACCTGAAGCCATACCTAAGAGTGTGTCTCATCTGCAGGATAAAGGACAGGCAATTTCAAACCATTCTGATTGAGTTCAGAATGGTGACTGCCTGCCTGAATATCAGTTATTTCAATTGGCACTCTCAGTGAAGACATGGGTGTTTTATTTATCTCTGGAAATTTCCATCCAAAGCGTATTAGAATTTCCATCCAAAGCTTATACAAAAAGTCATTTAGCAGTAGCTTGTTCTTCAAACATCAGGTCAGAATGCATCATGCATCTAAAATGGCAGGGTTTTTTGTTTTTCCCTGTTTCATTTAAACTGTTGTTGAAGCTATCCACTAATAATTTTTTTGAATATGGTTTTCCAAAAAGCCCTTATTCTATTTTGAATGAGTGTTATCATTTAAATAGAGGCTTGTTGCTGAAAAGTTTTTCTAGAGGAATGTTCTCATCAGTCATTTGGGATTAAGCCTGTCCCTCCTCTTGAAGTTATATTAATTGATCCTGACAGCTCTAGCTGACTTGAATTTTAGGAATTCCAAGTTAATCTACTAGGCCCTAATCTACAGACACATTAGAGACCTCTTGTTAAACCGTGGAAATTCTAAATGTTTTTACAGAAAGGCTGTGCGGTAAGGGGTAAGGGAAACCTGTTAATAAGAAGGAGAATAACATAGTCTAAGGGTCTACTTATTGTAAAACAAGGAAAGAACAGGAACTGGAGTAAAATGAGGTCACAGCTGGCGATGAATGACTGTGATGGCTTAGCTTATTGAGGCCAGGCTAAGCTGTTTACCACCAGATTTTGATACAAAGGGACATTGCCAGAAAGAATCCTCTGGAAATATGTGTTGGAGTACAAGAAATAAATCTGTATTCATAAAAGTGGCAACCTTTGGGGCAACGCTGAATCACACAAAAGAGGAGGGCCTATCCTTTGCAAAAGATAAAATGGTTTTCAACCAACTGTATTTACGCTGTAGAAAATGATGGGCCTGTTTGCTTTGCAGAGGTGTGAAAGTTTCCAGAAGAGATTTCTTTTTCCAGGTGGGCTACCTACTAATCAAGGCCATCCTGCTTATTTCAAAGATGACAATTCAAAATGTGTGCTTAGAACTCTATTTAAGTACAGTGATAATTACTAAGATGGGCTGGCCTTCCTGGGAGGCCCTGGGGTAAAGGGTGGGTGGAACAGGACAAAAGAGGTTCAATTTTTTTTTTTTTTTTTGGGTTAAGGGGGGGGGGGGGGGTCAAGGCACATGAACAACCAAGAGTTGCTACCTCTCTTTTTCTCTTCTTCCACCTCCCACTTCCCCATCCCTTCTCTCTCTCTGCACTTCTCTCAGCTCCTTCCCAGGAGTCTAACTGGGATTAGTACTGTCTGGTTTCACAGAAGATCTCTGAAAAGATCCCAGTCAGCTGACTTCCTATTCTTTAGGCTCTCACTTGCCCTTTCTCAACTCTTGAGCATCACTGGGAAGGTAGCTGGAGAAAATGGGGAGGTGAGGAGGGCATGATGCCTTTTTCTTGTTTGCTTAGAGTGTCTTAAGCATAAATAATTAGAAATCTTATCTGAGTAAAAGTATCCTATATAGGTCCCAGCTGTGTGACTTCAGGCTTCCTTGGTCTCTCTGAATGTTAGTTTCCTCCCATATAGCCCCAAGCAGGGGTTCTTAACACTGGTTGATTTTTGAACAGGGTTCTTGAATCTTTTCCATTTCACCAGACACTCTAAGGTCAAAAACAAAACGACACCTGAAAGAGCACTTAATAGAGAATCACACTGCTGTAGAAATGCACAGAAGTGTTCTGTGAGAATCTGCCAGAATCCCCCCACTTCCTTTCCTCCAGCATAGCACTTGATTTGAGATGTTCATCAGCTCCTCCTGACTCCTCTTATGAGGCACCTTCTCCTTCCCAGGCAGAAAGGGAGAACTATTTCTCAATTGCCATTTAGAATCTACAAAGATTTACTGGGTGCCTATTGTATGCCAGGCTCTGGGAATACAGAGGTGACTGGGATACCACTTGGACCAAAATATTGCTTTGCTTAAACATTTTCATGGATTTCCTAGTTTCTGCTTCATGCCCAGCTCCACTTTCCCATCCAAACATCCCTGCCCCCCAACCTTCCAGTCTTGCCAGCCCCCAAAGGACCATGCCCTAGGCCCTGGAATTCCCTTTTCAGGCCCCTCAGAGACTGTTTAACCCAGCTCAAGTCTCCCTTCCTGGGATTGCGAGTCCTCCCAGGAAAAGGGACCTGGGTGTGTGGGACGAGAGGCGCCTCCTTTCATTCGTACTTGCTTCTAGTGAGGCAGCCCACAGGAAAGAAGGCTGAGACTATTTCTGAGTCACCTGTTGGCGGGTACAGAGCAAGATCTAGAATCCACCCTAAAACCTCCCCTGGAAGGACGACTCCTTTTCATCCTCTCTTCTGCACTCCACAGGCGGCACACAAAGGTGTGTGTGGTAGATACTTAATTCCGGTCGGCCGCAGCCACACAGCTTGACCCGTCACTCAACTGTCTCGGGTCATCCTGCCGAGGGTTGACTGCTCCAGGAAGGTGGGGTTCTACCCTTACCTTTCATCTTACCCTGAGAACACGGTTGGTTCCCCTGAAGGGAAAAGAGGCCCTCAGTAGAGGCTTTCAAAGTAATCCTTTACCCCACTGCACCACCACCCCACTTTTGCAGGAGTGAGCGCGCTCTCCTCCTTTTGGGGTCTAGAGACTCAAAGGAGTGAAGATACACGGAGCAAGGCAAATCGGACAGTAGAAAAACTTAAGGGGATCCAAGGCGGGAAACCAGAGCAGAGAAAGGGGATCCAGCAGGGGCTGGAGAAGACGGGCGGGGACGGGAGCCCCTCCCCCACCGCCACTCCGCGGGCTCCGGACCCGCCCCTCCCCCTCCCCCCTCCCGCTCCCCCCTCCCACTGTGGATGGCGGCGGCTAGAGTCGGAGCACCAGCTACGCTGCGCGTGAGTGACCAGCCCCAGGGGACAGACAGGGAAGTTTGGGGAGCCCCCTCTCCAGGGTGGGGCCACCCCCGGTTCTCTGGGAAAGTTTGTGGGCGGGATCCCGGGACTCGGACAACTCCTGGGCTCGCTCGGCACCCCGATGTGCTGCGTCCGCGTCTCCTTCTCAACCCGCACTCGCTGCCGCAGAGGCGCCCGGGGCGGGCAAGGGGGTGGGCCGCGACGGGGCTTCCCCTCCTCACCTTCGCTCTGGGTTGAACTCTAAAGAAAGAAAACTCCAACAGAGCCAAAAAGATCTAGACTTAGTTCGGGGGGCGGGGGCTCTTCACCCGCGCGCGGACCCTGGGTCCAGACGGGCACTAGCTCTGCCCTACAGCCCTGTTGGGGGCTCTGGATTCCCGCACGTCCAGGACCCTCGCTTTCTTCCTGGCCCCTGCTCTTTGCGCTGCTGTCCCCCACGCTCTTCCCCTGAGGCCTGTGGCCCCCAGGCTCAGATCCCGACTAAAGTCTCTATCCTGTCCCCTAAGGCGAGAGCCAGGCGGAAGGACCACAGCCACAAGCACCGCCACACTTGCCCAAATATTTCCTGCAGGAATGACATTCTCCAGAATTTGGGATTTGAACTTTGGAGGGTGGGGATGGGTTGAAATATATTCCTCCTTAGAATTTTACTATTTCTGTTGGTTTGGCATCTTTTTTTAACCTCTCCACTGTCTGTGCTTTCTTCCAGTAATAATGTCAAACATTTCATATAATTAGTTTTTGTAATCCTGAAAGAAAGAAACGGAAAGAATAATAAAAAGAAGAGAAAAAGAGATTGCTTGCTTAAAAAAAAAAAAAAAAAGGGACAGAAACTGGTCTCTTGAAAGCAGACTTTGTTCCACACTTCAACTGTTTGGGTGGGAGAAAGTAGCAAGTGTAGCTTGTTTTTAGAGCCTCCTCTAGGCTAGAAGTTTTAATTTGCTTGACAGGCAGGGCAGGGTAGGGCAGGGCAGGGCAGGGCAGGGCAGTGCAGTGTTTGTTGGCATTCCAGCCTGCCTGCCCGTCTGCAGGTCTCTCTGCTCTGTTAGCCCTCCATCTTCCCACCCACTTCTCTCTAAACACAAGTTGTGCAAACAAGGCAATGGACAAGGCTAAAATGAGCAGGACCACAAAGAAAAAAACGCTCATTTATTAAATCCTGAGGCTGTGGCTTCAACTAAAGGCTGATTGGCTGGAAGACATGTTTAGTTCATTGTGGTTTTTATGCTGGTTCTTATTATTGTTGAATCAGTGTTTCCATGACAAGCTAGGTTCTCTGGGTGCTTAGAGGAAGCTTGCTAGTTCTCGCATGGGTCTGGACAAATCCAGTCTGGAATCTGGAGATACACTTTTTTAGGGATTGATTGGGATGATATTGCAAACCTCTGCCCACTCACTCAGAATCAGAGCAGGGGAAGCAGCCTGAGCCCGATTTACTTCCACATGACCTGGAAGAAAAAACTTTTTGCTCGCTATGTGAGCAGGAATGCAGGGGGATGTTGAAATTGTATTGTACGTAAGGAGGACACTTGTCAAGAACTTTAGCCACTCCCCTTTTCGTACAAACAATAAATGTGATTGTAACAGATGTAGTAGATCAAATTGGGAACAACCCATTAAAACAGGTAAGGCATTGAACCATTTGGATTTAAAAATATAAAGAAATTTCATTGAGGGGCTGGAGTTGTGGCTCAGTGGTAGAGCACTTGCCTGGCATGTGTGAGGTCCTGGGTTCGATCCTCAGCACCACATAAAAATAAAGAAATAAAATAAAGATGTTGCTTCCATCTAATACTAAAAAAAAAAATTATAAAAAAAAAAGAAATCTCATTGAAGATAAAATAACTCATTGGGGTTGTAGCTCAGTGGTGTGAGGCACTGGGTTCCATCCTCAGCACCACATAAAAATAAATAAATAAATAAAGAAAGAAAGAAAGAAAGAAAGAAAGAAAGAAAGAAAGGTATTGTGTCCATCAACAACAAAAAAATTTAAAAAAATAAAATAACTCATTTTAAAAAGAATATAATTCACTTATCTCCCCTGATTCAATTTGACAGTTCCCCTTTAGTGTGAAGCAATTTCAAAGCATTATTGATAAGGAAGTATTGTAACTCCTTTCAAAAAAATGCCCTTGGGGCTGGGGATATAGCTCAGTTGGTAGAATGTCTGCCTTGCAAGCACCGGCCCTGGGTTCAATCCCCAGCACTGCAAAAGAAAAAAAAAAAAATGCCCTTAAGGTTTAAACATGTTTGGCCCTGTTGCTTAGAAAAACAATGTACTCAGATAAGAATCTTCAGTCTCTTCCTCTTCCTGAGAATTTATTTCCTTTTTTTTTTTTTAAATTTCCCTTGAGAATTTCTAATGGTGTATTTAATACCCGGGAGTCGGTGACCTTATACTACATGGAGAAAAACTGCCTTTCTGCCTTGTTCAGCTTTTTCACCCCTCATGGAATCTTGTTAAACTGAGTGGTTTGGCATTACAGGGGTGGCTTAGCAACCTCATGATAGGCTGCTGTGGATGCTGGGATGGCATGAAGGCTGCAAAGGGTCCCTGACCTAAGGAGTAAGTGGCTTGCATGGTTAGCCCGTAGAGGGCAACCAGCTCTCATTTGGCTGGGTCAGATGAGTTGCAGATACAATCAACTCTGGTACCTGTGGGGAGGAAGGAGGGCAGGGGTCATGAAGAAGTAAAACAATCCAAAGGAATTCTATATGACCTTTACATACCCTGTCCTATAAAAATACGTACTTAGGGTATGGGGTGAATTTATAGAGCTAGCTGTAGATTAGACAGCACTGTAACCACTTAACCATTGAGTCACATCCCCAGCCCTTTTTTTTTTTCTCAATTTTATTTAGAGACAGGGTCTCACTGAGTAGCTTAGGGCCTTGCTAAGTTGATGAGGCTGGCTTTGAACTCAGGATCCTCCTGCCTCAGCCTCCCCAGCTGCTGGGATTATAGGCATGTGCCAGTGCATCCAGCTCTTAATTTTTTTTTATAACAGTACGGGCTAGTATTTATTGAGCATTAAGCACTTACACATAGTATGTCATTTTAAAACTCTTTAAAGTAAATACTGCTATTATTTTTGTTACAGAGATTCAGAAACTAGGATCAGAGGGGTAATTTGCCCAAAGCTGCATAGCCACTAATGCTGGAATTGAATCTTGAATTCAGGACAGTGGTAAAAGTCTGTGTATCTCAATTACTACTGTCTTTTTTCTCCCTGCACATGCAATATAATAATAATTATTAATAATAATGAAATAAAATAATAATAACTATAAGGAAAAAGTAGAAAAAGGAAGGGAAAATATTTCATGCTTTAATAAGAACTAATATTTTGATTATTTGCAAAAAGTTCCTACTTTCCACCTTTATCACCTCCCACTGTCATTTTTCTTTGGAAGTCTTTGAAAATATCTGCAGACTTAGTCAGAGGCAGCTCACCTTTCCTTGGGCACCAGCTTTGCACATGAGAAGTATTCAGAATTCCATGGAGACTTTCCAGTTTACAGGAGTTATAGGCACCGTATGGGATTCTGGAACAATTCTAGTGCAAGGCAAGAGTTTTAAAGTAGATCAGGCAAATTTTAAGAGCTCTGCCAGTATGGGCCTTTGTTGTTCTTTGCAGTGTTGGTGTGTGTGACAGGGAGAAAGACCTATTTCTGATATATTTGCTTCTTCAGTGCACTTATAGGCCTACTACTTATGACACTCTGCTCCTTTCTCCTGGGTTCATTTTTCTTCATGCCAGTGTAAATTTGGCAAGTTGTATTCATATTCTTGAATATATTTTTGTTTTGCTCTTATAAATGAGAGTTTGGCTCTGTAGAGTTCTAGACAAAATTATTTTGAATTTATTGCTACTGCTTAAAAGTTTGATCACCGATTATTGTCATTTCATTGTAATATAATCTGTCTTCTCCCTAGTAGATTTTAGGATTGTCTCAAAATGTTCTATACGTATGCAGGTGTGGATTTAGAAAATGTAATCCTACCCTGAACTCCATGAGCATTTGTGATTTTCTAACTGAGTAACCTTGAGTAAATTACTTCACTTTTCTCAGTCTTCCAGCTATAAAACACAAATAATAATAGTATTCACTTCAAAAGTAATTGAGGAGATGATGCATGAAAAATGTTAGAATAGTCCCTGCCATATAAGGAAGCACAAAATAAGTGCTTATGATTACATCCATATTTTTAAAAATTTCTTGGCCTTTTTGAGTTTTACGAGTTCATATGAATGTTAGTCTGTCTAGTTGCACACACGCACATAATCCTGTTGAGATTTTTATTGAAATTGCACTCAGTGTATAATGACATCTTTATAATAGTGAATCTTCCCATCTTTTTTCATTCAGGATCGCTGGTGCTTAGTCCTATAAATGTCTCTTGCAGCTTTTGCTATAGTGGTTTATATAGATTTTGTCAATATTTAAAATGATGTTCTTTTTCTTTTTGGATTTTCTAATTTGTTATTTGCTGGTCCATGGAAACATTGCTGATATTTAAATTTTATTCTGTATCTAATATCACCCTGATCTCTCTCCTGTTGGTATTAAAAGTCTGCATGCAAATATTCTTGAATTTTTAATGTAGATAATCATAAAATAGCAATTTGTTTCATCTATCCAATTTCTTATGACTTTTGTATCTTTTTATTACTGCCTTGGGTAGAAACTCCAGTATAATGTCCAATAGTGACATTGATGGAAGGTATCCTTTTATTTTGTCTTTAATGTGTACTTTCAAAGTTTCTCCATTTAGGGGCTGGGCTGGGGATATAGCTCTGTTCATAGAGTGCTTGCCTGTCAAGCACAAAGCCCTGGGTTCAATCCCCAGCACAGCAAAAGAGAAAAAAAAAGTTTCTCCATTAAGAATGAAGTTTTGCTCAAGGTTTCAATAGATATTTATTAAGAACTTTCCCTCTATTCTTAACATTTCTTAAGTTAAAAAATTGTATTATGACTGATTTTATATAATGTTTTAATGCCTTTCATATGTTATATGATTTTATATTTTTCTTAATATTACAATGTGATTAATAAGTATAATTACAAAAAAAATTAAAATATATTTAAAAATATCCATATACATAGATGTACAGATATACAGTCTTTTATTCTATAGGGTATAATTTGCTGGCACTTTATTTAGAATTTTTGCAGAAGTTCACAAGTGAAATAATTGTTCTATAATTTTCCTATTTTCTTTTGTTCTTATTTTGTTTTGTGTTAAGTTTATATTAGTCCTATTAAGTAAGCTGGATAGCTTTTCCTCTTGCTTGTAATCCAGGTCTACTCTGGAACCTGAGACTGGAGCATTGCAAGTTTGAAGGCAGCCTTGGCAACTTGTTGAGACTGTCTGAAAAGAAAATATAAAAAGAGGGGTATGTAACTCAGTGCTAAAGTGCTCCTGAGTTCAGTCCCCAGTACCAAAAATAAATGAATAAACAAAAGTTTGTTAAGGGACAGGTCACAGTGGCGTGCACCTATAATCCCAGTGGCTCCAGAGGCTGAGGCAGGAAGATTGTGAGTTCAAAGCCAGCCTTGGCAATTTAGCGAGGTCCTGAACAACTGTGTGATACCCTGTCTCAAAATAAAATACAAAAAGGTCTGGGGAGGTGGCTCAGTGATTAAGCACCCCTTGATTCAAATCCCTGGTAGCAAAAAAAAAAAAAAAAAAAAGTTTGTTAAAACTAATTGTGACATCATCTGAGCTACTTACACAGGGTATTTGTATCAAGTTTTTGGCAATTCAGTGTCATAAATGATTATTGATTATTAATGAATTTAACTTTTCTAGTTTTGATTCAGTTTTGATTATTTAGTTAAGATGATCCATTTATGTTCATAATTTTCTTTTATGGTTTTATAAGTATTAACTGTATCTTATGTTCTTTTCATCATGTTTGCATCAGCTCTTTTTTCTTAATTAACATACAGGTCTATTTAATTAGTCTGTTCAAATAAACAGTTTCTTATCCATATTTTTATTTTTCATTTTTCTCTTCACTATATTATTTCTGTCTATTTCTAGCTATTTGAATGGATGCCTTTCTTATTTATTTTTTGTTTTTTAATACATTTCTTGAAAGCTATAAATTTACCTAAGTAAATTTAAATATATGATGCTTTCATTATCACTTAGCTCTAAATATTTCTTTTTACTTCTCATACTTCTTTTTAAGCCTATAGATTTATTTAATTTTCCATTTTCAACTTAAATTTTATTTTTACTTTAAATTATTAGTGATTTTTAATTTAGTTACATTATGTAAAGACAGCATGGTCTGTAAAACAGCATATTTTGGGGGGTGGGGGTTAGGACTTCCCTTGTGTCCAATTACATGAATTTTCCAAACATTTTGTACATTCATTAAAAGAAAAATATACTTCCCACTTGGATGGTGCAAAATTCCATACCATTCCAATAGGTCAAATTTGTTGTGTCTTTCCTGCTTTAATGCCTGTTTTCTGAGTTCCCCTCAGTTTCTGAGAAATATTAAAATCTCTCTTATTGTGGATTTGTTAATTTCTTCTTGTGATCTCATCAGTGCTTATGCAAATTCATGATTATTCTTGGTGAATTGTTTCTCCTCCTCCTCCTTCTTCCCTGGGGATTGAACTCAGGGGCACTCTACCACTGTGCTACATCCCCAGCCGTTCTTATTTTTTCTTTGGAGACAGGGTTTTATTAAATTGATGAGACTGGCCTTGAACTTGAGATCCTCCTGCCTCAGTCTCCTGAGTTGCTGGGATTATAGACATGTGTCACAACCCAGCCTGTGAATGGCTTTTTTCATCCTGCTATGCAATGTCCTCTTTTATTTCTATTAATGCTTTGGTTTGATTTCTCTTTTGCTTGGTATTAATATTGCTATACCTGCTTACTCTTTGTTAGTGTTTTCTTTTATATTAACATCTCTATATGATTTGTATATTAGAAAAATAATTTATATGTAGCTTGATATTTAAAATTTTAACTTGAAAATCTGTCTTTTTAATAATATATTTAAAATTCGTGGTTATGTATATATTTATATTATACACATATGATATATGTATGTGTATAATATATATAGATATGTACTCTGTTTCTGCCATGTTACTTTCTTTTCTTTCTTTTTTTTTTTTTAAGCACTAAGGATCAAACCCAGGGCCTTGCACATGCTAGGCTAGTGCTTTACCACTGAACTACATTCTCAGCCCTATTTTTTATTTTTGGTACCAGAAATTGAACCCAGGGATGTTGAACCACTGAGCCACATCCCAGCCCTTTTTATTTTTGATTTTGAGGCAAAGTCTTGCTATGTTGCTGAGGCTGGCTTTGAACCTACAATCCTCCTGTTTTAGCCTCCTGAGTTGCTGGGATTATAGACATGTGCCACTGAGCCTAGCTTATTTTTGTTTGCAACTTTTGTTTCTTCTTTTACTATTTGTTTTTGAATTGATCAAGTTTTGCATATTTGTTTTTCTGTCAACTGTTTTTTGAAAGATGTATATTTGTATTAATAGTTATTCTCCAATTTTTAGCATGTGTATTTAACAAAGTCTAGTCAGTTTTTTATTTTCTTCTAAATTATGCAGTGATCTGAGATGACTTTAAATTTTATCTGCCCCTCTTCCACATTGTCTAAACTCTTCCAATTCCCCCCACCCCCTGCCAAAAAGGTTAGTCATTATTTCCTTCCTTCCTATAATCAACATTTGTTTACTAATTTCTTGTCTCTGGATTGCTTCTTACATACCTAAGCCTTACCTCTCCTTTACTGCTAATATTTTCAGTAAAGGTCTGGAGTTGTAATACTCAATCTTGTGGGTCTTTGTTTTGAGACTGCTGTGTTTCAGGTGGGTCTTGAGAGATGATTTAGCAAGGTGTGGAATTCTAAGTAGCTGTTTTCCCTGGACTTTGGAAGCTATCATTCTACTGTCTTCTAGTTTCAGTTGTTTTTTATGAAAAATCTCTTTTCAGCATGTTGCTTTCTTTTAGGGAATCTGTTTTCTCTCTTGGAGTCTTTCAAGATTTGCTTTGTCTTTCACGTTCTGCTTTCCTCTCTGATGTCCAGGTTGGTCTGTTTTGGTATATCCTCCTTGTGCCCCTTAAATCTGAAGACTTCTGTCTCTTGTCTAAAGGTTTCTCAGTTGTTTTCTTTACGAATTTACTTTAGCATAATTATAATGAAAGTAATTGTGGAGCACTCAATCTGTGTCAGGAATGCTTCAAGGCGCTGGAGGAATAGGGCTGAAGTCAGAAGCTGAAGCCCTGCTCCCCTATCTCTTCCACTTTCTCACTCTCCATTTGAAACCCATCAGGCAAATGTTGACCCTTCCCATCTTACCTTGTGCCTGAAGAGAATTCTCTTTCATATTGTGTATCTTTTTATCTCTTAGTGTATGCTGGGTGATTTTTTTGTTAAGTTTTATTCCCAGTGTATTAATATTTCTTTGTCTCCATTTAGTTTATCGTTCAACTCACTTATTGTTTTAAAGAAATTAGTGTCTTTTTTTTTAATTTCTAGGATTTCTAATTGGTACTTCATACCTGCCTTTTTCTAATATGATCTTTTTGTCTTATAATTTCTATGCATTTGAATTTTTTCATTATTTTGTTTTATACTTTATTTCCTCTTTTGACTTTTTAAATGGTAGTTTATTTCCTCCTGTGTTTTACCTATTCATCAGGAGTTGTTTTCCAAAGAAATCCTCTACACCTCCAAGGGTTAGCACATCCTTAATGAAGTCATATTAAATTTGCTTCAGTTGGTGCCCTCTGTTTTATTCACTCCAAAATAGCCTTTTTGTGAATTTCTTGGCACCCAGTCCCTGTGTCATCTGGAAATATGCATTTAAGCCTTGTTCTTCATGCAGTTCAAACCTGGATTTCATATTTTATAGGTCTCTCATTTTCCTCTCTTTGCCCAAGCAAATGACAGGCTTTCATTCTGCTTTCTCTCATGGCTAAATGATGTTCCTCTAGACGTGTTTCACTTATGAAGCAGCCCTTATGGCCTCCAGCATTGTGGGGGTGCTTCCCAAGGGCTCCTGCTGTAGATGGCCTTGACCTGCACTCCCCCATTGCCCGCATTGCCCAATTCAGGGGTCTCTGACTGTTCTGGATTTTTTCCATAAGTTCTGTGGCTTCAGCTCCCATTCATCGATCGAATTGTGACTTCCCTCTTCATTGCTGGTACCTAAAGATTTCTATTATATTTAGGTTTTAGAACACTTATTTATTTATTTATTTATTTGGTACTGGGGATTGAACCCAGGGGCACTCCAGCACTGAGCCACATCCCCAGCCCTATTCTGTATTTTATTTAGAGACAGGGTCTCACTGAGTTGCTTAGGGCCTCACTAAGTTGCTGAGGCTGGCTTTGAACTTGCGATCCTCCTGCCTCAGCCTCCCAAGTTCTGGGATTACAGGTGTACGCCACCATGCCCGGCTACACGTTTTGTTAGGTTTTTTGTTCTGTGTTTTGAAGTGTTTGGATTAATTAGGAGGGGTAATTCTTGTGTCAGCCCAATCCATCATATTGAATAAGGTTTTTAACTACTAAGTTTACAGTTTATTTTGTTATTTGTAAAATAGAATTCAAGTAAGTAAATACATACTCATTAGGATGTGAATATGGGAATTGACTGCTCCTGAGCCAGTGCATCAGAGGAGAGGCCTGACTACTATGTGTGCTAACACCATATCACAGGTACCCTTGCTGTGGTTCTTTTTTCTTTTTCTTTTTTAATTTTCTTTTTAAATTTGTTCTAATTTTTATACAGTGACTGCTGTGGATCTTGATGTCTGTCTGACCACATATTTTCTGTCTAGATGAGATCTGAATTTCCCCAACATGCTGCTTCCCAAATGTTGTCCTTTAGAGTCTCCATAGTATGATTAAAACATTTTCAAAAGGCATTTTCTCACTTCAGCACACCATCTGAGCATGATGTGAGTATCCTAAAATCTACACTGAAGGGATACACTGCATGTGAAAGGTCACTCTTCTGCATGCTGTGTGAAGCTGCTTTTCTCTTTCTGCTGGGCTGCATGATTACGGTGCCTCTCACAGTGAAGAGAGGCTAACACTGAGCAGTTGATTCTTTACTTGGCCAACAGCATCTCTGAGAATACTGATTGACATCAGTGGAGCCTGTTTGTAATATTTAAATTGATCTATACAAAGACACTTCCCCCTTCCCTCCCAGCAAACCCCGTTCTTAATTGTAAGGAAAGCAAACCAGCATTAGTCTTCAGCCTTCTCTGATCCTCACATGAGTTTTAAGTCATAATGGAAAAGAAATGAACTTTGGAGTCAAGCAGACCTCAATTTTAGTACCTTGGCCAAGTGATTTAACATCTCTGAGGCTGTTTCCTTCTCTAATAAGACGGTAATGACAAAATCCACCTCAACAGGTTGATCTGAAATTCAGTGAGATGACAGGAAATATATGGGCCCGGTGCTTGGCATATATTAGTGTTCACAAATGTTCTTCCCTCCCAATTTGTACCTTCTCTTGCTGATTCTTTCAAAACCAGGTTTGTGCTTTAGAAGGTCTACTCAGAAAGAATTCTGGGGAGAGGCCATGGTTACACCCCCTATTATCTTCGGTTTTCTTGGTAGTCAATTTACCTTTCTCTTGTGTAAGATTTCTTTTTTTCTTTTCTTTTCTTTTTTTTTTTTTTGGTACTGGGGATTCCACCACTGAGCCACATCTCCAGCCCTGTTTTGTATTTTATTTAGAGACAGGGTCTCACTGAGTTGCTTAGGGCCTTGCTAAGTTGCTGAAGCTGGCTTCGAACTCGCGATCCTCCCGCTTCAGCCTCCCAAGTGCTGGGATTACAGGCATACGCCACCGCACCCGGCTTTAAGATTTCTTAATGCATTTATATGCCATGTGGTGGCCATACAGCCCACTGTTGGACCTTTCTATAGAATACCTAGGTGGTTACCTAAGAACCAGGACCCTCTTAAACACAAATATCTCTTCACTTTATTTGTTGGTGCTCTTCTCCTTTAATGAAATAAAACCTTTATTACAGATACCATTTTAAATGCAAATACCCCAGAGGGAACCTGTTAGGTATCAATATCAGAGAGCCACTTCTGGGACTAGATTTTCCCAGGAGGGGCATGAAGACCCTGGGCCATTCAAGAGTAGTTGATAGGGAACTGACAGAGAGAAGGGAGCCATAGGAAGAAATACTGAAGGTGTTACTTGAGAATTTCACAAAACCTATAATGTGCCTATTTTACAACAGTCATTATTTGGGTCCTGTGGCATCTACGTGTGGCTCAGAGCCTGTTGATTTTTGCAAGGGTCTTATCAGAAATAGTAATGACAATGGTAGCTTTGACTGTTCTTAAGTAGAGGGAAAGAGCATTATAAAAACAAAACGATTAGAATTATGGATATGCTTCCATATCTGTGGTCCAGAGCACAAAAATAGCTTTTCCACTGCAGAGCTAAGCCAACAGTTTCATGGAAACAGCATTGAGAATCTAATTTAAAACAGCCATGACCCAGAAATTCAGAGACAGGCCTGACATTGGCCTTGGTTCATCCTTTTGAATATTTTTTTCCTAGCTCATGGTAATACATATTCAGGGCCAATTTAGAAGACCTGGAAGATAGTAATTGATGTTACAAACCTTGTTTTTGTTGGCCTATGTTTAGCATTAATACAAACAGAGAGGAATGTTTTAATCTTAAATCTTCACACCTGCAAAACTTGCTTAGTGTAGCTGTAGGCCTGTTGCTCCTGTGTGGCTTGAAGCAAAACCTCATAAATTTTGTGAAAATCCCAATGCTTCTGCTAGTCATAGCTTCAGTGGAAAGTGTTCAGTTGGGGTCATTCTAAGTAGCACACTAGTGGTCAAGTGCTCCTGATTTTTGGAAAATGATCTTATTAAAAAAAGTGGTCAGGCTTTACTGGGAACTGGATGATAATGTCAGGATCCATCAGTTCCAAGAAAGCTCAGACTTGCCTAAATCAGCATTTTCCTCCAAAAAGAAAAGAAATTATTTTGGACTTAACATCATCCTCTTTATTAATCATTTTTGTCGTTTGCAAGAGAGAGTGGCACATGTGATGGGGCTTAGCCAGCTTTAAACAGCCCCCTGCCTGTTGGAATCTGCCTCTTTCTCACCCACACAGTCCTCTTTGCTGCCAGATGTTCCTACTTAACTGCTCACACATGCACGTCCACTGTGCCAACTCTGCTGCAGACTCTTGCCTCTTGTTGCCTGCTTGTTGCCTGTCTGACCAGAAGGGTGCCTTTCCCACATTCTCACGAGGGTGCTTTGTGGGCTGTGTGCAATGCACACTGCTTAGGGAGACATGCAGAATCTTCCCACCAGAGACAGCAGGCTCCTTTATTGGCTTCCCATCTTCCGTGTACTTTTCACCCTTCATCCCTGTAGTTCCTTGAACCCCTTTCCTCCTGGAACTTTTCTGTTTGTCTTGCTTCAGTCTTTGCCTTGCTTAAACTTGATTTCTGTGTTTCCTGAACCCTGCCTGACCTTACTTTCTTTAGGACTTTTCCACCCCACCCCCTTGCCTTTTGATATGTGTGGCTCATGCATTCAGCCACCACTTACTGAACAGTTGCTCTATTCACCTCTCACAAGTGACATCACTCTCTGGGGTCACCAAAATCACTGAGGAGAATAATGAGGTGATATTCCAGTACTGCAGAGCTTTGTGGAACTTGTCTGTGCCATGAGATACATACGTGAAAAACAATTTCTTCTCCCCTGATATGTTTCAGACTTCAAGCATGTAGGGGCAGGAGCCATCAGGTTTAATGCTGGTTTCTCATCTGCATTCTGCCTAGCCTCTTACCGGGTTTTCCTGCCTCTGCCCTCCCACCCTCTAATCTGTCCTCTACTCTGCCAGAGCTTGCTTTTCAAAATTCAGATCCGATCCTGTTTATTCTCTCTTTAAATGTTACCTCTGAATCCTCGTCGCATTTAGGATAAACACACTCTTAGCATAATACAGAATGGCATCCATGACCTCACCTATCTGCCTCCCCAGCTGTGCCTGTCTTCCTGGCAGGATCAGACCTGCTACCCTCCCTGCTTGTGTGCATCTCTCACTCTGTTCCACCTGATCAGTTCATATCAGCTGTCAAGATTCAGCTCAGAGGTCCACTCTTCTTAAAGGCTTTTTCAATTCCCTAGGGCCAGCAGCTGCAATCCCCCACCACCATTATGGGTATATACTGTCACCACTCCTGCCAGTCTTGATTAGGCATCCGAGTTTGAGTTCCACAGACCTCTGGGATGGACTTTATCACATTAACAGCATTTGAGAATGGCCTCTATTAGACGGAGAATGCCCTGAGGTAATGGAATGTGACTGTTTTGCTTGCAGCAGTGTGTAGCTTAGATTCAGAAGTGTTTGGTTATTGTCGAGTGAATGTGTGCATGCATGAGTTTTCACTCACAGACGTGCACACATTTCAGATCTTACTGAGAACATTTACAAAGTGCATAATAGGTGCTTAGTGAATTTCTGTTGAGTCAAAGAAAGAATGAATGCACTTACACACAAACTATGGAAAATTTACCCCAAAATATAATCAGAAGACTGACATAATGTAGCCTTGCTTTTGCTTAACTGAAATAGGAAGAACATGGGACTGGAAAATAAGATTAGTTTATCTTCTCAGCTTTGTTATCTTGAGTGAATAATTTTGTCTTTCTAGACTTCTATTTCCTCATCTGTCAAATGAAATGCTAGAAAAGATAATACTTAATGCCTGCTGAACAGACTCTAAAATCAATCATTATTAGGCCTTAAGACAGATCACTGGCTGCTTTCCATTAAGGGGAATGAGTTTGGAGCTGTCATTTTTTTTAATCTCATCATGGGGCAAATTGGAGACAAGTCATTGGGCAGAACTGAAGAGTTGAGCCCAAGAGATGGAGCAGCATTTGCCTAAAGTGGGGCAGGAGGCCAAGAGGTAGTAGTAAATCAAATGCAGAGCCAGAGGCAGGGTCAGGATGCAAATCTCTGAGCAGAGCCAGGACAGTCAGTGTCCCATGGAAGTCTGAGGTCAAAGCTGGCCTGAGATCATCAGAAAAGAAGTGTTGAAGGGGGCTGGGTGGTGTTCTTTCAGGATACACTGAAAATTTGTCCTGCTCTCAGGAAAGTCTGTGGGAAACCCATGTGTAATACAGTGATACCAGCTGTCTCAAGTTCTCGGAAGACTGGTAAGGAGAAAAGGTTTAGACTTAGGCCTCTAGAGCATTGGGGGAAGCCTGGAGGAGGTTAATTTGGGGTTAATAGGAAGGCAAAGAGTTTAATCTTGTCCAAATGAGAAGGAAATGAACTCACTTATAACATAATGAGGCCTCCATCACTTGAAGAGTTTATGCAGCCGCTGAACAAATCCTCAGCCAAGGATGTTGTATTAAAAATTTCTGAATTATGATGGTTGAGACTAGGTGATGTTTAAAGTTCTTTTTTTTTTTTTATTCCAAGACAGCTTTTGCTTCTCAGGTTCTCAGTGGATCTCATCTAGGTAACACTCAGATCTTTTTTTTTTGGAAGTGGGCATTGACCCCAGGGGTGCTTAACCATTGAGCCACATCCCCTCCTTTTTAAAAAACTTATTTTATGACAGGGTCTCACTAATTTGCTTAGGATCTTGCTAAGTTGCTGAGGCTGGTTTCAAACCTGTGATCCTCCTGCCTCAGCCTCCTCAATCCCTGGGCTTACAGGAGTATACCACTGTGCCCAGCACACTTTCAGGTCTTTAGTGTTTGAATGTTCCCATGAAAGTAGAGTTTCTTTGAATTGAACCTTGTGTGCCAGGATGTGGCCTGGCCAGGGTCCTTAGAGGGACATTACACCATTTGTATAGGTGATTGACCTGTTACTTCCTCATCTGCCTTCTTGCTTTGAGCTGAACTGTATAAGCAAAGAACAATGAGTATGACTGCTTCTGACACTGCAAGTGTTGGAAGACTTTGGTTCCTTCCATTCAGCTTTTCTCTTCTGGACCCTCTGGGGTAAATGAACCTAGACATTGACTCTCAGGCTCAGGAGACCCTTTCTATACAGGGAACTTCATCTAAGCCTGGCTTTTTAAAATTTTTTTACTGGTACTGGGGATTGAACCAGGGATGCTTTACCAGCTTTACAACTGAGCTATACCTCATTTCTTTTTATTTTTAAAAAAAATTTTTATTTTTGCTGGGTGCAGTGGTGCACGCCTGTAATCTCAGCGGCTTGGGAGGCTGAGGTAGGAGGATTGCGAGTTCAAAGCCAAACTCAGCAACAGTGAGGCTCTAAGCAATTTGGTGAGACCCTGTCTCTAAATAAATACAAAAAAGGTCTGGGATGTGACTCAGTGGTTGAGTGCCCCTGATTCAATCCCCAATACCCCCCTCTCCCAGAAAATTATTTTTATTTTTGTTTTGAGGCAGGGTCTCACTATGTTGTTTAGGGCCTCGATAAGTTGCTGAGGCTGGCCTTGAACTTGTAATCCTCCTGCCTAAGCCTCCCAAGTTGCTGAAATTACAGGCATGGCCAATGTGCCCAGCTTCAGTCTGCATTCTAAAGAACCTCACACTTTACCCCCAAATGCCTGCTTTTCCCTCTTTTCTTTTCCCCTTTCATTTTTCTTTGTCATCTCCCCTTTCTAACTCTTCATGCCCACTAAATACTGTGCAGTGTTTTTCTATTCAAATTCTTTGCCCTCCTGGTATCCTGGTGAATAGGAATGTGGGTGGCTTGTAAGCTCTATTATGCACATAAAGAAAAATGCCCAGGGTGGTTAAGTGATGCGGCTAATTCATTGGCAGATCCAGGAGGTCAGGACCCAGGTTTCCTGACTTCTCTCCTAGCCTCTGTCCTGGAGATCATACTGCATTTGCTAACAGCACTGGAGTCACAAAGAGCATCAAGTTTTTCTCTGTGTGTGGTCATTGTGCCAAAAGAATGTGCCCGGGAAGCAATCCCAGGCCTCTAGAGACTCAGAGTCTGAGACCACACTGAAGACCATTAACAAGAGTAGCAAGAGCAATAGAACTTACCAAGTGCTTCATAGTTTTCAAAGAAACTTTCAAGTCCACTACCATATATGATGCTCCCCGAAGTCCCTTGAGGTGGAAGAGCATATAGGAGCTTCATTTTGCAGGTGGAGTCTGAGTTTGGGCCTGAGGTGGGTGGAGGTCCTGAGCAGAGATGCTGGTTTCTCATCTCCAAACCTACCCATGTGCCCATGCTTCAGAAAAACCAGGAAAAGGGGATGAATCATTTCTATCTAGAGTCAAAGGTAATGGTGACCCTGGGAGGCAGACCTCAGCGTCTAGGTTTGGCACTTGTCAGCTAAGTGCTGTGTTTGGAGATAAGATCTAGGCCAGGGTGAGGAAGGGTGGTGAGGTAGGCTCTAGTCCTTGAGATCAGGCCAGCTCCAGCTGAATTGGTTGGGGCAGTTTTAGTCGGGATGGGAGAGAAGAGTGCAGGCTCTGGAGTTAGGGCCCCGTGGCTAGTGAGGTGGCAGGGGTCTAGTAGAGATTAACTAGGGCTTCTGAAGTGAGAGGAAAGACCTGCTGTCATCAGATGGGAGTCTCTCTGTAATCTTAGGTTATTTGGCCATTTATTTAGCAGGTATGAAGTACCTATGGAACATAAATAAACCTCTAGCCTATTTATTGTTTTTCTTATGTGGAAAAAATATATGGACAATCCTCTGTATCCATTGGGTTCCACATCTTTGGATTTAATCAACCTCAAATTGAAACTGTTTGGAAAAAAAAGTCGTGTCTGTATTAAACATGTTGGAGCTTTTTTTCTTTTTTTCTAAGTAATACAGCATCACAACTATTTAATATATATATATATATATATGTATTTTTTTTTTGGTATGTGTGTGTCAGGGGGTACTGGGGTTTAAACTCAGAGGCACTTGACCACTGAGTCACATCCCCAGCCCTACTTTGTATGTTTATTTAGGGACAGGGTCTCACTGAGTTGCTTAGCACCTCACTTTTGCTGAGGCTGGCTTTGAACTCGCAATCCTCCTGTCTCAGCCTCCTGAGCCGCTGGGATTACAGGTGTGCACCACTGTACCTGGCTACAAAGCATTTATATTGTATTAAGTTTTCTAAATACATACAGTACACAGGGGGATCTGTGTGAGTTGTATTCAAACACTATACATTTTATACAAGATACCTGAAGACACACAGATTTTGATATCTGTGAGGGGTTCTGGAACCAATCTCCCATAGATACTGAGAGATGAGTGTATATATCATGTATATTTATTGTTATTAATGCATATAACTAAAATATGGGAATACATACTAATATTTTCCATTTTGTGGATCAGGAAACTGAGACTAAAAAGGATAATTGGTTTGCTCTAAGACCCATAGTTAGTTAGGAGCTGAGCCAAGTACAAAATCCATGCTTTCTGAGTCCATTCATTGGTGCTTGGGGCTGCTTTCTGCATGGTAAGCAGCTGTGAAACTTCCTCACATATGCCTAGAAGAGAAGTAGATAAAAACTCCTTCACAATTATGGCTCAAGGTCTCACTTTATCTTTGAAGGCTGAAAAACCTAAATGCAGAGTTGAACTTACTCTTGAGACCTCCTTGTTAAACTTCCAAGTGATTGGCTTTCTCTAAGTCAACCAGAAGGAAGTTGTCCTCTCAGACTTGGAATTAATATCCATGCTCTGGTGCAGCCTGATCCTTGCTGGGCAGCCTAGATAAGTGGCCCAGTGGAACAGTGCAGCAGGGAGAAGAGTTTGAGCTCTACATGGGGGTTTCCTGGGTGAAGGAGTTATGGGTGGGAGGTCTGGGGATGTAGTATAATAATCTGGGGGCCACTCCTGTAAAGGAAGGTTGCTGTCCCAAAGCTTCCAGGGCATAGCTATGTAATTCAACTCAGTTCAAGTCCTTTTTTCCTCCCTCCAAGGCCTGAACCATGCCAAGGGCCAAGTTCACCTAAGCCCTTCCCCTGCCCCTGTTGAACATGTGAGGCTCCAGTTCTCTTGAGCCCTGGTCATTGGACCCAAGAAACTGAGCAAGGAGGATCAATGAGGAACCTCATCCTGTCAGCTCAGCCTGACGCCCTGCTCCCTTCCTAACCAGGCCTCCCTGCTTCAAATGGCAGAGCGTCTGTTCCCCCGGTGGCTGCCTGCCTGGTTCTGCTTTGGAGGAGACCCTGGGCTGCATGGGGGTGATCTTTCCCTGTCAGATGTCCACCCCCAACCTCCCTTCCACACAGAGTCTTAAAACCACAACAGTTTCTCCCCTTGTTCTGTGGTTAACTGGGCTCAGCTGGGAGGTTCCTGCTTTGCGTTTCTCATGCAGTTACAGTTGGATGGTGACAGGGACCAGAATTACTGAAGGCTCAACTGGCTGGGTATGCTGCCTCAGTGTGGCCACTCCGTGTGGCTTCTCTGCCTGGCAGAATAGCCTGGCCTTCTTCAGGGTATCTCAGGGCTCCAACAAACAGGCAAAGGAGGTCTCTGGGTTAGTTGATACTTTTGCCCTTGAGTGTTATTGCTTCTGTCACACTGTGTAGGTCGAAGTTTTGACAAAACCTTCCACGATTCAAGGAGAGGGGAAACAGGATCCCCTTCTTGAGGGGAGGGGGGACGGTCACATTTCAGAAGAGCAGAGAATGGGAGATATGGTTGTGGCCTGGCATCTTTGGAAAGCCTCTGGCCTGTAGTGCGGCTGTGGGAGTCCTGAAGAGGTTAGGCAGGAAACAGACTTCCAGCAGGCACATGCTTCTCTGCCGACCCCTTCTTGGGAGTATGAATCCTCTTGAATTGCTGGAATTTGAAGGGACCCTGGAAACCACTTGTTAGTAGTGACTTGTTTAAACTTACAGAGCCAGAGAGAAGCAGAGCTGGAACATAGCTCCCACATACTGGGCTATGACATTGAAGTCTGACTGCCAGCTGTGGGTCCCTCACCCAGAGAGACCTCTGTGTGCTTATCACTGGTGGAGAGGGGAATGTGGAAGGAGAGCCTCTGAGGGGTGGGGGGCGAAGGTGTGCAGTATAGAGCAGCCAGCGCCTCAGAGACTGGGCAAGCCGCTTGCTCTAGTGGATCTATTGGAACATGTGGGCCATGCTGGGCAGGGCTGTGCCCAGGGTGGAACCAGGGTGGCTTTAGAACTGGCTTCCTGAGCAGGTTGAGAGTTTTCTAGAGCCTAGAGAAGAAGGTCAGTCTGCCACATGATCAAGCATATCTGATTGATAATTCAAGATCTGTGTGTTTAAATATAGGCTAACAGGGTGCTAGTTGGCAAATCCAACCATTGGTGCCCACTTACATGTTTCCAATTAGACTGCTTTATGTGCAAAATTCTTTAAAGCCTTTGATGTCCCCTGAGATGCAATAAAATTCAAAAGTACTTTGCGAGCACTTCCTGAGAATTTAGAGATTGTGAATATTATTTTTGTGTGCTTATATCTGCATTTGAGACCAAGACATTAAGTAAATGCTGATCTTTCATAACTGATTTGTAAATAGGACCTTAATCAATGATTTTTAAAAATCCTTCCTAATCGTGAGATTGCTCAAGTTATTAAATATTTATAACTCATATACATTCATGAAAGTCCATGGGGGTAGAGAGGATAGTCTCAAAACTGCTTCTGTCTCTGCAATTAAGCAACTTGAGCCTGTGTATCCACAGTGATATAGGCATTTCCCAGTGAGCTTGGTGGTCAGTCGCAGCCAGGACTGGCCATGGATATACCAAAGTACATTTGATGTGGGTGCATGTTTGCAGCTCTGATCACCTCCGGGGTTGTCTCTATTGACTTGTGGCCCAGTTTAGTCAGAGAGGAGATCTGCTGTAGTGATGACAAATGTATGGATATGTCTGCTCACTGGGGTGAATAAAGCCAGGTGGGAGAACTTTTATATTGGCATTAAGTGGCACATGACCCAAATCAATAGAAACACAAGCAGAGAGAACAATCCTGAATGCCTGATTTGCTGCCTGTCTGTCTACTGGAGCAGATGTTCATTCCCTCCCTCTGAAGCCGTCCCTGCCCTCGAGCCAAGCTGCCTGTGATGCCGGCCTCTCCCAGTCTCCCAGTGCACGTTAGCCTGAGTTTGTCCTTTGTTGTTTTCTTTGGCCTTTCCTACTAGATTACACACATTGTAGAAACAGGAACTTATAGTAATAGGTCTGTTCATGATCACTCCCACATTCTGCCATTTTGCAGATGTTGCTTTATTTAGTATGTGCAAGAACCTGTTAAAGTAACTGTCTTAGTCTGTGTGGGCTGCTGTTACAAAAATTCCTTAGACTGGGCACCTGGGAACAACAGGCGTTTATCCCTCATAGTTGCAGAGGTTGGGAATCCCAAGGTGAAGGTGACTGTAGACTTGATGTCTGGTAAGGGCCTGCGCTGCTTCATAAATGATATCTTCTTTCTGTGTCCTCACACAGTAGGAATGAACAAGCTTAGTAGGGCATCTTATAAGGGCACAGTCCCAATCAGGTCAGAAGGGCTGTTCCTTCTGACCACAGCTTGTCTAGTGGATGGAAAGGAATTGCAGTTTAGAGCATTAAATACTCATTGGGGGCTACTTAGCCACTTTCCTCCTCTTAAACACTATTATTACATGATTATTAAGATAAATAATTCGACCAATTTTCATAGCAAAGTGATTGATTTTGGTTATCTCCCCACTAAATATTTAAGTCCAGAGAGACATCCTCTTTAAAGTTTTCTAAACTTCCAAGACTTTCTGCTTATCTTCAGGAGGAGCAGTTGGGCCTGCTGGGAGAGGAAAGGAGATTCGCATGTTTAAGCTGTGTGATCTGAGCCAGGCCACCTTTATCCCACATGTTGTTGGTTTCCTTGAAGAATTCAGAAAAAAGTCCAGGAACCTCCTCTAGTAACCACAGGCCCTGCACCCCAGCCCAGCTCGAGGGCCCTCGTGGGGATAATGCCTTCTCTCATTTCTCTCTGTGAGTGCTTTGCTCTTTCCACTGAGGAACCCACAGAACACAAATGCCAGAAGGCAGCCCTGAAAGCAGGCCTTGTTTGCAGGCCCTCGCCCGAACGAAGGCTTGCTTGTCTGCCTCCTTCCAGCCAGGAGTGGGCTGAATTTTCTGGAGAGTGGGAAACCCAGGGGTCCTTTTTGTATTGCCCCTCTGACCAGAAGGTAGGTAGGGCATGAAGAGGCAACCATTATTAGGGCTGCCAGAAACCAGTCCACCCAGGAAACAACACAGTATCACATTGCAGAAACCCAGGGTCTGGGTGGTGGCATGGGTGGGCAGCAGCCTGGCCTCTGCCCATGGGCCCACCACCCATGTAGCACCCAGTCCTTCCAGATTGGCAGCCTGGCTCAACTGCTGAAATTGGCTGCCACCCATGTCTCTACTGACCAAATCCCCAAACTCCCAAATCTTCCTGTCTATATTGTTCCTGTCCTCTGCACTCCTTCAGGACCCCTGGAGGAAGCCCAGTCCCTGCCTGGGGTCTCTTTTCTCCTGCTTTTACTTTGGGCTTCCTGGGTGTCTCTCTCCTTTTCTTTTCCCCCTCATGTAAATTGGCTCAGCTCTTAGCTCTGAGGCCTGGTGGCTTTTCTCTTGCATTCAGCTCTCACCTAGCCCAGAAAGGCCCCTGACTCTCTCTGCTAGCCCCTGGTTTTCTCTTAAAAGATACTGTATCTTGTGTCTTCTTGGTAGATGTTTCTACTTGGAGGGCCCTCAGACGTGACCAATCTGCGTTAAACCAGCAATTCTTCTCGCCTGTTCTAGGGCTTTGCTGTTCTGAGTGCCAGATTCCACCCCCCCCACCACACCACCACTTTCCTTTAAGTCCTGTGAGTCTTCTTTTAAATATTCCTTTATCCTCCTTTTGTCCTATGCTGATTTCTGCTCTGGAAGTCTGTGTGGCATAATGGAAAGAACATGAGATTTGGGGTTTGAGACAGGGTTCAATTCTGACAGAACCATTTTCTGGTTGTGTGACCCCAGGCACATTGCCAAATTGAAGTTTCCAAAGCATTATTATCTGCAAAGTAGACCCATGCAGAAGGGTGCACACCGGGCCTGCCACACTCCCAGCTCCCTGAACCCAGAGCAGGTTTCTCAACTTCAGCATTACTGATGTTTTGAGATGGATAATTCTTGCCCTGGGTGTCCTATGCATTATAGGGTGTTAGCAGCATCTCTGGCCTCTGCCTTCCAGATGCCAGTAGCATCCCACATCCCCTGGCTATGACAACTAAAAGTGGCTCTAGGCACTCCTTATATGTCCCCTGGGAAGGCAAATAGCTCCTTGTTGAAAACTAGTGGTACAGAGTGATGCTAAGTCTTGGTTTCTGGGTGACAAGCATGGACCCAGGTTTTCAGGTTATAACCTTAAAGTAAGTCGTCAGCTGCATGTGTGAAGGGCCATGCCACTTTTAATCCATTTTTCCTGATTATTTTTGATGTCTCCAGGTGCTGTGCTGACTTGCTTGATTAGTGCCAGGACTGTACCTTGATTTTCTCTTGCTGAAAAATGAGAGACCTTTCAGAGTCAGACACAAGCCCTGGTTCTCTTGCTGGTGAACTCTCAAGCTTGGTATTGCCCGCTCCTCAGGCCCTGGCCTCGTAGCTATGACGAGTGCAGATTTGGGAACCTCATGCTTGTAAGCATTATGTTGGCATTTTTCGAGGTGCCTACTATGTGTTACTTATTTGGTCCTTATGAAGTAGACACTTTACATGTTACTTATTTGGTCCTTATGAAGTAGACACTTTATTTTCACATTATAGATTGAGGAAATGGAGGCCAAAAGACACTTAGCAACATGTCTTAGAGTCAGTGATTCCAGAAATGGAGATGAGAAGACAGGTGACTTTGGTGTGAGCGCCTGCAGCACTAGCCCTCCATGCTCTTTTGCTTTTGTGGCTTGAGCCGTTGCTTTAACTCGAGGACAGAAGCCCATGGAGCAGGGCTCTTCTTACTTGGGATTCAAAATGCTTCTGTCTTGACACCCACAAGTACTTAGGTGTGGCATTGTGAATGGACCCAAATTCAATCTACAGGGGAGGGGCAGGGTGTAGAGCTGAGCTGGAATCAGAGCTGACAGTATTTGAAGGCATGGGTAGATTATGCTTTCACTTAATATTTTACATATGGTATTTCCCATTGCATAGCTTAACTAAATATCACACATTTGGATGGAATATTATGGTCTGTACAACATATGTATTAATAGTATGACTCATGTAGACTGGTTACTTCTCCATGACCTAAGATGAAGTGAGGCTTTTCGTTTTCCTTGAAGTCTTATTTCCTTTCTGTTTCAAACATTTACTTTTCCTTTTTTAAAAGGAAAACTGTAGGAATGATATTTGAAATGCTGTCATAGCATAGCAGCCCTTGAAGAAAATTCTCCACAGTACATTTTTATACACTGTCCTCCCCTGACTTTGTTTCCCCCATATGCATCCTGGGGGAGCAGTTTGAGTAACTGGATTGCAATCCTTAAACCACACAAAACAAGATTGGGGCTTTGCAAGTGTAGCACAGTCTAGTTATGTCACTCTGGAGGAGTCTGGCACTGTGGGGAGTCTGAGAATTCCTTATTTGGGGAACAGCCAATGAAACCACACAGATACTGACATTAGGACATTCTTTCTCTGGATTATGTAGCATTGTTGCAGAGCAAAAAGTCAGAGGCATAAAAGACCAAATTCAGGCTTCTGCAAAGGCTAGGATGTTCCTGGGAGTTCCAGATGTGTTCCTGAGGCTTGAGCAGGATTAAGCCCGACAGTGACAATTGGGCTCAGGGCTGATACCAGGAGGCAACAGGTAGGCATTGGTGATGACCTCCTGAGCTCCACCAAGTGCTTCCTTAGCCTCAACCCTTCCCCAGCATCTGGCAGTTACAAGAAGCCAGATTTCAGGGACCACACTGGAGGGTCTTCTCCACAGATACACACTGAGGGGGACGGTCAGCAGCTGCAAATGGCCTGGAATGCTGCATCACCAACCCAATGCATCTGATCTGATTTCATCAATCTACAGGAGAAGGTAGAACTTCTTCCTATGTACCATTTTAGATGATTTCTGAAGAAAAGCAAAGGAAAACTGCAAAGAACAGCAGAATAGAGGGGGTTGGGGTGAAATGGGAATGAAGGTCTTTGCAGGGAGTTAGACAGAGTTTGGAGAATTAATCAGCATACCAAGACAGCTCCTAGAGGAGGGCTCGGAGCACCTAAAGGTATTTGTTAGACAAGGGTTCTGAAGGGTAGGATGGCAGTTGATGCAGTCAAGAAGGGACAGGAAATAGGTCAGGCTGAGTTATGAAAGCCGTTCTCAGAAATGATCCAAATCCATGCTGGGCTGTTGTTGTTCTTGAGCAACTTTGAAGCAAACTATTCCAGAGTCTGCCTTTCCCACAGCCTCGTTTCCAGGGGGCAGATGCATGTGGTGGACTTGGTGGAGAAACAGGCTCTTCTCAGGTAAGAATAGCATCCTTCTAGTTTCCAGAGTTCCTGGCTTCAGGAAGTGATGGCTCTCCCCTGGCGCTGTTTCTTTAGGTGGGGTGATAGAAAGTAATCAGAAATGGCAGGACATGAAATGCTGGCAAGTCATCTAGACCTCAGGAGGTATTTGATTTTAGGATCAGATCGAACTGATCACAGTCCAGGCCCTGTCTCTTATTGGCTGGATGACTTTAGGCAAGTAGCTTAACCTCTCTGAACCCTATTTTTCTCTTCAACAAAATGATGATACTGTTATGAACCCGTGAGTTTGTGTTAAATAAGAGCAACCATACACAGCCCTTAGCAGACCATGTGCACATACTATTTGATAAAGTGTTTGTTAGTGTGGTTCACTGAACAATGCCTCTAATTTATTCCTGACTCTAAAATTCAGTGATTCTTTGACCTGGGGAAGGCAATAGAGAGATTTACTTTCCTGAAAAGTAAAAAAGATCATTGTAAATTATTTAATAAAAATATGTTGAATTTAAATTCGTGTGAGGCATTCACAGGCAGAGTGGAAAATGCTCTAACAAATGAAACTTGAGCCCTCTTTGAAAAAGCTTCACTCTTGACTCTCAGGGAACATGAGATATTTTCCTGTGATGACTTGAAAGAGTTTCTCCCCAAATTCTTTTTGGTGAGGCTGTTTTTTTCCCCATGTCAGTGCCTCTTATTTACAAGATTTGATTGCCGTATTATTTATATTTAAGGGACTGCTATTTGTGATTTCCTTTCAGAAATACTTTAGAGTCAATTCATGATCTTCTCCATAATATTCCCACAAGAATTCCCATAGGATTTCTTAAGTGGAAAAAAGTGCAGGATCTGTGTGCACGCGCAGGCTTTTGTATGTTTTCCTGGTCCCTCCTGTTGCTGATCTTCCGTGTAGAATGGTGGGAATAATTCATTTTTTCTAGGACTTCCCTAGAATGGGGATTGTTAAACTCTTGCATATTCAAGGGAATGGTGCTAGACTTCTGAATGCTACCTGTCATATGTGTTCATGTGTAAGGCTGAAACCACCGTTTCCTACATCCTTGTTATTCCCAGGATGGATGAGCCGTTGCTTCTAATTTGTTCTTGGGTTCAATTTATTCTGATGCTGTTTTGAAAACAGGTGGCTGTAACTAATGTCTAATAGTCTTAAAGAAAAGCAAACACTCCACTTACAAATCTTTAAACCTCAGAAATAGATTTCTAGAACTTTCCACCATGATATGTTTCCCTTTTCTATATGTGCCTCACTACTCAGATTCTTGGTAACTTTCCTTGTCTCTGAACTTTGTCTGGAATTGTCTTCTAGAAGTTTGTAGGATAATCCAGATTGACTTAAATTAGACCCTCTGGAAGGTTTGGAGCATGCAGGAAGGGATGGAGTTCATAAGGAAAGAGCTAGCGAGTCAGACTGGAGGAACTTCACCTCTAAAGAAGGTGACTGGGGACTGGCAGTCGGAGCTCTGAGTTCCCAGCTCTGCCCTAACTGGATTCTAGACTTTGGGGAAGATGCCCAGATGCTGTGGTCTGGTTTGGATTGTTGTAAAGTTTAAATGAGATGTTGTCCACGTCAGGGCTCTGTCAGTGCTCTGGGGGGGCACAGGTGTATATCGAGATCATATGCCTCTTACAATGCAGGAAACAAAACAAAACAAAGTAAGGTTAAATAGATGCTGCTGCTTGAAGACTTTTGCCTCAGTGTCTCCATGCAGCTGGGGTATAATAGTAGAAGATGCATCTCAACTGCCCTGGGCTTTCCCGTCCCTTCTCAAGACCCAGACAGCTTCTGACAGTCTGGGGCTCTGGGCAAGGTGTGGCTTCCTTTCCCTGTGAGGTTCAGGAGGGAAGGAAGCCCTGGATGGATTGGTTCTAGTTGTTGACTTTGGACCAGCTGACTAGTGGGGGCTCTGGGGCCAGAATAGAAAGATGAAGTCATATATAAGAAGTGAGTGCAGGAGGTGTGATAAAGGAAGGTGGCAAGAGGGACAGAAGAGGAGCATGGAGGAAAGACACCTGCTCATTCAGAACAGCATCTTACTCCTGCCTTTTTTTTTTTTTTTTTGTCTCAGGGGATTCGGATCAGGGGCACTCACCCACTGAGCCACATCCCCAGCCCTATTTTGTATTTTATTTAGAGACAGGGTCTCACTGAGTTGCTTAGGGCCTCGCTAAGTTGCTGAGGCTGGCTTTGAACTCTCGATCCTCCTGCCTCAGCCTCCCGAGTCGCTGGGATTACAGGCATGCGCCACCGCACCCGGCTTACTCCTGCCTTTTAAGCAGGGACAAAGGTTTGGGTTCCTGTTGGGCATGTGCAGAATTCTGTTGGGTTGAGTGACCCTCACAGCACATTCTCTGAGTGTCTCCTAGGGAAGAATCCTGCACCAGGAGGGGTTGGGGGTTGCGTGGGAGTGCAGCTTGCATGGATTTGGGGTTTGAAGTAGGAGACTTTTTGATAAGGTCTGCTTTAAAAAAAATTATGTCCGCTTACAGAGAAATGGGATTGATTATAAATGGGATTGATTTCTTTGTCTGGCTTATGGAAATCAGTTCGTCTCATAACAAACAAAAACTAAAGAAACTAACACCACCCTTCCAAATTTTGACGTTACCAAGGGAAAACTGATGAGGCAAAGTATTTGGCATAGGATCTCAGTTTGAAGCTGAGTTATTTCTTCTCTGGGGCTTCACTTTCTTTTTAATAAGCTCAACTAAAGTAAATATTTTCACCATATCTCATCCTATATAAGGAGTTGTTTTGGCTGAAGTCCTTGTGGAGAGGGTGGGATGAGGACAGGTCAAGAAACACTGCGCCAGGGCCCCCTGGCGGTATCCCCTGGAGACACTGCTCTTCCTGCTCCCAGGGAGAGTGCTGTATGGGAGCTTCAAACCTGACAGTGACGTGCCCTCCAGAGGGCCAGCGGGCCTGGCTGCTGCTCCACTGTGTTTGTGCCCTCCCTCAGGAATGTGTGGAGGCAGCAAATGACAACACTGGCGCTCTGTCCCCAGAGGAGCCCCAGGCCCTCTCTCTGCTTTGGCTCTTTTCCAAGCTGGAGTGATTGCACTGGGTGAACCTTCATTACCCACGAGGAGAGGCCTGGAGGGAGTCTCCCCGCGGTTGTAAGTTTTCACACCAATAGATCTTGTGGAGTTTTATTCTTTTGTTTTGGATATATGGTTAAAAATCTTAGCACTAAGGCCCGTGAACTTAGTGGTAACAGTTTCTGCTTTTCACAAAATTTTCAACTGAATGTCAACCACCATAGAATTGTTTTAGAGTTGGAAAGGACTCCGGAGATCATTCTCGGGTAATCACTGAATGTTCTGAGAGGCTGTGCACACAGCTAGTGAATGACAGTCGTGCCCAGGAGTCGGGTTACCCTGCCTCCAGGTCAGCGCCGTGATCTTTACTGCTCAATGACTCTGGTGCCATTGGAATAAATCCAACAATTTATGTCATGTCAGAGTGGACTGAGGTGACGTGGGTTCGAATCTGTCACAAGTTTGAGTCCAGCCTGGGAAACTTAGTGAGACCCTGTCTCAAAATAAAAAATATAAAGGGCTGGGAATGTAGGTCAGTGGTAGAGGGCCTTTGGGTTCGATCCCTAGTACATGAGAAACAAAAACAAAACAACAAAAAACAAACATAAATATGCATACTAGCATTATTCATAACAGCTAAAGAAACTAAACAAACCAGATGTCCACCAACTGATGAATGGAGTAAACAAAATGTGATACAGTCACACAATGGAATATTATCCAGTCATAAAAAGGAATGGAGTACTGATAGGTGCTACACCGTGGGGAACCTTGAAAACCTGCTAGGTGACAGAAGCCAGACATAGGAGGTTTATGTTGTGTACTTCTACATACCTGAAATGTCCAGAAAAGGCAAATTTATAGAGACAGAAGATGGATGGGTGGTTGCCAGAGCCTGAGTAAAAGGGAGGATGGGGAGTGACTACTAAAAAGGTACAGGAGCCGGGCGTGGTGGCCCACGCCTGTAATCCAAGCGACTTGGGAGGCTGAGTCAGGAGGATCGCGAGTTCAAAGCCAACCTCAGCAACTTAGCGAGGCCCTAAGCAACTCAGTGAGACCCTGTCTCTAAATAAAATACAAAATAGAACTGGGGATGTGGCTCAGTGGCCGAGTGTCCCTGAGTTCAATCCCCTGTTCAAAAAAAAAAAAAAAAAGGTACAGGGTCTATTTTGGGGGTGATGAGAATGTTCTGGAATCAGTGCTGATGGTCGCACAACTTCGTTAATAAACTAAAATCCACTGAATTGTATACTTTATTGGAAAGGGTGGAGTTTATGGTATGTGAGTTATATCTCGATAAAGCTGTTACTTTTAAAAATCCTGATTCTATCTCCTACTGCCTGAGTGACTTGAGACAATGGAATAAAACCATCTCTGAAACAGAAATAATAATATACACTTCACAGGGTCATTTTGGTGAACAAGATCATGAATTTGTTAAAAATGCTTCTAAATTCTAAACCTCACTTATGAGCTGTCAATGGATTATAAATTTATTATAAAAAAGTTTATTACAAATTAGATGTTTAGCTTTTCCTCCTGTACTTCCCAGAGGACTGACAAGGTCTGGCTACATAGTAATCACTCAGATTTAGTGATTTTATTAAAAAATATGACAGTTTTTTTTTTCCAATTGTGAAAACTCGTAAGATGGAAACTTTTAACAAAATTTTAAGTATGCAACATAGTATTGTTAATTATATTCACACTGTTGTGCAGAAGTTCTTGAGAACTTTTTGATCTTGCGTGACTGAAATTATACCCACTGAGCAGTGACTCCCTGTTTGCCCCTCCCTCCTGCTCTGCAGCCACCATTTTTCTTTCTGCCTGTGAATCCAACTACTTTAGATACTTAGCCTAATGAGGTCTTGCAGTACTTGCCTTCCTCTGACTGGCTTATTTCACTTTGCACGAGTTGCTCAAGCTCTATCTGTGTTGTAGCTTATGTTAGTATTACCTTTCTTTTTAAGACTGAATAATATTCTATTGAATGCATATACTGCTTTTTCTTTATGCTTTCACCCATTGTTTAGATTGTTTCCACCTGCTGGTTATTGTGAATAATGGTGCAATGAATATGGGAGTACAAATCTCTCTTCAAGATCTTGTTTTCAGGGGTGTAGTTCAGTGGTAGAGCACATTCCTAGCACATGTGAAGCACTGTGTTTGATCCACAGCACTGTATAAAACAAAAAATCAAATAAATGTATTGTGTCCTTCTACCTCTTAAAAAATTTTTTTTAAAAAGTCCTGTTTTCAGTTCTGTTGGGTAAGTACCAAGAAGTGGATTGTTAGAAAATATGGTAGTCGTATTTTTAATTTTTTTGAGAAACTTTCATACTGCTTTCCATAGTGGCTGTACCATATTACATTCCCACCAAGAAGTTACAAAGGTTCCAATATTTGCACTCCCTTGCCAACATTTTATTTATTTATTCATTTATTTCAGTGCTGGGGATTGAACCCAGGACCTCATGCATGCAGGCAAGTGCTCTACCACTGAGCTACATCCCCAGCCCTATTTGTTTATTTTTTGTACTGATATTCTAGCAGGTGTGACATGATACCTCTGGGTTTGATTTCCTTTTCTCAGATGATCAGTGATGCTGAGCATCTTTTCATATACGTGATGGCTCTCTGTATGTCTTGTGTGGAGAAATGTCTAAGTCCTCTTGTCCATTTTCTAATTGAGTTATTTGTTTTCTCGCTTGAGTTCCTTATATATTTTTTAATATTAATCCCTTATCAGATAGATGGTTTACAAATATTTCCTCCCATTCTGTGTTTTCTTTTTAACCCTGTTGACTGTTTCCTTTGCTGTGCAGAAGCTTTTTGGTTTTATAAACTCCCATTTGTATATTTTTGCTTTAGTTGCCTGTACCTGGGTGTCATATCCAATAAATCATTACCAAGATCAAAATTATGAAGATTTCCCCCATGCTTTATTCTACGAGTTTTACATTTTTAGGTTTTTTGTTTAGGTCTTTTCTCCATCCTGAGTTGATTTTGTGTATGGTGTAAGATAAAGTTCCAGTTTCATTCTTTTGTATGGGGATATGCAGTTTTCCAAATACCATTTGAAGAAATTATCCCTTCCTATTGTGTATTCTTGGCACCCTTGTGAGGTATCTTCGACCATGGATTTATTTCTAGACTGTACCGTCTGTCCCATTGGTCTGTACATGTCTTTGGGCCAGTACCATACTGTTTTGCTTATCTTAGCTTTGTTTTATGTTTCAAGTCAGTAAGTGTGAGACCTTCAGATTTTTTTGTTGTTATTTTTTTTATCTAGATTGTTTTGGCTATTTAGGATCCTTTGTGGTTCTATATGAACTTTAGAATTTTTCTATTTTTGATAAAAAATGCCTTTGGGATTTGATAAGAATTACATGGAATCTATAAGTTGCTTTGGGTGGTATGGCGTTTTTTTTTTTTCTTCCTCTTGTTTTTTTAAGGGATTGAACTCAGGGGCACTCAACCACTGAGTCACATCCCCAGCCCTATTTCGTATTTTATTTAGAGACAGGGTCTCACCGAGTTGCTTAGCACCTTGCCCGTGCTGAGGCTGACTTTGAACCCGAGATTCTCCTGCCTCAGCCTCTGGAGCCGCTGGTATTACAAGCGTGCACCACCATGCCCGGCAATAGTTTTTATGTTTTATATTCTTTTGTTTCCTTGGTTATGCTTATTACTAAGTATTTTCTTCCTCTTGATTGATATAATTGTACGTGAGATCATTTTCTTAGTTTCCCTTTTGGATAATTTGTTGTTAGTTGGTGAAAATCTTTGGGATTTATGGTGTTATCTTGGGATTTTCATACATGAAAATATATTGAAGTAATTCTGTTTTCTTACTAGTTGATTTTTGTGATGAAAGTATGTTAAATTTTGTCAAATGCTTTTTCATTGTTGAGATGATCATGTCGATTTTATTCTTTATTCTGTTAACATGGTGGATCACATTGATTGATTTTTGCATATTGAACCATCCTTGCATCTCAGGGATGGATCCCGCTTGGCTATGGTGTAGGATCATTTTAATGTACAGTTGAATTTGGTTTCCAAGGATTTTATTGAGGATTTTTGCATTTATATTCATTTGGGAATATTTGGCCTCTGCTTTCTTTTGTTTTAGTGTCTTCCTGGCTTTGGTATCAGGGTGATGTTGGCCTTATGAGTTTGGAAGTGTTCCCTCCTCTTCAGTTCTTTGGAAGAGTTTGAAAAGAGTTTGGCATTAATTCTTTGAGTGTTTTGTAGAAAGCAGCTGTGAAGCAATCTGGTTCTGATTTTTTTTTTTCACTTGGGAGATTTTTCGTTACTAATTGAATTACTTACAAGTTAGAGGTCTGTTCAGATATTCTATTTCCTTATGATTCAGTATTGGTTGGTTGTATGTTTCTAGGAATTTACCCATTTCTCTTTTTATCTTATTTGTTAGTATAAAATGGTTCAGGGAAGTCACTTATAATACCTTTTATTTCTGTGGTGTTAGTTGTAATGTCATCTTTTTTGTTTTTGATGTTAAGGTTTGTATTCCTCATTAGTTTAGCTAAAGATTTGTCATTTTTGTCTTTTCAAAAAACCAACTCACAGTTTCATTGATTATTTTTCCTATTTTTTAAAAAAATATTTATTTATTTATTTATTTTGAGAAAAAGTAAAAAGAAGTTTTTATTGCTTTGCTAGCAAGGGGGAAACACAGGGGAGTACTGTCCCAAGAATTATAGGTGGCGTGCTACCTCACCCAACCAGCTCTCTTTTCTGTTTCATCTATTTTTGCTGTATTCTATTATTTTCCCCATTAGTTAATTTTAGGCTTACTTTATTTTTTTTTCTAGCTTCTCGAGGCATCAGGTGATGTTACTTCTATTGACATTTTTCTTATTTTTTAATGTAGGCATTTATGGCCATAAACTTCCCTCTTTGTCCTGCTTTTACTATAACTTTCGTTACTCTGTGTTTTCATTGTCATTTGTCTCAGGATATTTTCTAATTCTCTCCGCTGCTACTCTCTCTTTTCTTTCTTTTTTTTTGCAATGCGTGACTAAACAATTCATCCATTATTTGGGTTGTATTTCGTTTACTTTCCACATATTCGTGTCTTTCCAGATGTTATTTGATTCCTTCTACAATTGATTTCTAGTTTTATTCTATTGTGGTTGGCAAAGATACTTGCGTGATTTCAGTCTTCCTAAATTAAGACTTATTTTGTGACCTAATGTGATCTGGTGAATGTTCTGTGTGCTTGAGAAGAGTGTGTATTCATTCTGCTACTGTTGGGTGGAATTTTCTGTATATATCTGGTAGGTCCATTTAGTCTATAGTGTTGTTCAAGTCTTCTGTCTTTTCTTTTTAAATTGATCTTCTGTCAGGATGATATAATTATTATTTAAAGTGGGATGTGGAATCTGGGCATGGTAGTATATGTCTGCAAACCCAGCTACTCAGGAGGCTAAAGTGGAAGGATCACAAATTCAAGGCCAGCCTGGGAATCTTAGCAAGACTCTGCCTGAAAAGAAAATTAAAAGGACTGGGGATGTAGCTTAGTGGTAGATTGCCCTTGGGTTCAACCTCCAGTACTGAAAAAAAAAGTGGTATATTGAAATCTCCTAATATTTTTTGGCTGATGGTTTAGTCAACTTTTTTGCCACTGTGACCAAAAAGACCTGACAGGAACAATTAGAGCAGGAAAAGTTTATTTTGGGCTCATGGTTTCAGAGGTCTTAGTCTATAGACAGCTGGCTCTATTCCTCAGGGCTTGAGATGAAGCAGAACATCATGGTGAAAGGGTGTGGTAGAGGAAAGCAGCTCATGACACCACACCAGGAGAGAGAGAGAGAGAGAGAGAGCGAGAGCGCTATACTCAGCAAAGATGAAATATGACCTCAAAGGCAGGGCCCCAGGGACATCCCTCTTCCAGCCATACCCTGCATGCTCATAGTTACCACTCAGTTAATGAGGTTCAATGCACTGATTATGTTAAGACTCTCATAATGCAATCATTTCATCTCTAAACTTTGTTGTGCGTTGTCTCACACATGAGCTTTGGGGGAACATCTAATATTGAAACCGTAACACCTGTCTCTTTCTTCACTCTGTCAATGTTTGTTTCATATATTTTGTTGCTTTGATGTTGGTTTCATATATAATTGTTATAGACTCCTTGTGAATTGGCCTTTTTAACCATTATAATTTTTTTTCTCTCTTCTAACACTTTTTGACTTATAGTTAATTTTATCTATATAAACACGGCCCCCTGTGTTAGTCAGCTTTTTGTTACTATAAAAAAATACTGGAGATAATAAACTTAAAAATTTTGGCTCACAATTTTGGAGGTTTTAGTCCATGTTTGGCCCATCGCTTTTGGGCTGTGGCAAGGCAGCATATCATAGCAGAAGCACATGGAAGAGGAAGCCCAGTCACCTCAACTGGGTACAGAAAGAGAGAGAGGAAACATGGGGTCCCATAATCTCCTTCAAGGGCACACCCCAGTGATCTAACTTCCTCCCACTAGGCCCTACTTCCTAAAGGCTGCACCACCTCTCATTTGTGCCAGGAGCTGGGGACCAAGCCTCCTAACACATCATCCTTTGGGGGATATTGCAGATCCAAACTGGCACCTCTCCTGTTCCACTTTGATTTCCATGTGCATGGAGTATCCCTTTTTCATCTGTTCACTTTTAGCCTATATGTAGTCTTAAACCAAAGTGAGTCTCTTATAGACAGCATACAGTTGGATTTTTTTTTAAATATACTATCCATTCAGCTATCAAAATAATTAATTTTTAAGCATTTGTACTTAGTAATTATGTGTCTTCTATATCTAAGTGTTTCTCAGAACTAAAGACCTCTAGTGACTTGTTTTTCCCTCTTTATTTTATATGCCTATTTTCTCTTTCTCCTTGAACAGAGACAACGTATCTGATTCCTTGACAAGGCTGCAGCCTGATCCTGAAGATGTGCTCCACAAACCCAGGCAATTGGGTCACCTTTGATGATGACCCTGCTTTTCAGTCTTCTCAAAAGTCAAAGAATTTCCCTCTGGAGAATCAAAGTGTCTGTA
This sequence comes from Glaucomys volans, assembly GCA_020662805.1. Lineage (NCBI taxonomy): Eukaryota > Metazoa > Chordata > Mammalia > Rodentia > Sciuridae > Glaucomys > Glaucomys volans. The sequence continues at coordinate 269,987 of JAJEJO010000149.1, read as the reverse complement.
GACCAAATGGACTTAAGCTGAACCTGTCTGGCCTTAGAGAATTTCCCAGTGGGCCTTCCTCTACCAGCAGTACCCCGCTGTCTTCTCCCATTGTGGATTTTTACTTTAGCCCGGGACCTCCAAGTAATTCTCCCCTTTCTACACCTACCAAAGACTTCCCAGGTTTTCCTGGCATCCCTAAATCAGGGGCTCATGTGCTTTATCCTATTCCAGAATCTTCACACAGCCCACTCATGCCAGCAGGACCAGGTTCCTCCTTATCGTCTACTAAGTCAACCTGTGTGTCCCATACTTTCTTACCTAATGACCCCTCAGGTGCACCTCCAGCTCCCAGAGTGGGTCTCTCAGATGAAATGAGTCCTCAGCAGGCTGAAGGTGGAGGGGTCCAAAGTGATGCTCCCCAGTTTCAGTATTTTCGAGAGGACTGCGCTTTTTCAAGTCCATTTTGGAAAGATGAAGGCAGTGCTTCTCAGTTCACCTTTGACCCCCCAGGAAACAGAAAGACTTTCTCATCAAGAGACAGGGATATGCCTATGGATCAAAAAAGCCTAAATAAATGTTCACTTGACTACATCTGTGAGAAGCTTGAACACCTCCAGTCGGCTGAGCACCAAGACCCTCTTGGAAATTTGTCCATGCAGTGTCCCTATGCTGAAAACTCTGCTTCTTCCTTTGTTCCCCATACGCTTTTCAGGAGTCAGCCCAAAGCTGGATGGTCCTTCATGCTGAGAATTCCTGAGAAGAAGAACATGATGTCTTCCCGGCAATGGGGACCAATTTTTCTGAAAGTCTTACCTGGAGGAATTTTGCAAATGTATTATGAGAAGGGCTTGGAGAAGCCATTCAAAGAGTTCCAGCTCGACCCACATTGCAGACTTTCTGAACCCAAAGTCGAGAACTTTAGTGTGGCAGGAAAAATCCATACTGTGAAGATTGAACATGTGTCTTACACAGAGAAAAGGAAGTACCATTCTAAGACAGAAGTAGTTCACGAACCAGACGTAGAGCAGATGCTGAAGTTGGGGTCCACAGAGTACCGGGACTTCCTGGACTTTCTGACTACTGTGGAGGAGGAGCTACTGAAGCTGCCTGCTGTTCCCAAACCAAAGAAGAACTATGAGGAGCAAGAGATTTCTCTGGAAATTGTGGACAACTTTTGGGGTAAAGTCACAAAAGAGGATGGGAAATTGGTTGAGAGTGCTGTGATAACTCAGATCTCTTGCCTCTGCTTTGTGAATGGGAATGTGGAGTGCTTTTTAACCTTGAATGACCTTGAACTGAAGAAGCAAGATGAATGCTGTTTTGAAAAAGATCCAGAAAAGAAGTGGATTGATATTCTTGACTACCATTTTCATAAGTGTGTGAAAGGACAAGAATTTGAGCAGTCAAGAATCATTAAATTTGTCCCTCTTGATGCCTGCCGGTTTGAGCTGATGCGTTTCAAGACTTTGTATGATGGCGACGAGCTTCCCTTTTCTGTGAAGTCAGTCGTGGTTGTGCAAGGAGCATATGTGGAACTTCAGGCCTTTGTCAACATGGCCCCATTGGCTCAGAGGCCATCCCACTCCAGTTCCTTGAGGTGCTGTGACAACGTAATGATACACTTTCCTGTCCCATCTCAGTGGATCAAGGCCCTCTGGACCATGAACCTCCAGAGGCAGAAGTCCCTGAAAGCCAAAATGAACCGCCGGGCCTGTCTGGGTAGTTTACATGAACCTGAATCTGAACCTGTCATTCAGGTCACAGTGGGGTCCGCAAAATATGAGAGTGCCTACCGGGCTGTGGTGTGGAAGATAGATCGGCTTCCTGATAAAAATTCAAGTAAATATTCAGCACCTAAGTTGATTTTCATGGGAAATAGCTTACATGTTTTCCCCTTCTCCTTGGGTTGCAACCAGGCAGAGACAGATGGTAACTTGTCAGCTGAGGCCAGTTTACACAGACCTGTGGGAAATGGAATATTTAGCCCAACAGCTGGCTTATTTGTTTCCTTTTGTGACTATTTCCACCATATAAGCTTAACTTTTTACTCCTTCTTAATAACTTAAGAGATGATCCTGGGCTAGGAGTGTGTGTGGATGGTGCACTGAGGGAAAATATGCAGACATTCCCTTGGGCTTTTTGACATCAACCTGTCAACATCAAATATTAAAAATGTTTCTAACATAGCTTAGACTCCCTAATTAATCTTTAAAGACCTGCCATCCATGAGTATACCCGAACTTTTTTTGAATTCTTAAGCCAGTGTGCTTTCTCCTTAGGTTTTGCTCCCTGCACTTTGAAATAAGACTGGCTTTCATTTTTTAACCAAAATTGATTTCTTTGGCCCAATTTACCTATTTGACCATCTCAAATGGTTGTTTTATAATTAGGTTAGACACAATCCAAGTATTAAAAATTCAGTTTATTTTAAAAAATCTGCAGAGCAAACAATCTAGAAGTTCAGAAATTTGAAAAGACAGTTCTAGCACCACATTCATTTTAGAATAGTAAGTAAATAGTGGGCATGATATAATAAAACAAAAGGAAAATTTGGAAATTAGGGCTATTCTTTCTTTCTTTCTTTTATTTTTTAGTTGAGTATTTTCCAGTAGAACACTGGGCTATGGAGGTAAATTTGGGCAGGTTTGGGGGATCTGAGTTGATTCACTTATTTATTCATTCACTCATATATTCAGTCAAACCTTTGCGGAGCACTTACTGTATACCAAGTGCAGCATCAAATGCTGGGGATAAAGATGGATAAGATCTGATCCCTGTTTCCAAATAGCTCATGGCCCTTCAGGAAAATTTAAGCTCATCTGAGACCTCTCTAGGCTGTGTGGACTTGAGAAGAAGAACCTTTACTCGAGTTAGCCCTAAAATAGCAGTTCTCAAATCTGACCATATGTTAGAATATCTTGAGAGCTTTTAAATAATCTTGATGTTCAGGCTGTGCTCCATGCCAATTAAGTCAGAACCCCTGGAGAGGGACCTAGGTACCAGTATGTTTGGAGAGCTCCCCAGGTGAACCTCATTGCAGGGCAGTGTATACTGCCCTACAGACTTGGTAGTGATCCCAAACAGGAAGAGCAAGCCCCAGCCTACTGTGGATAAGGGGGCAACATGGAGTGCTCCCTGGTGGCTTTGGGGCTACCTTCTCCATGACTTGCAGTTCTCTGATGACATCTGACAGCACAGGCTTGGAGGACTGAGGAGCCTAGGTCTGGTGTACAGAAGAGAAGTCCCCACACTGTAGTCTTCTCCTTCATTATAGCTGTGTTCCACCCCTCAGCATTCTCATGACTCACATTAGCTGGGAGTCTGTTCCCCAGGCACAGCGAGGTTAGCTGGGGCCCAGGCAGGGTGGGTAGTGCTGGGATAGCATGGTCACAATGGATGGCCTCTGACTGTACCTTATGGCCAACTCCAGTGTGATGAGAAGGTCAGAATCTTCCATGATGACGTCCACAGAGATCTTGTCCTGCCTTCTTTTATAACTAGTCTGTTGAGACAAGTTAAACCATTCTCAGATTGTCTGCATGCCAGGGAAACAAGTAGGAGGTCTTGAGAATCAGGTTTTCAGTGATCTTTTATGAAAGCTACTTTGAGGTTGTGAGGGTTAAACAAAATCAGGATATTGGCTCTTACCTTACTAAAGAAAAATAAATAAATAAATAAGAGGAGAGATAGGAAGGCAGGCAGGCTGGAATGTCTACTGGAACCTCCTGGAACCAGAGGCTTCCCCTGAGGCCTAGTGAGAACGCAACTCCTGGAGTTTTCTGTTGGTCCCTAGAGATGGTTACTGGAACAAAAGATCAAATGTGTTTTTTTCATAGATTTGTGGTAGTCATTATGCTTCTGAGAGAGGAGTGCAGAGAACTCAGCCTGCTTGCTTCACCAGCTGGGACCAGAGAGGCAGGCAGGACCCTTTGGGAGAACATCCTGCTGCTTCTACTTGGAGGACCTGAAGGAACTAAGCGCTCAGTTTCATCTGGCCAGGGCCATCACTTATTTTGCAAACTGGAAACCCATACAATGTTTCCCCCCCCTACTTTTGGAAGTGGAACAACATGTAAAGTTTGTGAAAATGATCCTGTTATAACACTGGGTTTTCCCAGCATAAATGGTGTAGATAATGGGTGGAATCAACAAGAATTTCTTGAGAGGAGGGCTTATTCCTTCACTGCAAATCTACTAAATTTCCTCCAGGTACAGACTCTGTGCTAGATGCGTGGGAGATATACAGAGGTGATCCCTGCTCTCCAGAGACATAAGTCTAGCAGGCGAGACAGACCCAGGAGCAACTCCCCAGGTGCACTGTGGAGAAGTGCACTATTCAGCACATATGAACGTGCTTGGCGGGGAGCCCAGAGACAGGAGGGATAAGCCTGGGTATGAGGGAAGGCTTCGCTCAAGAGCTGGTGGTTAAGCTTGGCATGGAACCATCAGTAGGATTCCATCCAGGATGAAAACAGCAGAACCACAGGCCTGTAGTGGGTAATGTACCAAAATTTGGGGAGTAGTGGCAGAAGAAAACACATGAAGACCTGCATGCTGTAGGATGTGGAGTTCATCAGCAGACCCTCAGAGGTGTCTTCTGGTATGACTGTGATAGAATCATACCCCATTTTGGAAAGGCAGGTGTGTACTGCAGGGGAGGGGTGCAGGTTACAGATACAGGGAGGCTGGTAGGAAGTGACAAAGAAGGATAATGAAGTTCAGAGGAGAGTCCTCCAAGATGATGACAGATTGAGCATGGGGCAAGGAATGGGGGACCAAGTCAAGGTGTCCAGCATGGGGAATGGTGGTGCATTAGCTGAGATAGCTTAGGGTTCTCATATCATTCATCTTTTTAAAATTAAGTAACTCAGAGGTAGAGCACTTGCCTAGCATGTAATGAGGCACTGGGTTTGATTCTCAGCACCACATATAAATAAGTGAATAAAATAAAAAGGTCTATCAAAATCTAAAAGATCTATCAATATCTAAAAAAATTAAGTCTATATTGGGCATGGTGGCGCATGGCTGTAATCCCAGCACTTGGGAGGCAGAGGCAGGAGGATTGCAAGTTTGAGGCCAGCCTGGGCAACTTATTGCAACCTTGTCTCAAAATAAAAAATAAAAGGGCTCGAATTTAGCTCAGTGGTAGAGTTTTCCATCATGGTAGAGTTTCCCATCCCGGACTCAATCCCTAGTATCACATAAATGAATAAGTGAATCCCCAGTACCACATAAGTATATAAGTGAATAGTCTGGTTCCCCACTCCGGCTGCATGCATGTTAGACTCATTAGAGTTTTTTTTTTTTTTTTTTTTTTTTTTTTTTTAGGTACTGGGAATTGAACCCAGGGGCACTTCACCACTGAGTCACACCCCCAGCCCTATTTTGTATTTTATTTAGAGACAGGGTCTCACTGAGTTGCTTAGGGCCTCACTAAGTTGCTGAGGCTGGCTTTGAACTCGTGATCCTCCTGCCTCAGCCTCCCAAGTGCTGGGATTACAGGCGTGCGCCACTGCGCCCAGCTTCATTAGAGTTTTAAAAGCATACAGGTTGAACTTTCCTAATCCGAAATCCAAAATTCAAAATACTCCCAAATCTGAAAATTTCTGAGCACTGACCTGATGTTGTAAGTGGAAAATTCCATGCCAGGAAACTGTTTTATGCTTTAAGTCATTTAAAATAGTTATAAAATTAGCTTTAGGCTATGTGTATAAGGTATATATGAAACATAAATGAAGTTTGTTTAGACTTTTGTCCCATTCCAATGATATTACATATATGTAAATATTATGAAATAAAAACAACAAAACCACAAAAAGACTTGCAAGTGTAAATATGAAATAAAAATACACACACACACACACACACCACACACACACACACAAAACCCACAAAAAAACTTGCAATCTGAAGCTCTTCTGATCCCCAGCATCTCAAATAAGGGATATTCAACCCTTATCCATATTCAGGCCCCATCCCCTAACCTATCTCTGGGGCTGAGGTCCAGTTATTAAAGTTTGTGAAAAGCTTTCATGTGGTGACCAGGGCTCAGAAGAACTACTGACCTAGTCACTTTTCCTGTGAAACCCTGTGTTCTAGGCAGAGATCATTCCTTTTGCTATGTGTTCCTGTCTTCTAGAGTCCTATTAATCACCTCCCACTGGTTGGGCTCAATGAGAACAATTACAAGAATGGACATTGGTTGGACTGGATCTTGGTCTTCAGGGATTCTTTCTGGAGACTGTCAGGGTGCCAGGCCCACATAGAATAGCATCTTACAAGTATCCCAGTCAATTATACAGTGATAGTGGACTGAGTGAATCCTTTGGGATCAGAGCTCTGTTCAGATTAGATCTGGGTGACAAGAGGTGGTCTGGACAAGATAGAGGGCTGTGTCAGAGCCGGGAGGGCAGAGTGCAGCTCCCAGGGGGCTTGTTATGGGGGTGAGGAGGGCAATGCAGAGGGCAGGAAGGTGCCGGGTAGGCTGCAGACTGATTTGCCTCTTGAGAAGAGGTGGAGGAAGAGGAGGGTTGGGACTGAGGGCAAGCCTTTGTCTCAAGAGAGTGTTTCTTAAACTTCCACATGAACCACCTTGTTAAAATGGAGGCTAACTCGGGCTGGGCTGACACTCCTGTGTCTCCAACAAGTGCTGCTGCAAGCCTGCGGACCTACGCACAGTAGCTGGGTCCTAGGAAGCATCTCTAGTTCTCAATGTGAGTTTTATATGATTTGTGTGTTTAGAGAACAATCTTTTAAAAAATATTTTTAAAATATCCTGTTTTCCAAACCAGTTTCTGAAAAACCTTTGCTATTAGAAAAATATTTTGACCTTGGAAACTGGAGGAGAACATAGAACTAGTCTACTATGCACTAATTAAATTTTTTTTGTTTTGCCTTTCTTCCTGAGAAATTGTGAGCCTGGCTTAACCTTTCCTATTGGTGAAAACCCCTGTTTCAGGAGAGGTGGGATGGGTTGCAGGTCCCTTGAATGTCTCTGGACCTGCTCCTCCATGCTTATGTTCCTTTAACAGTGAGCTGGTCTTTAATTTTACAGCAAAGGTTGGCCTGGGCTGGAGCTCATAGACTTCATTACTCCAAGGAGAGAGAGGGAAAGAGAGGGAAAGGTGGGAGGGAAAGAGAGGGAGAGAAAGAGAAAGAGAACCCTGGTTAGCCACAGGAGTGTAAAGGAGGAGAATGGCAGTGGTGGAGGGTCTATTAGCAAACATACCTCTCTCTTCCCAGTAGTTCTTTTTTTTCTTTGTTCCCTGTTGTGAGAATTTTGGTTGTGCCGTCCTTGTGCTACTCGTTTCTGTGAATCCTCAACCATTCAATTTCAGCTGTTAAATATTTTGGTTCAGGGGGGCCTGGATATCAAAGAGATCTGAGAAGATTTTGTGATTTACATTTCCTGACCTAAGAAAGGAGTGGAGTTTCAGAGTAACAAGTACCAAAGCCCCAGAGTGCCCCCTCGTGGTCAGAATTGAGATAACATGATTTCTCTCTTTCATTCGTTTATCTGCAAATTTGATGAATACCAGCTAAGTCCCAAACATCCTGGCCAGGCATGTGCCAGGATAGCGGTTCTCATGGAACTCAAGGTCTAAGGAGGGGAGTGTGTTGGTAAACATGAAGTATTTAGATTTTTCAAACCAGGAAAAATACCCTGGAAAACTGAAAGGGAAAAAGTTGTTTAATTTTTCACATTTTTTCCCCCTAGAAAAGTAGGTAGAAAGGTTTCATTTCTGACATTTTGGAAACATGAGATCTTCAACTTGGGTTTAATTTTTTTTCTTAAATTTTCATTAAAAACTTCCCCCAATTTTTTTCCCTATAAAATATGAATATCCAATTAGATAATCTCCAATATAATTTTCAATGTAGAATTCAGTTTTTTTATTAGCACAGTTATAATAATTAGGCAATAATATTGGATTTAAACATCAAGTAGTACTTGTCAAACTAATAATGCAGGTGCAGTATATCTCCACCACTAGACTACTAGACTATTTCTCCTGTGCTCTGTGTATGTAGCTGGCTGATTCTCACAACAGCCTTGTAAGGTTCAGATTATCATCATTATCCTCATTTTCAGATGGGGAAACTGAGGTTCAGAGAAGTAAGTAGCTTTTCTGGGATCACACAGCTATTAGGTAACAGAGCTGGTATCAGCCTGTGGGCCATCTGGGTGCAGGGGTGTATTCTTAACCACTTTAGCATCACAGGACTGAAGAGTGGCTGAATTAAGTGTGAATGAACTTAGTGCATTCTGGCTGTGACCAGAGTATAGAAAGGATGATGGATTGTGACTCCCCTGGATGTGTGTGTGTGTGTGTGTGTGTGTGAATGAAGACATCACTTTGCCTGTAGTGATGTGGGTAGAGACCCTCAGAGGCCACTGTTGTCCTGAGCTATGTGTAAGTGGTAGACGTAGCTAATGACCATCTGTTGGTTAATTGATTGGTGACTTCTCAAGGCCTTTTACAACCTTGGAATTCAGTTAGTTTCTCTACAAGAAACAGGTTGTAGGGAATGAAAGGCAATTTATCTTTTAAGAATTAAGTGAAATCCTTTAAACTCTTGTTTTTGTGCCTCAAGCTATATTCTGATGAAAATGTTCTTTCTTGATTTATGTCAGTGGTGCAGCTATTTCATCTGGCTTTTGAAATTACTGTCATCACATACACTTATTTAAGTCAAGATAGCCGCGCTGGATATGTAGATGCTATGAACAATGGCATCAAGATCATGAATCATTTATAAAGTTACTACAGTGAAAATATTTTATACCCCAACATAATGCATGCACACATATATGTGAACCCATCTAAAATCTTTAAGTAATATCCAGTATCTCTGGGTCTGGCGTAGATCCTGGCCTGGCACAATATAGATGCTCAATAAATAACAAATTGGATTGGTGAAAACAAATATTAGATTGAAATTTTGGAGGCTAATATGTCTATCTCTACACTGTATATTTATTCCAGTCAAAGCTTTTTAGAAGGATGAGTGAGAATTAAAATAGTGAAAAATACACCTCAACCTTACTTAGAGAAAACTTAGTAATACTGGTAATTGGAAACATTTTTTAAATTAATCTCTGCAGGTATATAGTAACACTAACAAAATTGTGATTTTTTTTTTTTTTTTGTACCAGAGATTGGGCCCAGGGGCACTTAACCATTAAGCCACACCCCAAGCCCTTTTTAAAATATATTTTTTAAAATTTAGAGACAGGGTCTTGCTAAGTTTGAACTCATGATCCTTCTGCCTCAGCCTCCTAGGTAGCTGGAATTACAAGCATGTACTATCATGGTTGGCTAAAATTATACTGTTTTTAGAGCTAGTACTTAGAAATGCAGATGGAATTTCCACTACTTGGTGCACAATTGTGGATTCTTTTTTTTTTTTTTTTTTTTTGGTACTGGGGATTGAACCCAGGGGCACTTGACTGAGCCACATCCCCAGCCCTATTTTGTATTTTAGTTAGACACAGGATCTCACTAAGTTGCTTAGGGCCTCGCTAAGTTGCTGAGGCTGGCTTCAAACTTGTGATCCTCCTGCCTCAGTCTCCCAGGTGCTGGGATTACAGGCATGCACCACCACGCCCGGCTACAATTGTGGATTTTGATAGCATTTTGTTTAAGTAGAATTTCTATTGCTATAATGCCAATGGAATTGCTTATTAAAGTAAAAGATAAATACATTTTATGTTCAAGAGAAATGTTCAATGGCTATTAAAAGACTGACTCTTCAATTTTGTTTCTTCAAGGTCCTGATCATCCTCACTGTCTGTCATACAAACTTGAACTTGGATCAGACCAAGAAATTCCCTCTGACTGGTATCCATTTGCTACTGTTCAGTTTTCTATGCCTGAGTCCTGTGCCTCAGGGACAGAGGTCAGGTCTCTGGGGGTGGAGAGTGACGTCCAGCCACAGAAGCATGTTCATCAGCGAGCTTACTACAATATACAGGTACATCCCCAGAGCTCCTTGGTTCATGTTGGGCCATCTGGAACTGGGATTCAAAGCAAATATTTGGCTCTGTCTGTCTGTCTGTCTGTCTCTCTCTCTCTCTTTCTCTCTCTCTGTGAATGTGTAATAATATTTGCTGTAGAGAATAGGTTTGGCCGTAGAATCTTGATGGAAACCATTAAGCTTATTTCTTCCCTTCCATTCTGGAGAATGCAAGTAACAATAAGGTAACTTTCAATGAAAAACAGGACATTTAAAGTGAACTCATAGCTTAGAAGCACATTTGTTAAAAATTATGATGTAAGATTTCCCAAGATGTTCTGTGGAACATGTATTAGAATAACATTTTCTCATGTTCATGTGTCTCTCATAATGATCTAACCCTCCTCCCCTCCAGCCCCCCCCAAAAAATGTTGGGAAATACCATACAGTAAATTAATTAAATGAAGTTTCTGAGAAGTCCTGCAAAAAGAAACTTGTTAAACTTACTGTCTATTTTTTCCCAACTCATTGACTGTGGACTATTGTTTGGTGGTTATGTGTATATAAAACACACATCAATATCTTATAGAATAGTATTCTGTGGAGCATCCTTTGGGAAATGCTGAATTACTTTATTACAAGAGTTTTAAGTGTTTACTATCAGTTATGTACTCTTGGACCAGGTGAATTACAGGTTTACATCCACTTACATCTGTTTCTAAACTTATTTTCCCTTCTTATCTTCAAGGTCAGTGTGTGTGTATGTGTGTGTGTGTGTGTGTATACATACACACACACACAATGGAGATTATCTGCCACATATTTCCCATAGTATCTTAAATTGGTGACATATGTTGCTGGCTTTGTTTACAAACATTTTATAAATTGGAAAATATTTCACAAATCACAGAAATTGAGTAGTGCTTAACAAACAGGTGGTTCTGTTTAGAATTTGTTTTCTTTTTGTCTTGCACATGGACAACATTTATACTAATAGCTTTTTAAATCTATGTGTTGTTTGAATCTCAGCTATAATTAATGCCATCCTGATTTTCTACTCATTTATTCTTATTAAAATCGTGTGATTATATAAGACATCATTAACACCAACTGGTGATCCTATAATATAGTAATATATCAGGATTTTTCTTTATTTTGGATCATCTGTTTAGAAGTCCATATGTTTGAGTCTGGTGATTTTTTTTCCTATTGATACAATTAATAATGGGTAGATGCTGTCCTGGGTATTCTTTTGTCACTAAAGAACTGCTTTGCCCAAGGTCAGGGACCCTCCTGGGTCACCTGTGTCCAGTGATGGGTAGATGCCGTGTATAAAGACCCCTTGATCAGCTGGGCTAAGTCTGCAGGACCATTGCAGGGTCAGCCTCCTGGACGTTCGTCAGCTGATGCCCTCGTGGCTACTGTGCATTACAGCCCTCTGCCTCCTCCCCTGCCTTCAGTGATCAGCAGCACTCCCCAGTCAGCTTTCTCACTTGAATCTGCTTCTTTAGAACCTGACCTCTAACACTAGTTGTGTAGGTATTATGTGTAACTGAATTGTGCGCACACAGAGACTTTACTTACACCTACTTCCCTACTTACAGGATATGACAGTTTCATATAGTTTTGGCAGACAGCTCAAAATTACCTAAGAAAGTATCTTAGGTACCAGTGGACCTGTGCCTTTGTTTCTTCAAGGTCCTGATCATTCCCACTGTGTCAGTTTCAAAATGTTGCCTTCCTTTTAGTGTCTGATGAGCAGTGTCCCAATGCCAGCTATTGCTGTAGGTGGGAGACTCGGTGGTGAACAAGAGAGACAAGGTCCCTGTCCTTATGGAGCTTCTAGTGTGTGTGTGTGGGACAAACAAAAAAAATTAGTAGACAAGCAAATAATGTAATTTCAACAACTGACAAATTCTAAAAAGGGAATGGGATAGGGCAACAGGATTGAGTGAAGGGATACTCCTTTACCCAGGGTGGTCTAAGAGGGCCTCCATGAGGAGAGGATGTTGAGCTGAAATAAAAAAAAAGAAGCAGCACAGACAGATGGTTTGGGTTACTAGTTTGTAAACTAGTTTGTTTTAGTATGATAATTTGGAGGGTGTTATAAATTTTGGGTGGGCCAATGGCTGGGTATAATATGATCCTTGAGGAGATAACTGATCACTTCTAGCCAGATCTGTCAATATCTTGTCAGTATATACAGGTATTCTCTATATGGAATTAAAAATGAGTTCATATTTTAGATGCATATTTATAATATATTTGACTTAGAGAATTTCAGATTTGGAGATTTGAGGGGCTCTGTAGTCCCCAAAGAGAGCAGGGTGCCTCCCTGCTGAGCTAGCACGGGAGGCTGGAGGGGCTGTGATTGCACCCATGGTGTGAGCTGGCCTCTTCCTTGCCTTGTGTATAAATAGGATTGCTAACGCTGCCCATGTTTTTCTTTTATATAATAGGTTGAAATAGAAAAGAAATGGATTAAAATCGATGGAGAAGACCCAGATAAAGCTGGTGGCTGCATAACGCAGTAGAAGTATCAAGAGGATGCGATGACGATCCACGTGTCAAATATGTAACTCACAGAAACCACATGAAGTTCTGCTACTGGCTTCTGAGTGGTGGGCTTAGGACAGGTCCAGTGGCTGTGTGTAGAGAAGCTTAGACCTAAACCCAAACCATCTATGTTTTATGCTTTTGATATGTTTTTGCCATAGGGGCTTCATCTAAATGTGTTATAATTTGTGTGATGTTTGCTTCTTATTGAAACTCAAAGGCACTGTTACCTGATATGTGGCCTGGCAGTCAGTTTGGCTGAAGGGTTTTTGATTTTTGATTACTCAGTGGCTGATGCTTTGTATTCTGGATTACCTGTGTGCCATATTTATTGTCCCTTAGTTCCCATCTCCTCCTGCTGTGTTAGCACCTGTACCAGAGGGAAAGGCAATCAAAGGAGACATAAACCAAAATACTTAACTTCCCCTTTTGCTCATCTCTGAAACGTGCTTTGATAGAGAATGATGTTGAAACCACAGCTAAAATGGAGATTTGGAAGTCTCAGTGGTTCTGAATTATTTATATTCCCATTCTCTGACCACATTGGTAAGTAATCATTGGCTGTATTTGGTAACTGTCTTTCCCTGGCTCTATTATCATTTGCAAAATGTCTTTGTATTCTGGTATGTGCTGCAAAGAAGCTATTTCTGTTGATACACATATTTCAATACAAGTCACTAAGACATACTGCCTTCTGGTTGGCGGAATTCCTTTCAAAATAGAATCAGAGTATTGGACACTAGTTAAAATATTTATGTATATTAAAGATGAATTTTTAAAGTTCATGAATATTGTTTTCTAAAAGTACAGACTCTAAGAATGTATTTTGATAAAGTATTATTTGTAATTAACTGAAGCCTCTCTTGAGTAGACATCTAAATCATATTATGATTATTTTATGTTAGTACTGCTATCATGTTATTTTATGCTAATTATATGCTTAATTTAGAGTATTATTCTTTAAAGCATGAGTAAAGTGAAAGATACTAGATTATTTTACTTAGATTTCTGAGAGGAGACATTTCTATTCTTTAAAGTCAGGGAAATGACTACAATAGCTTAGTTTCTAGTGGAAAGCCAGCATCAGTAGCACTTACAATTCTGCTTGTAATTTCCTTTTGGTATTTACAGAGACAGATCAGAATTGTATTTTTTAGTCTGAAAAAAAAAGTTCTGTATGTGGTTTTAATATACCTTCAATATATGTTAAATTTTAAATATGATCAGGAGGCATTTTTCTCTATTTACTTCATTGTTTTGAGTCAAAACTGATATAGTGTTCTTCCCAACAACATTTATTTGTTGGCCTACAGAGTTTATTTCTTATGTTTTATTTAATATTGTATTACATTCATTTTAATCTGTTCAAATAACAGATTAAAAACAAGCATTTATGATGGTCTGTATCAATCAGCAGATTTTATTGCTTTTCATTTTTTACTGTGAAGGCCCAGAATGCAAAAGTCAATGGTAGAAATGAATTGATATTGCTCTTTTTAACTTCACTTGACATTGCTCATAATATCATATGTTTGAGACTCACTGTTGAGTGAGCAAATCTGTGTGTGTGTGTGTGTGTGTGTGTGTATGATTTTTAAAAATTCCACCATCTTTTCTTATCATCTGGCATGGGCACACTCTGGAGCGACTTCAATCTGCTCAGAACAAATATGGCGGTGGGCCAGATCTGATGCTGTACTCCAATCCCAGGGAAGTTAGCTGGGTTAATTACTGCCATTCCTTTCCAAGTGTGTTTTATGGCATCTGGCCTACAAAGAACTCACAGTCTGATTTAGATGAACTTAATGAATATTTACATCTCAAAATAAACTCAACAAAGGGTTCAGTTAATTGTCCCTCACACTTCACGGGTTGACTAGTATCTGTGCATCACTGCTAGGGTCATTTACTCACAAGCCACCCAGACTTCAGGAGCATCTCAAGACTTAGTGTTGAAAATATAGTAACAAAAGACTAAAGCCCAAATTGAGTTTCTGCAGCAATGCAAAGGTTGATAGCATTAACAGCGGGGTGCTACCGCATAATTGTTAATTTGCACATTTATTAGAACCTTAAATATTCATTACTTAGTGTTAAATTAACATTCTGTATAGGAATGAGAGGCTTCTTAATGTAATTCTTCTGACCTTAGAAATGGCAGGAGGTCAAATGTGACTATGGAGCTCTAAGTGAAAAATCAGGTAGGGTCTATTTAGATTTAAAAATTAAGAAGTAGAATTTCTTTTGCCAGAAAATAAATAGTGATTTTCAACCACCTTTTAAGGGAAGTAGGGAGGGAATAAAGGAAGAAATGCTTATTTTCTAGCATTTTAAATTAGATCACTTGTTTATTATGAGTTTGACCATTTTGGAGTCAGTCTTTTGATTGACACTGTAGCACACTTCTAAGGAGAGAGCAGTTTGTGACTAGTCCCATTCTGTCCCAGTTGTTCTAGTCAGCTCACCTTACCAATCACAGAGTGATATGAATAATATAAATGCATTCATGGATTGATCATCACGTGATCAATTATGCAGATCTGAATTTAAGAATATGTCCTTTTCCTATGGGAATCACAACAGTTTATCCATTTAAAAACAGATGGAATAAGAATATTTTCCATAACATAAAGGCGAAAATTTTTAACCTGATGTATATATTAGACAGTTCTAGAAGTTTAGTTCCCATAATTCTGGAGCTGTACTTATAATACAGCCCTTTTTCTTATAAATTCAGTTAGAAGGTCTTCCTTAACAATGGTTATTATAATGTTTTACTCAAAATATGATTTTGTGTCCTATCAATACAAACATAAAACAGTTTGAGCCCTAATAATCATGTAACAAAGTATTTTGTAGATTACATATTGATTTTTCTAAAATTAAAGATGTATTTCAAATAATTCTTGCTGTGCTATGGACTTATATCTTTTGCAAGGCCTGGGGCTATTTTTTTTAAAGGTGTGAAATCAATTCCAATAACCTTCAGCAATTGACTCTCTGTCAGGCATATGTACAAGACTTCACTATTAAAGAGTCATTGAACATGGCACCTTGGCATATCCTGGAAAAATAATACCATCAAACTCTAATTGATGATATGATAAAGGATGATTTTTAAAAGAGCAAATAATCATGACTCACAAAGATACGAAGTGAGTATGTGCATAAAATTTTATTTAACTCACTAGCTAATGAGGGAATTGGTAAGATGATAACTGGTTCAATACTGGGTGTGGTGTTGCATGCCTGTAATCACAGCAACTCAGGAGGCTGAGGAAGGAGGATCTCGAGTTCAAACTCAGCCTCAGCAGTTTAGCAAGGCCCTAAGCAACTTAACGAGACCCTACCTCAAAATAAAAAATAAAAAGGACTAGGGATGTGGCTCAGTGGTGAAGTGCTCCTGGGTTCAATTCCTGGTACCAAAAAAAAAAAAAAAAATCTATAACCAGTTCCAAAGAGAATTCAAAGAGCAGAGACAAATACGGGAAGTAAGGCATTCTCAAATGAATTTGCCAGTAGGTGCAAGACTGGTCTAGTCATTCTTAGGGCAACAATGAAATATAGTATCATCCTATTCTAACAGTTACTTTACATTTCTGTGGACAAGGATCATGTGCATTGATATCAGACTTCTACCATTTAAACATTTGTAAAATAATTCAAAGACAATGAAAGGTGTTGATAACCTGGATGAAAAAATGATACAGGACTTCCACTTCAAAGTTTTTCACCATTTTTCTTGACAATAGGCTGAACTTTGTCTACAGGAGAACAGGGTAGTACAATTTAGGCAACTTGTGTAGTGGTACTAAAAAAATAATGTGTATTTAAAAGCAAAGTTTTTAAATTTTTGAATACTATTTTTACCCAATAGTGCAGAATATATTTCAGAGAAAGTGTGAGAGCTGGGGTGGATGGGGTGGGTAGGCTATAACAGATATGAAGGTAAATCATTGCAGATTAAAAAAAAAACCATAATAAAAACAAACTCTCCACCCTCCATTTCATAAGAAAACTGATATCTGTTCAAATTAAATTTTTATCTATTATAAGTTAATGTTTCAAAACTGCACCAGGCTTTCATAGAGGGTAGATCATTGAGCACTTTTCTAGTCAGTTCTGATAGTGACGAGACTTGGCTGTAGTTCTTCAGGAGTAAGGAAAAGGATGAAGTGACATCCAGGGACCATATTTGTAACAGCATCCCTCAAATCCCCTTCATTTAATTCTTTCCTGTTTTGGTTCAACTCCACTTAGGCTGCCCTGCCCGCTTCCCGGTATCTGTGTCATCTGTCCTAGACCCTCCCCATTCCCTGCAGCAACCCCATCCTCAGGACCTTTTGCTCCTTTACCTAGGGTCCTAAAGTAGAGAACTATGTGTTTTTGGTGAGATATTGACAATTGCTAGTATTTATCATTCTTGATAGCAATTTCATGGGGGTCAACCTAATTACCTGTATATTTTCCTGGGTTATATGAAACAAGGATTTTTTCTTATAGTAAGTATATTAATAAGTTTTTGCTTAGAGCTGACACTGAAATATGAATTTGATGGTAATTAATTTTTTTTTGGTACCAAGGATTGAACTCAAGGGCACTCAACTACTGAGTCACATCCTCAGCCCTTTGGTATTTTATGTAGAGACAGGGTCTCACTGAGTTGCTTAGGGCCTCACTAAGTTGCTGAGGCTGACTTTGAACATGTGATTCTCCTGCCTCAGCCTCCAAAGCTGATGGGATTACAGGCTTGTGCCACCACGCCTGGCTTGTAATTAATTTTTAAAGCAAGATGGTTGCTGGTTAGAAAGCAAATAGTTGAGTTACTAAAAACACCATAGATAAAAGCTGCAGGTAGTATTTTCCTTTAAGATTATGTTCCACGTTGGGACTGGGGTTGTGGGTCGGTGGTAGAGTGCTTGCCTAGCACATGTGAGGCAATTGGGTTCGAAACTCAGCACCACATAAAAATAAGTAAATAAAGTACTGTGTCCATGTATAACTAAAGAAAAATGTAAAAAAAAAAAGATTACGTTCCACCTGTATAAAAGAGGAAAACGGATTAGTGTGATTGCACCATGTTTTGAAAGATTGAAGTTCATTTCTGTGAGAATTTTAGGAAAAAACACAAATCACCATTCCACCTTGAGATTTGCTACTTCCCCTCATGGCTCTGCACCAGCAGTCTTCCAAACCTCAGAAGAAAGGGTAGGTTATGTAAATAAAAGGATTGTGTCTTGAAATTTTCCGGAGAAGTCCCCTTTATCTTACCCAGAATTGCTGTGAAGTCCATGAAATGTAACTTGCAGTACACCTTTGAAACAGAAGAGGGTGATCTCAGACAAGCTGCTGTTACCCAGAGTCAGAAACAGCATTTGAATTTGGTGGTGCTTGTATTTTGATTAATAAAAGAACTTGAGGGCATTTTACAAAGCATTTCAAAGCATCATGAGTCCGGTGGAGTATAATTAAAATTAATGCAGTAGACAAACACTTTTAAGTATTCTTAATGCCTTGTCTAAAAATGCTGTTGAATACAATTTTACACATCCCAGAGATTTAAATACTATGCTTATCTCTAAACATTTCTATTAAAGAGACAGAAAAATAGCATGTTCCTTCTCCACAGATTTCAAACTCTAATGAGAGTTAATAAACTCTAAATCTTACTTATAAAGATTTAGAAAATATTGTAATTAATCCATCTTGTGTGTGGGCATGTGGCAAGGTCAATGTGGTCTCTAAAATTTAGCTCCAGCCCAGGATTGTACTTTCAGTCTATGGGTAAAAACAAGTAAATACATGCTTACAGATTACTCCGTGTTACCTTGACCCAGGGACAAGGCTTTGCTCTTTCAGTCCTTAGAAAGCAGTAATGAGCTCTGTCTTTCTCTCAGAAATCTTTCTCGGTGGATGTCACCATTCTTTTATAAAGCCCATTAGAACATTCTTTTTCTAAAAATCTTATATCATGAGCAAGTCTTTGAGTGTAGGATGAGACATTCCCAAAGTGTCTGCGGCACTCAGAAGTACAGAAGTGTCGTTGAAGGCATTGGCTGCCACAGTTCATCACTTCTAATAACCTCAAAATGCTATGTCATAACAATCAATTATCTTGCTGATTATTCTAAAGTTTATTGAGTATTTTCTATGTGTCTACATTTTTTCTGGACACTGGGGATAAGCAATCACAAAACGGTTAATTGCTGGTGTCCTTGAGGGTATATAATAATGGAGAAAGTCAGACAAACAAACAAATCAGCAAACAGTAATTTGCTATGCAGAAAAATAAAGGAGGGTAGGGTAGGGTGGCAAAATAAAGGAGGGTAGGAGGGCAGAAGAATGTTGAGATGGCATTCCAGAAGAAACCTAGAAAAAATGAAGGAAAGAGTCACCCAGATCCTTCAGGGAAGAGTGAGTCCACCAGAGGCCACTGCTACTGCACAGGTGCTGTGATCAGGGCTCTTGGCCTGTCTCAGGAATATCAAGGCCAGCAGATGGCTACTCAGTGTCAGAGGACTGGGGAGAAGGAGATCAGAGAGGTTGTGAGCAGATGGGGGAGGATATCAGGTAGGGCTTTGTAGGGCATTGTAAGGACTTCAGGTTTGATCCTAAATATAGATGGAAACCCCTAGAAAGTTTTGGGTGAAGGAGTTACACAAACTTTGTTACATGTTAAGGTGAGTCTGAATGAGTGGGGAGCAATCTTAGAAATAGACAGAAATAGAGGGAGCAGTTAGGAGACTATTACAATAAGTTTCTTAGTTTGTTCCCACGGACATAATAAAATATTGCAGACTGGGTAATTTATACAGAACAAATTTATTTCTCACAGTTATGAAAGGTTGGCGAGTCCAAGATCAAGGTGCCAGCACATTCAATGTCTGATAAGGGTCAGTTCTTCATAGACGGTGCCATCTTACTGTCTACATGGAGGAAGGGGCACAAGGGCTCCCTCAAGCCTCTTTTATATGGCACTGATCCTGTTCATAAGGGTGGAGCCTCACATCCTAATTGCTTCCCAAAGTCCCCACCTTTTACTACCATCCATTGAGGATTAGATTTCAACATGTGAGTTTTGGAAAGACACAAACCTTCAGACCACAGCACTAGGTGTGACCAGTAATAATGATTAGAAGTGGTGAAGGGAGATGCAAAATCGTTGGACTTGAACGTATTTGAAATACAAAGAGAACAGTGCATGCTGATGGATCGAATGTGGGGAGTGAGAGGAAGAAGGGAATGGAAGATGGATTCTAAGATTTTTGGTCTGAGCATCTACAGAATGGAGCCATCTTTTATGGAGAAAGGGGAAGACTGTTGCAGATTTGGGGGGAAAAAGATCAGGAGTTTATGCTTGAATGAAATGTGTTAACTTTGAGATATTTATTAGGCATACAAGTGGAGACAGTGAGTAGTACTTGGATGCATAAGGCAGGAGAGAGGGCTAGAGATGCCACTTTAGGGATAGCAGAATTTAGAGCTGTGAGACTCGCTGGGATCACCTGGGAGTGAATAGAAATACTAGAAGTGGTCTGAGAGCTGAGCCCTTGGGCTTTTGAAGTTTAAAGGTCAGAAAAATGATGACACTGCAGTAAAGGAGATGAGGAAGAGTAGCTGGAGGAGAAGAAATAAGAGAATGGTACCCCAGTGAGAAAGGAAGTAGTTGGCTGCCTCAAATGCTGCTCTAGGGTAAGATGAGGACTAAGAATTGACCACTGAATTTAGCAACATGAAAATTGGACAGAAAGTGTCATTGGAATGAAGGTAAGGAAAGCCAAGTAAGCACATATAGAGCCTGAGAGTAGATGCTCTGTTGGAGAGGTAAAACTTCTTTTTACTTTCTTAGCTCCTATGATTGGCCTAAGAGTGAAACTGACTTAAAAGAGATTAACAGAAGGAAAGCATATATATTTTATTTAATGTTTTTACATGTATGTGGGAGTCTTCAAAAGGAAAATAAAAACCCTTAAAAAAGCTTTCAGGCTCCAGGCACAGTACTACACACCTGAAATCCCAGTGACTCTGGAGACTGAAGCAGAAAGATCACAAGTTGGAGGCACGCTTCAGCAATTTAGTGAGGCCCAAGGAAACCTAGTGAGACCCGTGGATTCAAATCCCAAAAAAAAAAAAAAAAAAAAAAAAAAAGCCTTTAGACCACAATGCTTATGTAACTTTTAAATGAAGAATAAAAATTGTGCTGACATGAGAAGAGAAAGGGGCTTGGGACAGTGACCAGGAAATACATGGGGAGCATAATGGAAAATAAGAGTTATTTTAGTAGCTTTTTGTGTACAGATCCATTTTGGCATTGACTCCCAGTCTCTGCTAATAAGAGTGTTTTCTTCCTGGTACAGGAGGCCACCTTGCTTGTGGGAAATTTTATGATCTGCTTTTAGGTAGAAAGGAGGAGGTCAGAGACCCTTCCTGCAACTGATTTTTTCTCAAGTGTCTTCAACTTAAAATAATCAATGTACCAAAGCAGCATTTTTGGGGGTGGCATGATGGAACCTCTCAAACTCTTTTGAGGAATTGTGCTGCAAATGTGAACATCAGGATAATAGCTGGTGAGAATGAAATTCCCCTGCCCTCCTTGAGACCCAAGAATTGGCGTTTGTTTCTACTATTGTCTCTTTTTTCTTTAATTATTATTATTTTTATCTTCTATTGACCTTTGCTAAAATGTTCTCTTATTGTCATTGCTTATCAAAAATGATTTCTTGTCATCTTTCAACCCATGTCAACTGAATCATGTACTGTGTCTAGCACAGGTGCTGGATGTTCCGGCTTGTATTTCTTTGGAATTTTCATTAACTATGTTTGTGATGTTTCAGGTGTTACATATTTAAAAATAAATTTAGCCATTACTTTAATCACTTCCCATTTTGTTTTTAATTTTGTTCTTCATTGAGCTCCACTGAGTTGATGTCATGTCATGTTGGTATGGTGATCTTACTTCAAATTTTGTTCTTGAATTCAAAGTAATTATGAAGCAATTGCTGGTTTCACAATCTTGAGAATGACTACAAGTTACTGTAGGATAAAAAGCAAAACTATTAATTCATGGTTTTTATATCTACCTATTGGAGCCTTGGTTCTTTATTATGCTTTGATATAATAATATTCAATGTAAATGATTGTCCAGTAACTACTAAGTGAATTTGAATATAATTAAAGTACCTGCAAAAGGTACAAATTAAGCAACTGTTAAATCATACTACTAGTGTTAATATTTTATTTTCTTGATTTATTTAGTTATAAAACTGCTTTTTATGATTAAAATGAGAATGTGATCCACATAGGATTTATGAATCCTAGGATTTATTGATGTACAAAGATGATTTCTCCTTAGGATCACAATGCTTAAAGAGGGGGTAAATGATGAGAAGAAAATCCCACTGGGGACACATTGAGAAGTGAGGCACATTGACATATAGTGAGTGAGCTCCAAAATGATTAAAGTCTAGTTGCTCAGTTAGGTTGGAAACAGGCCTCTGTGGAACGTAAAACCTAAGTGCAGTGTGAGGTGTCCCCTTATGTAAGAGAGGCTTTCTGGAGAGATGGCGTCCAACATGGAGATCTGTGAAGATCTGTGAAGACATCTAGGCGCCCACATACATGAGTGCTTGTGAGACTTCTGAGATTAAACCAAAGGCTAACTGGGTATATGTCCCTGCCTTAATTTCAGCTTTCTCTCTTGGTGGTGCCTGGGATCTAACCCAGGGTTTACACTTGAACTCTTTATCATCCATCTTCAAAGAAGTGGCTGAAGGGGTACAGCCTTGCCATGGACTAAGCTCTCAAGTGGCTGTCAGATTCCTAGGTGTATGTGTATTGTGTAGGCCAGTAGTTGAGGTCAGCAGTTCACCTATGGGGTTTGATAAGGTGTGACATAATATCTATAAAGGGAGAGGACCTACACCACAAATTCTTATCAGAGCAAAATGTACTTCACTCACATCACAATCTATATAAGTATTTGGAATCATTAAAAGATACACAATAAAAATGATTCACAATTAAAATAGAAGAATAAGCTTCAAATTTAAAATATTATTCTTCTGTACAGTAAATGTTTAATGTATAAAGTGAGCAAACAAAACTTTACAAACAAAAATACAGTATCTTGCAATCCATAATCCATTTTATTCTTCTAAATTTAAAAGCACAACTAAAAACTTGACATGTCCACATAGAATGACAGAATTGAAATAAACTCAGTTCTATTGTTTCATCTTTACAATCACTGCTTATTATGCCATGGTTGAAATCCAAGAATATGTACTACCAAGAGGGATGGAGACACAAACTGCATGTGAAGCAAGTTTGAAAAATTCTGGACCATTATGAATTCCCAAAGTGAATACATGTATTTGAGTCCATGTTTATTAGGGGTCCAACTGGATAACTGGGAGTTCTCCAAATTAACTTCCATGTAAGCATAATGTTTATTCAGTTTTAAGAAATTAAAATATACTTATATGAATCTTTGATATGCATTATTAAAACTCAACAGTAATTGTATCAATTATTTAGAATGTATGCTAATAAAGAAACTGAGTGGGGGATGGTGAACGTTTTATTGTGGACACTTTGTAGGATTGTCAATGTGTGCTGCTAATCAAATGCAGACTGACTTTGTTGCTTCATTATTGTGTTTAAATTCTCAACAATGAACCCATTATTGCCAGTACCTGGAGCTGACTGCCCATCCTCCCACATTTGTACACCACTGGTTGGTGGATATTTATGCATATTAGCAATGTTCTAGTTGTAAAAGGAAAATTAATGATGGCAAAGGAGAGAGTGAGACAACTTCTAGGACTATCTCTAGGAGGAGGTGGGACCCAAGGCAACTAACGGTGGGGCTGGCTTAGGTAAAAAAAACCTAACAGTTCACTGCTGCAGTAGAAGAAAGGCAGGGAATATGGGTACAGGTGCAGGGTGCAGGCCTACATATTCAAAGTATTATTTCTTCATTCCTTTTTTAGAAGTGGCACTTGATTCAGAGACTTTTCACTATCCCATTGACAGTAAGGATCCTATTTCTTTAAGGACCCTTTATGATTGACAGATTTTTGTTTTATTTTCTTGAAATATTTGATAATATCTTCTAATCCATGCTCTTGACTGGTATTAGTGTTCAAATATCAACTATCCTCACCCAAACCAGGTGAGGATGGAACCATCCAGGAAAAGATGTTCCTGGGACCTCGCAACCGAAAGTATCAATCCCTTCTAACGGAATACATGATAAGGTACCACTCTGATTTGGGAAACCCACTTGTGAATGCTCTAGAATTCGGTCTCCTTTTCTGCTTTTCATCTCTGAGATGCTGCCGATCTGGAGTGGCTGCGTGGGGGTGGGAAATGGCACCTACTTGCTGTGCTTGTCCTTTTTCTGCGGAGTTTTATTTTGATATTTTCACACTGTTCAGAGTGAATTCCACCCAAAGGTCCTCAAGTGCCATGAAAAGGACAAGGAAAGAGCATCTGTGAACAGTGGCATTGTTAAATGCCAAGAGCCTGTCTCTCCAGTGGATAATTTTGAGATATTCTGAAACAGTTTTTAAAGGCCTTGCTAAGAACTCATTGTGGAAAAGGACAAATTCTATATTAAACTTGCTCTGGGATTAGAGATGGCCTTGGGTAGGACTGTGAACTAAACCCAGCTCATAGCCCTCTTTTTATTGCCTTTTCCTCCACCAGGGGATGCTCCAGCCCCTTCCCCTATATCTCCTCAAAGTTCCTGGAGTCTTTCCCCCTCTCCTTTCTGGCTTCATAGAATCAACTGCCAGTCATTTAGACCTTGCTGTCCTTCCCCTCTGGTGTTGCTTCTGCTGCAGGCTTTTCTAACAGTGTTGCTTACTCTTCCACACCCCCAGACCTTTAGGTGTGTCTCTGCCTCCCCTGTGGCCTCCATGCTTCTGTCTGTGAAGAGCAGCACATTATCTGGCACTGGCTTACCAGTCAGCCTGAGCTTTTGCTCCAGCTTGCCTTGTTCTCTGTCCTCTGGCCAAGCTGAACTGCTCTCATTCCTCAACCCATCCTGTTCTCAAGCCTCAGGCTTTGGTTAACCCAGTGTCCTTTCCTGTAACACTCCTCCTTGCCCACTTCCTTTGGCTCCTATGGTCTACAGATCTCAGTTTAGGGGTCCTATTCAAGAAAGCCCTGCCTGGGCCTCCCATTTAGATTAGGTACTTCTCGTGTTATTTTTACTACTAATTCCATTATCTTATAATTACTTACATTTTTTTTTTCACCTCATCCTGTCTGGGACATTGATTAGGGTGGCTCTGCCCATGGTGATTTCCCATTTTCTGGGAAGAAGCCTATATACAAGGGTAATAATAGGTGGCAGTAGAAGCAAAGCTGGTAGTGTGGAGCTGATCCCTTGGTTGGAGTGTAGGAGTCACGTATTGAATAAAAAATATCACATGAATGAATGGTAGGATGAATTTAGATCAATGCACCACTTCCCTCAAGGATGGCTGCATTTTTAGCCTCCAATCATTCCCCATGTAAAGGCCAGAAATTCTGGATTGTAACTACTTACCAAAAAATTCAAATCATAATATTTAATGAATGCTTTACAGATTGGAGGTACTATGTTAGGTACTTAGGGAGCATATGAGGATGAATAATTTCATCAGTCCTCAAGGAATTTAAAACCTGTCACACTTATGGTTACAAATATATTTTTCTTAATAAACACACACACATATATATCCTCGAGGGGTTGAAAAAGATTAAAACTTTGTTTTAAAATTTGATTTAGTCATTTTTTTTAATGCTTCTGAATGTAGAAAAGCAGCACATTCTGCTTTTAAGCACCTACTATGTGCCAGGGATCATGTTTTCTCATTTAATACCCAACATCCGACAAAGTAAGTTATTTCTCAACTGTCTCTTGTTAAAGGTATCTTGGAACCATTATGTAGCTGCAGGGTTTTTTTTCCCCTTGTACGTGAAACAACACTAGGTGCTTGATTTCCTTTGCTTGTCTACATAAGGATAAAATGTAACCTCAAATGGAAAACATTTGGATAAGGAATGACTAGTTCACCCGAATAAACACACACACACACACACACACACACACACACACACAAACAAGGGTTTGTTAGAAACTTTTTATGTGGCCAGAACAATGCTAGGCACTAAACACAGGGAACAAATGGAACTGTACAAATCACACTGTACTGGAATTCATGGGACCATGACATTGTTCACTTCTGAAGCCAAAAGAAAAACAATGACAGGCAGGAATGACAAGGGTAGGAGTGAGCTGTGGTGTTTTTCTGTGGTGTTTGGGACAGAGTCAAGTGGTTATTGTCTGAAGTTTTCTGTCTTAATGCTTCTTCTTGGTCCTTTGGCTTTTGTTGAGTTTTTCTTGTCTGTGACCATTGGTGATTCCCAGGTTGCCAGCTTCTTCAGCACTCAATCAGGGACGTATGAGGCAAAAAGAAAACCAGGGAACCCACTGCTGTGTCAGTCCTGGGGTTGCGGAGTCTCTAGCTGATCTATCTGCTTCTTTCCAGCTTTAAGAGTCTTATGTTTGTTTTATATGGAATATGCAGAATTTTTATATATTCTCAGCAGAAGGATTGGGAAGAAGTACATCTTTTCTGTATTGTCTCTACCTGTCCTGATATCGGAGCACCTAAAACAACAATACAGAATATTCAAGATACTGCTATTTACCTCTCATAAAATGTGACAAATTAGGAAAGAAGTACAGTTATTGTGAGAACAAAGCTGGTTGGTTCTGTCTGGATCAAAGGCTCAAACTGAAACTGTTGGTCATTATTTCCATCTTCTCTAAGTGGAAATTTAGGTTGGAGAATTAATTGGAGACAATGAACATTATTCTTGCTAATATATCATGTTCATGTGTAATTATACACATTATGATTAAGAAATTAAAATGGAATCATTTCTTATCTTGGAAGTTATTGAAATCTTAACAAGACACTAATGAGAATGTAGAAAAATGGTGACAGGGAAAATGGTTTAAAATCATTTTGCATATGTTCTGTGAGTTTATTATCAGTAACTTACATATGTACACAATATATACATCTTCTGAATATTAAAGCATTTTGAAATTCAGTGATGTGCTCACCAATAGTGCTCCATTGTGTTATAAGGTCACCAGTGGGCCACAGCATTATGTCATATGGTTACCTCAACTGAAATCCTGTTGGGGTGCAGAGAGGGATTCATCATGGTGGAAAAGTTGTTCAAATATTGTCAGTTGATTCTGGAGTTGTATTAGAAAATGGAAAATGTTATAAAAGTGTGGAGTATAAATAAATCTGAACTGCCAACATTGCAAGCACTTCAAAGTTATAGGGGGAGGCAGAGATTATCTGGATTTTCATTTCCTGGAAAATGTGAAGGATGAAGCAGAGGCAGAGAAACACAATACTGCTGGGTTTAATGCATTGGTTGCAAAATGTTAAAAAACTAATTATGAATATTTGCTGCCTTAGGCCATATACCCAAAGACTAACTCATATTTTTTATTACGGATAAATTTATTATTTAGAGTCTATACAGTTACCGAAACACCCTCTAATTGACTATAAAGTTTAATGTGGAAAGGATAATGGGCTGCCTCTAAAATAATTTTTTTATACATTTTTTATCCAAGAAAGGGACTTCATAGATATGGACTTTTCACCCATTAAAGCAACATGAAATGGTTTCTTTACTTTTTGGAATAGTAGCACTGAAACCTCAAGGTGAAAATAATGAGAATATACAGAATGCAAAGAAATTAATCTGATGATTAAGATTTGCAAAATCTAATGTTAATACAATGATGTACTAAGTAGATATTATGGTCTCTACGCAAAGTGTAAAAAATGAAAATCTGATGCTGTGATCTGTGACAGGTGACTGGAGGAGAGCTTTATGTCTTTGTACAGGTGTAATTTCCAAGAACTAAGTACTCAAAGAAGGAATAAAGCTTAGCATTCCTTTTTTATACTCTATTTACTAACATAAAAAGTAGTCACTGTAAAATTGCCTTACTGAGGCTCTGGGATTTTGAAACTTCAATTTTAGCATCAAAAATGCTTTGTGCATGCAACACACTTCCCCCCTGACTTTGAAAAATTGACAAAAGAAGTGTGATCATTACATAACTATAAAAATCTGCTTGTTTCATGATAATCTTGGGTCAAAGCTATCAAATATCAGTCTATAAAGATTTCTTTCCATATTTTTAAAATGCTCTTGTGACCAAAGAGGGTACTCAAGAAACTTTAAATGCTGAGATTACAATAGGGAAAACCAATCCTTCTCTAATCACAGTTCAACCGGGTAATGGGCCCTGTATGGGTTCTCTCATATTGTATAACAAATTACCCTAAACACTTAACTGCCTAAATGACAAATATTATTTCCAATGATTTCTAGTATCAGGAATCTAGGAGATGCTTAGAGGGAGGTTCTGGTTCAAGGTCTCTCATAAGGATGTGTTAGAGCTGTCATTCAGTGCTGTAGTCATGTGAGAGCTCAATTGCGCAAGGATCCATATCTAAACTTATGCTTGTGATTGTTTGCAGGTTTCTAATATGCGTGGCTAAGGGCTGGAATCTTGGTTTCATGCCACCTGGGCCTTTCCATGGGCTGAGTGTTATTGCGGCATTACAGCTGGTGTAGGGATCCAGCTTCACCTGATTACAGGCATCTTTGTTTGTAATTGCCATTTTGCCCACCATGTGACCCTGGTGTGCATTCTGAATCCTATGAGATAAATGAAATCGTTAGGATAGCTCAGCGTTTTGTGCCATGTTTGTGCTATTACTAGTTTGTGAGAAAGCCTAGCTACATTCTAGTTGGCCAGGCCCTCCTTTGTCTAGTTTAGTATATAAACCCTTTCCTCCTGCCTTGGAGTTTGGGGATACTTCTGTCTTGCTGTTGCCCAGGAGTTGCTTCTGTCTATAAGTCCCTCCTAAATTGCATTCATTTAATCCTGGATTTTTCTGTCTCTTTCTTCAGTCTGTTGACACCTCTGCCTTTGGTGACTGGTTCTGATATACCAGATTTTTCCAAAATAGCTGACTTTTCCAGAATGAGTGATGAGAGAGAGAGTGAGAGAGAGCGAGCGAGCGAGAGATCCTAGAGCCATTTGTAACAAACTTGGGAGTGATGTACTATTACTTTTACTTTATTCCACTGGTTGCCCAGACAAACTATGGTACAATGTGGGAGGGGACAATACTAGGTGTAAATACCAGGAGGCATGGATCAACTGGGAACCATCTTGGAAGCTGGCTACCAAAGGTTCAGAACAGATTTGCAACTTGGATCATCTCAAACATGGATTAAAGTATGCCTCTTTTAATTGTCATTGTTTATTATTGAGAAGAAAATACTGCTCAGCCTACCAGTGGTCATTCAGATAGACCCCAAGAGGCAATCAGAAAGTCACTGACATTTCTTGCTAACATTGTGTAACTTTTCTATAATCTGAGTGTACTAAGTGACAACAATTCAACTGCTAGTCACTTTTTAAGAGCACCAAGGTTCAAATTTAATTTAAAAAATATGCATGATCCATAGTGTAACCTTGAGAAAGGGATAATATATAATGAAGTACAACAAAATGGTATGCTGCCACAAAAAGTTAGGTGATTACCAATCCTATGCATTTAGGAATAAAATTTTAAAATCTTGCTATGAAAAAGATGGAAAACAAGAGTCCTTTCAGCTTTCTTATTTCCCAGATTGAATAATTTAATTGCATTTTATAATAGAAGGAATCAATGTCTGCTTTTAGCTTTTCTATTTTGGGTGAAAGATAAGTCACTTTGAATACTCCTGTTGGCAAATTGCCAGGTAGAGACATAACCATCAAAAATTACCATATAAACTTCTTGGCTTTTTGTAACAGAAATTTCCAATAGTTTTCAATTTAGGAAAGTCTTCTAAGGGGGTCATGTGAACCAGCTGCTTGAAGCACACAACCTGATTGCAGGCAAATATAGAGTGGTAGAGCATACTGTACTGTACTTATATTCACAAATAAATAAATGACCAATTTTTAAACCTAATAGGATTTTTAATCATCAAATAACCATCTGGTTAAGTCAAGGCTTATCTTCAGGCTGGAAAGACTGTTTAAAAGGCAGAGTGGTGGCAATCGATGACTTCTTCCTTTTTCTAGCCCTCCAGGTTGTCTGTGCTTACATTTACATTTAGCTAGGTAAGCTATGCCCCTGACGGTATGCTCCATCCTTCAGAATTACTTCAGGTCAAAAGATGGTAACCTCTGCCTGAGGAAAAGGAGCCTGGATGGCACAGGGGAGCTGACTTCAAACAGTGGTTCTCCACCTTGGCTGCATTTTAGAATCAGATTCTCTGGGGTAAGACTCAGGCACCAGACTTTTTTAAAAGCTCCCCACATGATTTTAATGTACACCAAAGGCGAGACTCCTTGCCTAAAGACAGTGGATCTCATTTTAATGTCCATTAAAACCACCCGGAAAGCATGTTAAAGTTACAGAATGCTGGGCCCCTCCCTCCAGTTTCTGATTCAGTAGGTGTGCGTGGACTTCGATCATTTGTAGATTAAATAAGTTCCCAGGTGATGTTGGTGCTGCTCATATGGCTCCTGCTATATTTTTATATAATATGGAGTTCAGCTGGGTTTAGGGGTAGGCATGAAAACTGGGAAAAGCAGATATCACTAATCTCCGGGCTTATGTCTCACCACACCCTTCAAAGCTGAAGTGGAACTGGGATCTGCCACTGCATTGTCCCTATTTTCTTGGCCTTTATTTCACAGACGGAGGAAATAAAGGCCCTTTGGAGTCATGTGAACAGCCGAAAGATGGTAAGGCCCGACCTAACCATTCATTTATTTTAGCTGTCCTTCCTCAAGCAAGTCAACTTCTCCTCTGGGGAGGCACAGCGCCCGCAATTAACCCTGCTCAAGTCATGGAGCTTAGCTTCCTCCCTGCCCCGCCCTCGGCGTCTTCCGAGGTTGCGCAGCAACGTCCTCGCCGTTCAAAACGTGCCCGCGCGCCCCTCGGCGGCACACTCTGAGCTGCGCAGGCGCGAAGGGCCCGCCGGAGCCGCTGTCATGGCCTGCGTCAACCCAGTGGTAAGGAGGGCCTCAGGCTCTGTGCACGGGGAGCTGCCTAGGACCCTGGGTTCACGGAAGTTGAACCCTGCACACTCGTTAGCCATCAGTGATAAGCCATACACTTTCATAAACCCACTTCCTCACCTTTGTATTGAGGTAGCCGATGAGGGCCAGTAGTTTGGCCGGAAGTTGGGCCGGGCCCAACCGGAAGGAGTGGTGTTCCCCTCATCCAAGTTGAGGTTGGCTAGGTTAGGGTTAGGACGTGTTTAGAGGTGGAACTTGTCCTCTGACCTGCGGATTTCCTATATGTTTAGGAATTCCTAAGCTCACTTGGACTCTAATTTTTAATTTTGCTATGGACATTGTTGATTCAAGCTTTCAATCTATATTATTCACTAACCTGAAATAATAGGTAATGCGATATGGCTTGTTATCCCACCGTCTTCCTTTTCCCATTTTCTAGCGTCTTTAATGCTTAAGTGTACAACCCACAGACATTGCCCTTGTGCCCTCTAACAGTACCCAAACCTCACAGAATTTACAGGCTACCTTGCACTTGTGAGACTCTCCATCAATCTTAAAAACATAAATTCAAGAAAAAAGAATTCATCGTTGTATCAACAGACTTCACATTTCCTGAAAGACAATGTGCTTGTTCATATTTTTTTTAAAAATTATGATTCCTTATATGCATAAGTGGAATTAAATGATACATCTTTAGAGGCATGCCATTTTAATGTGTATCCATTTTGTGATACTGTTTTAAGAAATATAAAATACTTATGCTTGAAAATAAGTTTATAGGGTATAACAATTTCTCTGATTATGAACTCCAAGGAGAGTATAGTGTGCATGTTTTCTTTCTGAGGAGTTAAGATGGACTTCTGGATTATATATAGTTTTAATAAAGATAGTAGATAGGGAAAGCAATATGAAGTCTAACTGTAGCCTTAGAAGAGAAACTATCCAATACCTATTTTGCTTTTGAAAAATTGTGTCTAATGGGTTCTTTTTGACTGCTGCTGTTACACTCTGAGGGCAGATCTTAAAGATGTTTTTAGCCCTAGGAATTTTTTCCTGTAGTGTTAGTGATTAACACTGAAGCACCCATTTAGAATGCCTGTATCAGGGTAAACTTGTTTTAGAAGAAGCAACCAATCTAAGGGCACTTAGCCTTAATGGATATGCTTGTGAATAACATATTATTTAAATGTTACTGATTGGCCTATTCATAGGCTTAGTATGGATCTTTAGAAGGATTAGTGTAGAATTTAGCTTCTCTTGGAGTGTACAGGAGTATTTAGAGTATTTTATGGGGAGTATGAAAAAGTAATCCTAGAATACCATAGAGTTCATTTTACCCTGATTAAGCAATTTGAGACAAGAGTAACTCAAGTAAATTCCTGTTTTGCCTTTTCTTGTCAGTAGAACTTCCACTAGATCAATATTGTCAACACATTCAGAATTGCAGTTTTGGATTGGAGACCTGGGTGGCACACACTTTACATAGATCTGAAGGACTAAGTTTATTGTATATGTTCATTGTTGTAAATGATGTTTAATATGGGTATAAATCTGCTTAATTTTATTTCATGGCATGTTTTTACTAGGAAACATTTTAGAATATTATTTTGTCTCTACAATATTCACATTGTAGAAGGGTAAGGTTCGTTAGTGCCCTTTGTAGTTTCTGTTTAGGAAATTTATTTTGGTGCAGCTGCATATTAACTTGATAAACATTCAGAATGTGTGTGTGTCCACACACATGTACACATTTGTTTTGTGTGGTTTGATAGTAGGACAGGCTTTGATTACCCCAGTCTGAAGATGTGGAGTTTATTTACATTTATGGAAATAATATGGTGAACTCTAATAGTTCACTAATAGTGGCTACTTTGAGAAAAAGTTAAATTGAAAACAGTTTGATTTCCAACTGCCTTAATTTCCCTTTTACAAAGGAGTGGGGAGGTTAAATACTGACACAGAAGTCAAGTAACATAACCATAATCATGTATCTTTATAAAATTATCTCAATAGTATTCCTGTAGTTCAACCTTGTAGATAGGGGGGTACAGGGGGCTGCAGCTGGAACTAAGGCTCTGAAACTAGCACAATTTATAGAAAGCTAAGAGTATACTGGGAATGGCATGTGCTTAGTAAAAATTCTTATGCTGCTTCTTTCTTTTTTTAAACTATAAGATTAGAAAGTATATACTATATGTTTTTTAGGGCAAATAATTCAAACTTGAGAATTGAAAACTTTAATAATTGCTTTTATGTAGCCTAAACTCTACAGATCTGTAATTGAAGATGTAATTGAAGGAATCCGGGATCTGTTTGCTGAAGAAGGTATAGAGGAACAAGTTTTAAAGGACTTGAAGCAGGTTTGTAGACAATACAAGTTTCTGTTCCTATAGTTTTCAACTTAAAAAAACTGATATAGTTCTAACCCCTCAATTATAGTTTAGTATATATCCATTGTGCCATCAGCTGACAATTTAATTTTATAATTTAAAAAATCAAAGTAAATATCCTACTTTTTTTTAAAGCATACTTTTTCTTTGCAGCTCTGGGAAACCAAAGTTTTGCAGTCTAAAGCAACAGAAGACTTCTTCAGAAATAGCGTCCATTCACCTTTGTTCACCCTTCAGTTGCCACACAGCTTGCATCAAACTTTGCAATCATCAACAGGTTCGATAAAGTTTGTAAATTAGTATTACTTATACCTTTAGAATGAATTCTCATTTGGTAGTGTTTTTTAATTAGATAAGGTAATGTTCTTAAGGTGGAGATGACTTGAACCTTAACATAATTTCCATTAAATGAACATGGTATAAATCATTACCTCATGTTATTATTGATAGAAAACTCTGGTTATTCAAACTAGTTTTTTTTTTAAATAATAAATTTCACAAAGCTGACAAAGCCTTGCTTTAGAGAAGCAAGTTATATAGTTCATGAGCTTGGAGCATCCATTGGTTGTTTCAGAGAATTTGGGTCCAGTAAGGAGTAGTCCAGCCATCGTTTCTGAAGTAGCAGAGAGAAAGTGGGAAAGGTGAGTGGTTGCATGCTTACATACCCTTTCTTTTACTTTTTGTGTCTGTTAGTAATCAATTATTGTATTGAAAGCAAAATGAAGAGTGAACAAGAATATGGAGATTATTCAGGCCACTTCACTATTTTGATTGTGTAAAATAGTGGCAAGAAATTGACCATGTACATTTTATGTTTGTTCTTGAATTTATTGAATTTAGACCTCTGCTTTTAAGGGAAATATTTATTTATACTAAATATGTCATTTGGAGTTGGGAAAGACTAGCTAATAAAAGGTAAAACTGATATTATCCTATCTTTTCAGTTCTGATTCTTATAATCTTCATCTTTCTTATGGGATGTGTATACACACATAAATAGATTTTATGTGGTTTAGCTGAAGTTCAATAGAGTGTTATCTGTAAGAAGTGAGAGTAGAATTCAGATTAGATTGTCAATAATAAGTAGATTGCATGCTCTTGAAAATTCACATGAAAATTACATAGGCCAAGATAAGGAGAAAATAGTAAGGATGTTAGAACCTCTTCTATTATAAAGTGGGAGAATGTAAGTGTGGCAGCAATTATAACCTATAAAAATGAAAAAGTAATAATCAATACTGAGTTACCAAACACAAGTTTTATCTAAAACTGTACTTATAAAATATAATTTTTCTCTTTAAGAATTAGACATGATAGTTTTTTCCTTTACTTTTTTATTGTATATCATGGTGGGATTTGTTGTTACATATTATTATATGCACACAGTATAGCAATATAATTTGGCCAATATCTCTCCCCAGGACTTACCCCTGTCATGACAGTTGTAATTGTTGAACCATAGAAACATTTTTCATCAATCATTGGGTTTTTGACTGTGGTTTCATTTTTACCTTTATTATGTGAGAACATTTCCTTTACTGCTTCTCTGTTTAACATTCTTTTCTTTTTTTAAAAAAATTTTTATTAATTGTTGATGAATCTTTATTTATTCATATGTGGTGCTGAGATTAGAACCCAGTGCCCCACTCATGCTAGGCAAGTGCTCTGCCCACTGAGCCACAACCCCAGCCCTCTTTTTTTAATTTCTATTTTTTAAATTAAAGAACTCTGAGGGTTCATTTTAGTTGGGGTTGATGTGAGGGTGTGCTGGTTAGTGAGTCCGAAAATACTTTACTGTCTTTTATCAAAAGCACAGTAAATCCTCAGGTTCAAAGCAAGCCTCAGCCCAGGCAAGGCGCTAAGCAACTCAGTGAGACCCTGTCTCTAAATAAATACAAAATAGGGCTGGGGATGTGGCTCAGTGGCAGAGTGCCCTTGAGTTCAATCCCTGGATCCAAAAAAAAGAAAAAAAAAAAAGCATAGTAAATCCTTTATGGGCTCTTTGTCTTTAGAGGGAGGAGTGGGCAGGGTCATGAAAGACAGTGGAATGAGACAGACATTGTTACCTTAGGTACATGTATGATTACACGAATGGTGTGAATCTACATTGTGCACAACCATAGAAATGAAAAATGGTACCCCATTTGTACAATCAATCAAAATGCAGTCTGTAAAAATAAAGAAAAAACCCCCAAAATTGCAATACTTCATTTTACCTCAAGATGGTAATATTACCAGTGATTTAAACCACAAAATAGTCTGGCAGCTAATATATCTAGCTAGTTTTCACCATGCACATATTCTTATTCTGTGTCTTAGGAGTTAGAATAATAGAAATAATTACATTTAAAATAAGACAGTTTTTCTCCTTATTCTCCTCTACATGATTTGTTATGAAGAGGTTTAAGAGGAGTTACTATATTCTTTAAAAGTGCATTATAGACCTTGTTCCTATCATTCTTCATTTCTTGGTACCCTACAATAAGATTCTTGAAATAAATAGTCTCATAAAATTTAAGCACTTCTTAATTGTATCTTCTCATGGTATGCTTTTAAAAGCCTGATTAAAATAAACTTACTTCAGTCTTTTCATTTCTTTTGATACTCCATTCAAATTAAATCTACAATTGAATAGGTCATCTGCCTTTTTCTGTTCCACTTTAAAACTTGTTTGCTCTACCATATTTTTTGACTGTATTATTCATTTGTTTAGTAATTTCCTGTATCTTCAGTTCTCAACATTTTTATAAAGGACTCCTTTATATTCTTAAATATTGACGGACCCCAAAGAGCGTTTTTAAATGTGTATTGTAAGTATGTATTTAAGAAATTGAAAAATATTGGTTTATTCATTTAAAAATCCAATTATTTGTTTATGTATATGAAAAATAACTTTTTCATAACAAAAAATATTTAGTGAGTTGAGTGGCATTGTTATACTTTTCTGTAAATCTTGTTAGTGTCTGCTTTAATACAGGAGAGCTAGATTCTTATGTTTTTTAAAATTATGTGTTTATTTAAGGTGAACACCAAGATGTTTTGAGATGTGTGTGTGTGTGTGTGTGTGTGTGTATGTGTGTGTATAGTGAAAAAGTCCTACAAATTAATATATTTATCATCTTAGTAGTTATCCTTTTTTTTTTTTTTGGTACTAGGGATTGAACACAGGGACACTCCACCACTGAGCCACATCCCCAGCCCTATTTTGTATTTTATTTAGAGACAGGGTCTCACTGAGTTGCTTAGGGCCTCGCTAAGTTGCTGAGTCTGGCTTTGAACTCGCGATCCTGTTGCCTCAGCCTCCCAAGTGCTGGGATTACAGGCGTGTGCCACCGCACCCGGCGTAGTTATCCATTTATAAAACTTGTGGCAAGAACATTTAAAATCTACTATTTTCTTAGCAAAAATCCTGAGCAAACCCTCATAATGTACATTTGATCTCTAGACTTGTTCATCCTACTTTTCTGTTGTAAACCCTCATAATGTTGTACATTTGATCTCTAGACTTGTTCATCCTACATTTCTGTTGCTTTGTGTTCTTGAGCCTACATTTCCCCATTCCATGCTCCCCTGCCCTTGGTAACCACTGTTTTATTCTCTACTTCTGTGTATTTGACGTTTGCCTTTTTTTTAAATTTTAAAGATTCTGCATATGAGTGAGATCATGCAGTACATTTTTTTTGTCTCTGGCTTATTCCACTTAGCATAAAGTCTTCCAGTTTCATCCATGTTGTGTGACAGAGAGCAGAATCTCCTTTTTAAAACCTGAGTAATAATGCATTGTGTATATAAATCACATTTTCTTGATCTATTTGTCCATCATTGGACATGTTATTACTTTATCTTGGCTATTATGAATAATGCTGCAATGAACTTGGAAATACAGATACTTATGAAATAGTGATTTAATATCCTTTGGGTATAAATTCATAAGAAGGATTGCTGGGTCATATGGTAGTTCTATTTTTAATTTTGTTGGGAACCTCTGAACTTCTTTTTATAGTGGCTATACCATTCTGTATTGTCATCAACAATCACAAATATTCCCTTTTCTCTGTATCCTCACCAATGCTTGTAATCACTTATCTTTTTAATAAGAAAGCCATCCTTACAGGTATAAGTGATGTCTCATAGTTTTGATGTTCCTTTCTATGATATTTAGTGAAGCTGAGCACCTTTTCATATGCTTGTTGACCATTTTTATTTCCTCTTTAGAAAAACGTATATCTAGGTCTTTTGCTCATTTTTTAGTTGAGTTATTTTTTGCCAACTCTTTAATTGTGTGAACTCTTTAATGTACTTTGGATATCAGCACTTTATCAGATATATGGTGTGCATCTATGTTCTTCCAGTCTTTCTTTATATTTTGTTGATTCTCGTTGTGAGAAGCTTTTTAGTTTGATGTAGTCCCATTTATTTTTGTTTTGTACCTTAGCCTTTGTTGTGGTATTATAAAAATCATTGCCAAGTCAAGTGTCAAGGAGGTTTTTTCCTATGTTTTCTTCTGGAAGGTTTATGGTTCAGGTCTAATTGTAAATCTTTTATTAATTTTGAGTTGATTTTTGTATATGGTATAAGGTTCAATTTTGTTATACTGCATGTGAAAATCCAGTTTTCCCAGTACCGGTTATTAAAGAAACTAACCTTTCTCTGTTGTGTCCTTTTAGTGCCCTTGTTAAAAATTAATTAACTGTTTATGTTTGGGTTGATTTCTGGTTTCTCTGTTATGTTCCACTGGTCTATGTATTTTTATTTTAGTACTCTACTGTTTTATTACTAATAGCTTTGTAATGTTATTTTGTTTGTTTGTTTTTGAGATCGGGAATCTCACTATGTTGTCCAGGCTGGCTGTGAACTCCTGAACTCAAACAATCCTCCTGCCTCACCCTTTTGAGTAACTGGGGCTACAGACACATGTGGCTGTGCCTGGCTTTATACTTTTAAATGCCTCCAACTTTTTCTTTACCTGAATTGCTTTGGTTATTTGAGATTTTGGGGGTTCCATGTAAATTTTAGCATTTTTTTTCTATTTATGTGAATAATGCCATGGAAATTTTGATAGAGATTGCAGTTGAATCTGTATATTGCTTTAGGAAGTATTATACATTCTAACAATATTTTAACAATATTAATTCTTTCAGTCCATGAATAGGGAGTATCTTTTCATTTTTTCTTCTTCATTTCCTTTCATTATTGGCTTTTAGTTTTCAGAACAGAGATACAGATTTTTTACTTCTTGATTGAATTTCTTCCTCTTTTAATTTTTAGATGCTATTATAAATAGGATAATCTTGATTTCTTTTTCAGATTGATTGTTTTTTGTATACAGATAGGTGACTGATTTTTGTATGTTAATATCACGTCCTACAACTTTATTGAACTTATTAGTTCCAACTCTCTCTCTCTCTCTGTGTTTTTGGGGACTCTAAATAGGATCATTTCCTTTACAAATAAAGGTAATTTTACTTTTTTGCTTCTGATTTGTATGCCTTTTGTTTCTTTGCCTTGTCTGATTGCTCTTGCTAGAACTTACATGTTTTTTTTTATATTCTTTTTTTTTATTTACTTATTGATTCATTGAACACAAATGGAGTACAGCTATTGTTTCAATGGTTGTACACAAAGTAGAGTCACACCATCTGTGCTTTCATACATGTACACAGGGCAATGGTATCTGTCACACATTCTGTTATTATTTTTACCCCCCACCC
>JAJEJO010000149.1:194408-231167 GCA_020662805.1 Glaucomys volans | reverse complement strand
CCCCCCCCTTCCCTCTATGCTATCTATCCTTCCTCCATTCTTGCCACCTCCCCCCCCCATTATGCATCATCATTCATTTATCAGTGAGACCATCCGGCCTTTGGATTTTTGGGATTGGCTGATCTCACTTAGCATAACAGTCTCCAACATCATCCATTTACCTACAAATGCCATAATTTTATTCTTCTTTATGGCTGAGTAATATTCCATTGTGTATATATACACCACAGTTTCTTTATCCATTCATCTACTGAAGGGCATCTAGGTTGGTTCCACAATCTAGCTATTGTGAATTGAGCAGCTATGAACATTGATGTGGCTGCATCACTGTAGCAATCTGATTTTAAGTCCTTTGGGTATAGGCCAAGGAGTGGGATAGCAGGGTCAAATGGTGGATCCATTCCAAGTTTTCTAAGGAATCTCCTCACTGCTTTCCAGAGTGGCTGCACCAACTTGCACTCCCACCAGCAATGTATGAGTGTACCCTTTTCCCCACATCCTCGCCAGCCCCTGTTGTTGCCTGTGTTCTTAATAATAGACATTCTAATTGGGGTAAGATGAAATCTTAAGGTGGTTTTGATTTGCATTTCTCTTATAACGAGGGATGTTGAACATTTTTTCATAAATCTGTTGATTGCTTGTAGATCTTCTTCTGTAAAGTGTCTGTTCATTTCCTTGGCCCATTTATTGACTGGGTTATTAGTGTTCTTGGTGTAAAGATTTTTGAGTACTTGGTAGATTTTGGAGATTAGTGCTCTATCTGAAGTGTGTGTGGCAAAGATTTTCTCCCACTCTGAAGGCTCTCTCTTCACATTGCTGATTGTTTCCTTTGCTGAGAAAAAGCTTTTTAGTTTGACTCTATCCCAATCATTGATTCCTGCTTTTATTTCTTGCGCTTTGGGAGTCATGTTAAGGAAATCTGGTCCTAGGCCAACGTGATGAAGATTTGGACCTATTTTCTCTTCTATTAGGTGCAGAGTCTCTGGTCTGATTTCTAGGTCCTTGATCCACTTTGAGTTGAGTTTTGTACAGGGTGAGAGATAAGGGTTTAGTTTCATTTTGCTGCATATGGATTTCCAGTTTTCCCAGCACCATTTGTTGAAGAGGCTGTCTTTTCTCCATTGCATGTTTTTGCCTCCTTTGTCAAGTATGAGAT
Organism: Glaucomys volans; assembly: GCA_020662805.1. Classification (NCBI taxonomy): domain Eukaryota; kingdom Metazoa; phylum Chordata; class Mammalia; order Rodentia; family Sciuridae; genus Glaucomys; species Glaucomys volans. Next base: position 230,011 of record JAJEJO010000149.1, on the reverse strand, counting down.
ACCTGTATTTATGCGGGTTTATCTCTGTGTCCTCTATTCTGTACCATTGATCTACCTGTCTATTTTGGTGCCAATACCATGCTGTTTTCGTTACTATTGCTCTGTAGTATAGTTGAAGGTCTGGTATTGTGAAACCCCCTGCTTCGCTCTTCTTGCTAAGGATTGCTTTAGCAATTCTGGGTCTCTTATTCCTCCAAATGAATTTCATGATTGCTTGCTCTATTTCTATGAGGTCCGTCATTGGGATTTTAATTGGAATTGCATTGAATTTGTATAACACTTTTGGAAGTATGGCCATTTTGACAATATTAATTCTGCCTATCCAAGAACATGGGAGATCTTTCCATCTTCTCAGATGCTCTTTAACTTCTTTCTTTAGAGTTCTGTAGTTCTCAGTGTAGAGGTCTTTCACATCTTTTGTTAGATTGATTCCCAAGTATTTTATTTTTTTTGAGATTAATCTGAATGTGGTAGTTTTCCTAATTTCTCTCTCAGAGGATGCATCACTTACGAATAAAAATGCATTAGATTTATGAGCATTAATTTTATATCCTGCTACTTTACTGAATTCATTAATGAGTTCCAGAAGTTTTCTGGTGGAATTCTTAGGATCTTCTAAATAGAGAATCATGTCATCTGCAAATAGGGATAGTTTGATCTCTTCTTTACCTATTCGTATTCCTCTAATTTCTTTGGTCTGTCTAATTGCTCTGGCTAGCGTTTCAAGAACAATGTTGAATAATAGTGGTGAAAGAGGGCATCCCTGCCTTGTTCCAGTTCTCAGGGGGAATGCTTTCAATTTTTCTCCATTTAGAATGATGTTAGCTGTGGGCTTAGCATAGATAGCCTTTACAATGTTAAGGAATGTCCCCACTATCCCTATTTTTTCTAGTGTTTTGAGCATGAATGGGTGCTGTATTTTATCAAATGCTTTCTTTGCATCTATTGAAATAATCATGTGGTTCTTGACTTTAAGTCTGTTGATGTGGTGAATTACATTTATTGATTTCTGAATGTTGAACCAACCTTGCATCCCCGGGATGAAACCCACTTGATCATGGTGCACTATCTTTTTAATATGCTTTTGTATGCGATTCGCTAAAATTTTCTTAAGAATTTTTGCATCTGTGTTCATTAGAGATATGGGTCTGAAATTTTCTTTCTTTGATGTGTCCTTCTCTGGTTTTGGTATCAGGGTGATATTAGCTTCATAGGATGAGTTTGGAAGGGTTCCCTCCTCCTCTATTTCGTGAAATACTTTGAGGAGTATTGGAATGAGCTCTTCTTTGAAGGTCTTGTAGAACTCAGCTGTGAATCCATCTGGTCCTGGACTTTTCTTGGTTGGTAGGCTTTTGATGACTTCCTCTATTTCATTGCTTGAAATTGATCTATTTAAGTTGTGTATGTCTTCCAGATTCAGTTTGGGTGGCTCATATGCCTCTAGGAACCTGTTGATGTCTTCCAGGTTTTCTATTTTGTTGGAGTATAAATTTTCAAAGTAGCTTCTTATTATGTTTTGTATTTCAATTGTGTCTGTTGTAATATTTCCATTTCCATCACGGATTTTAGTAATTTGGAGTTTCTCTCTCCTTCTTTTCGTTAGCGTGGCTAAGGGTTTATCAATTTTGTTTATTTTTTCAAAGAACCAACTTTTTGGTTCGTCAATTTTTTGAATTGTTTCTTTTGTTTCAATTTCGTTGATTTCAGCTCTGATTTTGATTATTTCCTGTCTTCTACTACTCTTAGTGAAAAAGAGAAAAAGTGTTCCTCTTTTTCTAGGGCTTTGAGCTGTAATGTGAGGTCATTGATTTGTTGACTTTTCATTCTTTTATTAAATGCACTCCCTGCAGTGAACTTTCCTCTTAGCACTGCTTTCATAGTATCCCAGAGATTTCGATATGTTGTATCTTTGTTCTCGTTGACCTCTAAGAATCTTTTAATTTCTCCCCTAATGTCTTCTGTTATCCATGTATCATTCAATAGCATATTATTTAATCTCCAGGTCTTGGAGTAGTTTCTGTTTCTAACTTTATCATTGATATCTAATTTCATTCCATTATGATCTGATATTATACAAGGTAGTATCTCTATGTTTTTGTATTTGTTAAGAGTAGCTTTGTGGCATAACATATGGTCTAATTTAGAGAAGGACCCATGAGCTGCTGAGAAGAAAGTGTATTCACTTTTTGATGGATGAATATTCTATATATGTCTGTTAAGTCCAAATTAGCAATTGTGTCATTGAGTCCTATGGTTTCTTTGTTCAATTTTTGTTTGGAGGATCTGTCCAACGGTGAGAGAGGAGTGTTAAAGTCTCCGAGTATTATTGTGTTTTGGTCTATTTGATTCCTGAAATTGAGAAGGATCTGATTGACTTACATGGATGCACCATTGTTTGGTGCATAAATATTTATGATTTTTATGTCTTGCTGATTTATGCTTCCTTTAAGCAGTATGAAATGCCCTTCTTTATCCCTCCTGACTAACTTTGGCTTGAAGTCTGCTTTATCTGAAATGAGAATGGAAACCCCAGCTTTTTTATTCAGTCCGTGTGCATGGTATGTTTTTTCCCAACCTTTCACCTTTAGTCTGTGGGCATGTTTTTCTATGAGATGAGTCTCTTGAAGGCAGCATATTATTGGGTCTTTCTTTTTTAATCCAGTCTGCAAGTCTATGTCTTTTGATTGATGAGTTTAGGCCGTTTACATTCAGGGTTATTATTGACATATGACTTGTATTTCCCGTCACATTAGCTTTTTTGGGATTTTTAGCTTAACTTTGTTTCTCCTTTGATTGACTCTTTCTTTAGGGTAGTTCCTCCCCATGGTGACCAAGATTGTTATTTTTCATTTCTTCCTCTTCGAATATTTTGTTGAGAATGTTCTGTAGAGCAGGCTTTCTCTTTGTGAATTCTTTAAGCTTTTGTTTATCATGGAAGGATTTTATTTCATCATCAAATCTGAAGGTAAGTTTTGCTGGGTATAAGATTCTTGGTTGGTATCCGTTTTCTTTCAGAGCTTGAAATATGTTGTTCCAGGCCCTTCTTGCTTTTAGGGTCTGGGCTGAGAAATCTGCTTGATATCCGTATTGGTTTCCCCCTGTACGTAATCTGCTGCTTTTCTCTCGCAGCCTTTAAAATTCTCTTTGTTTTGTATGTTAGGTATTTTCATTATAATGTGCCTTGGTGTGGATCTATTGAAATTCTGTGCGTTTGGTGTCCTGTAGGCCTCTTGTAATTAATTTTCCATCTCAATCATCATATTTGGGAAATTTTCTGATATTATTTCATTGAACAGATTGTTCATACCCTTGGTTTGTATCTCTGTGCCTTCCTCAATCCCAATAACTCTTAAATTTGGTCTCTTCATGATGTCCCATATTTCTTGGAGGTTTCGTTCATGATTCCTAACCATCTTCTCTGTTTATTTGACTTTGTTTTCAAGATTAAATATTTTGTCTTCATTGTCTGAGGTTCTGTCTTCCAAGTGATCTATTCTGTTAATTATGCTTTCTATTGAGTTTTTAACTTGGTTGATTGTTTCCTTCATTTCCTTGTTTCCTTCAAGGATTTCTGTTTGTTTTTTTCTCAGAACTTCTATCTCTTTATTGAAATGATTTTTTGCTTCCTGCAATTGCTCTATTAGCTGGTTATTCATAGCCTGAATCTGCTCTCTCCTCACCTCATTCTCTTCTCGGATCATTTTAATTATGAACATTCTGAACTCCATTTCTGTCATTCCTTCTACCATGCTGTCTTTGGGATCTCTTGATGTATCATCTGGGTTTGTTTGGAACACTTTCTTCCCGTGTTTTCTCATGCTGCTCATTTATCTTCGCCTCTAGTAGTGCAAATCAGAGGAATTGCAATTTCCCTGTAAAGACTTAGGGTGTCCCTGCAGATTTCCAGTAACTCACCAGATGTTTGAGAAGTGCTTGATCAAGTGGTGACCCAAGATAGCTGCTGTTTCACAACCTCCAGGTTGGGAATGATCAATGCTTCTGGGCAGAGGCAACCAGGAGACACAGCACCGTGGCCCTGGAGCCGCAGCGCCGTGTCCCCGCAGGAAGGGCTGAGCTTAGGTCCGAGGGCTCAGATAGCTGAAGATGGCGTCTCTCCGCCAGGGAAGCTGTAGAATGGCGCCGCTTTAGCTGGCAAGCAGCTCTGCTCCCGGCTAAATCTCACCTGGAGCCGCAGCGCCGTGTCCCCGAGGGAAGGGGTGGGCTTAGGTCTGAGGGCTCAGATAGCTGAGGATGGCGCCTCTCCGCCTGGGAAGCTGTAGACTGGCGCCGCTGGACCCGGCAAGCAGCTCTGGTCCCAGCCAAATCTCACCCGGAGCCACAGCGCCGTGTCCTCGAACTTACATGTTGAACAGAAGTGCTGAGAGTAGGTACTCTTTCCTTATACTGGACCTTGGAGGGAAAACTTTCAGTTTTTCCCCATTGATTTTGACGTTAGCTGTGGGTTCTCTCTTCTTTTCCTGGGGATGGAACCCAGGGCTTCACATATGCTGGGCAAGTGCTCAACCACAGCCTCAGCCCTGGTTTTCTATTTAGAATGTCTTTTTCTGGCTCTCATGTCAAGCTAATGTTGGCTTTGTAAATTGTGTTTGCTTTTAGTTCTCTTTTTTGAAAGAGTTTAAGAAGGATTGGTATTAATTATTTTCTGACTGTTTGGTAGAATTCAGTCACAGAACCCATCTTGTCCTGGGCTTTGCTTTGTTAAGATGCTTTTTAACTTACTTTAAAAAAAAAACCTTTTGACTGACATGTAATAATTGTACATATTTATGGAGCGTAGTGTGATATTTAGCACAGGTATACATGCAGTGTGGACTGATCAAATTAGGGTAATTTGCATTGCATTTCCTTATCTCTTTATGTTTGGAGATTTTGAGCTTCTTCTAGTTTTTCATAAAATATTTTATTGTGAATTACAGTCACCTCACTGCACTGTGGAACACTAGAATTGTTCTATCTAATTGTGTTTTGGTACCCATTATCTCACATCTTCTCTCTCCACTCCATCTCAATGCTGGAGATTGAACCCAGCCCTCTTTTTTTTTAACTTTATTTTTTTATTTTTGAGACAGGTTCTTGCTAAGTTGCCCAGACTTGGCCTCAGACTTGGCCATCCTCCTGCCTCAGTTGGGATTACAAGCTTGTACCACTATGCCTAACTCAGATTAGTGTTTTTTTAGCTTCCACATATGAGAAAGAACAAGTAGTATTTGTTTTTCTATGTCTGGATTATTTCCCTTAACATGATGTCCAGCTGGGAGGTTTTAGATTACTACTTCAATCTTATTATTTCTCATATGTATTTCTAAATTCAAACTTTTAATATGTTGTGATTGTTAAAATGCATGAAGGAAATTTAGCTTTTCACAGTTACATAATTGGAAAAGGGAGTTTTTTAGTAGTATTTTCAGATAGTTTGATACTGCAGTAAAATTTAGGTGGAATCTGAACCTAAATCAAGGAATTTTTTAGCATGTTACATGAGGGTTCATGGTAATATATATATCTTGCACTTTAAATGCCTCTTCATGTATGTAATTTTGTGATATATGTAGGTTATTTAGAAAATATCGTTTCACTGCATTATGCAGTTGAAACAATGTTCATTATATAAGGTTAAAAAATCATGTTCATTATTATCACCCCACATCTTATCTACTGTGGTAGATATACCCATTCTAAAATTAAGGTTTGCTTGAAAGCTTGAATTTTATCACTGGAAAATACCATTTGGGTATGAGGTATCCCCCAAAAGCTCATGTGTGAGACAATGCAAGAAGGTTCAGAGAAGAAATGATTGGGTTGTAAGAGTCTTAACCCAATCAGTGATTTAATCCCCTGATAGAGATGAAATATGAGTGGTAAGTGAAGTGGTAGGGTGTGGCTGGAGGAGATTGGAATTGGAGAGGGCTTTGGAGAGGGCTATGTATTTTTATCTGGAAAGTAGAGACTCTCTCTTCTTCCTGATCACTGTGTGAGCTACTTCCCTCTGCCACACTCTTCTGCCATGTTCTGCCTCATCTTGAGCCCAGAGGAATGGAGCCAGCCTTTGACTAAGACCTCTGAAACCTTGAGGTCTCAAATAAACTTTTCCTTCTCTCCAGTTGTTCTGGTTGGGTCATTTAGTCACAGTAGCAAAAAGGCTGATTAAAACACCGTTAGTTTCTTTTTTTGAAGCAAATGCTTAGTTCATTTTCAAGTGTTTGTTAAATTACCCAGATGCAATAAACCGTAGTTTGTCATTCTTTCTGATTAAAATGGTGTTCCTTGAAAAAGAGGCTAGGTCAACTTCTCCACTTAAATAAGAACACAAATGCTTTTCTTTATTACATAAAACATAAAAATTGTACATATTAATGGGGTGCCATGTAATGTTTACATGCATGTATATATTATTATTATTTTATTTTTAAAAAATTTTTTATTTTTTTCATACGTGTATATAGGGTAATTATGTCTGTCTCATTCTACTGTCCTTCTCATCCCTACTACCCAACCCCTCCCTTCACTCCCCTCTGCATAATCCAAAGTTCCTTCATTCTTCCCCCCGCCCCCACACTATGGATTAGCATCAGCTTATTAGAGAAGGCATTTGGCCTTTGGTTTTTTTTGGATTGGCTTATTTCACTTAGCATGCTATTCTCTAGTTCAATGCATTTCCTGCAAATGCCATAATATCATTCTTTTTTAAGGTTGAGTAATATTCCATTGTGTATATGTACTACATTTTCTTTATCCATTCATCTGTTGAAGGGTATCTAGGTTGGTTCCACAATTTAACTATTGTGAATTGAGCTGCTATAAACATTGATGTGGCTGTGTCACTGTAGTATGCTGGTTTTAAGTCCTTTGTGTATAAACCAAGGAGTGGGATAGCTGGGTCAAATGGTGGTTCCATTCCAGGTTTTCTGAAGAATCTCCATACTGCTTTCCAAACTGGTTGCACCAATTTGCAGTTCTACTCACAATGTATGAGTGTACCTTTTTCCCCACAACCTTGCCAACACTTATTATTGCTTGTATTCTTGCTAATTGCCATTCTGACTGGAGTGAGATAAAATCTTAAAGTAGTTTTGATTTGCATTTCTCTGATTACAAGAGATGATGAACATTTTTTCATGTGTTTTTTGATTAGTTGTATTTCTTCTTCTGTGAAGTGTCTGTTCATTTTCTTAGCCCATTTATTCATTGGGTTATTTGTGGTTTTTTTGGTGTTAAGTTTTTTGAGTTCTTTATATATCCTGGAGATTAGTGCACTATCTGAGGCACATGTGGTAAAGATTTTTTCCCATTCTGTAGGCTCTCTCTTCACGTTTCTGATTGTTTCCTTTGCTGAGGAGCTTTTTAGTTTGAATCCATCCCATTTATTGATTCTTAATTTTACTTCTTGCACTTTAGGAGTCTTGTTAAGGAAGTCAGGTCATAAGCCAACATGATGAAGATTTGGGCCTACTTTTTCTTCTATTAGGCGCAGGGTCTCTGTTCTAGTGCCTCAATCTTTGATCCACTTTGAGTTGATTTTTGTGCAGGTTGAGAGATGCAGGGTGTTACTTACTCATTTCCAGTCTTCCCAGCACCATTTATTGAATAAGCTATCTTTTCTTCAATGTTTATTTTTGGCACCTTTGTCTAGTATGAGATAATCATATTTATGTGAGTTTGTTTATGTGTCTTCAGTTTGGTACCATTGGTCTCCATGTCTATTTTGGTGCCAGTACCATGCCATTTTTGTCACTGTTGCTCTGTAGTAGAGTTTAAGGTCTGGTAGTGTGATTCCTCCTGCATGATTCTTCTTACTAAGGATTGCCTTGGCTATTCTGGGTTTCTTATTTTTCCAAATGAATTTTATGATTACTTTTTCTACTTCCATGAAGAATGTCATTGGGATCTTAATAGGAATTGCATTGAATCTGTGTAACACTTTTGGTAGAGTGGCCATTTTGACAATGTTAATTCTGCTTATCCAAGAGCATCGGTGGTCTTTCCATCTTCTAAGGTCTTCTTCAGTTTCTTTCTTCAGTGTTCTGTAGCTTTCATTGTAGAGGTCTTTCACCTCTTTTGTAAGATTGATTCCCAAGTATTTCATTTTTTTGAGGATATTGTTTATGGGGTAGTTTTCCTAATTTCTCTTGCAGTGGATTCATCACTGATGTATAGAAATGCATTTGATTTGTGGGTATTGATTTTATATCCTGCTACTTTGCTGAATTCATTTATGAGTTCTAGAAGTTTTCTGATGGATTTTTTTGGATCTTCTAAATATTGTCAGTTGGCAAATAGTGATAGTTTGAGTTCTTTTTTTCGTATCTGAATCTCTTCAATTTCTTTCATTTGTCTAATTGAATTACTCTGGCTAGAGTAATTCAACATGATTCAAGAATCATGTTGAGTAGAAATGGTGAAAGAGGGCTTCCCTGTCTTGTTCCAGTTCTTAGAGGGAATGCTTTCAGTTTTTTTCTCCATTAAGAATGATGCTGGCCATGGACTTAGCATAGATAGCTTTTACAATGTTGAGGTATGTTCCTACTGTCCCTAGTTTTTCTAGCGTTTTGAAGATGAAGAGGTGCTGTGTTTTGTCAAATGCTTTCTCTGCGTCTGTTGAGCTATTGATGTGATATATTATGTTTACTGATTTCCATATGTTGAAGCAACCTTGCCTTCCAGGGATGAATCTCACTTGATCGTGGTGCACTCTCTTCTTAATGTGTTTTTGTATGTGATTTGCCAGAATTTTATGAGAATTTTTTCATCTATGTGCATGAAAGATATTGGTCTGAAGTTTTCTTTCCTTGGTGTGTCTTTGTCTGATTTTGGTATAAGGGCTATACTAGCTTCATAGAATGAGTTTGGAAGGGTTCTCTCCTTTTCTATTTCATGGAATAATTTGGGGAGTATTGGTATTAAAGTTCTTTGAAGGTCTTGTAGAACTCCGCAGAGAATCTATCTGGTCCTGGGCTTTTCTTGGTTGGTAGGCTTTTGATGGCTTCTTCTATTTTATTGCTTGAAATTGATCTGTTTAAATTATATATGTCCTCTTGCATCAGTTTGGATAGATCATATGTCTCTAGAAATTTGTTGATGTCTTCAAGTTTTTCTATTTTATTTGAGTATAAATTTTCAAAAATTTCTAATTATCTTCTGTATTTCAGTAGTATCCGTTGTGATACTTCCTTTTTCATCACAAATTTTAGTAATTTGAGTTTTTTCTCTGTCTTCATTAGTGTGGCTAAGGGTTTATCAATTCATTTATTTTCTCAATGAACCAACTTTTGTTGATTTTTGAATTGTTTCTTTTGTTTCAATTTCATTGATTTCAGCTCTGATTTTAATTATTTCTGTCTTTTGCTTTTGGTTTTGATTTGTTCTTCTTTTCCTAGGCCTTTGAGATGTAATGTTAGGTCATTTATTTGTTGACTTTTTTTTCTTTTAATGTATGAGCACAATGCAGTGAATTACCTCTTAGCACTGCCTTCATAGCATCCCAGAGATTTTGATATGTTTTAGTGGTGTTCTCATTTACCTGTAAGTATTTTTTATTTCCTCCTTGATTTCTTCTTTTATCCATTCATCATTCAATACCATGCTATTTAATCTCCAGGTGTTGGAATAGTTTCTGTTTTTTATTTTATTGTTGATTTCTAGTTTTATTCCATTATGATCTGATAGAATGCAGGGTAGTGTCTGTTTTTTTGTATTTGCTGAGAGTTACTTTGTGGCACAGCATGTGATCTGTTTTAGAGAAGGATCCATGTGCTGCGGAGAAGAAAGTGTATTCTCCCCTTTTTTTTAAAGTTTTTTTATTTTTTCACTTTCTTTTAGGATCTTTTTTTCTTTTATTTTATGCAACCTCATTTTATGGTTTAGAAACAATTTGTTTCTTTAAAAAAAACCTTTTTTTAGTTATTGATGGACTTTTATTTAATTCATTATTTATGTGTGGTGCTGAGAGTCGAACCCAGTGCCTCACACATGCGAGGCAAGCACTTTGGGTTATTTTTGGTTTTTAACTTGAGTTAGTTTCTCCTTTGATTGGCTTTACCTTTAGGATAGCTCCTTTCTTTGCTGACTTACATTGTTTTTCATTTCCTCCTCAAGGAATATTTTGCCGAGAATATTCTGTAATGCAGGCTTTCTATTTGTAAATTCTTTTAACTTTTGCTAATCATGGAAGGATTTTATTTTTTCCTCAAATCTGAAGGTTAGTTTTGATATCAGATTCTGGGTAGGCAACCTTGTTCTTTCAGAGCTTGAAATATATTGTTCCAGGCCCTTTTAGCTTTTAGAGCTTGAAATATATTGTTCCAGGCCCTTTTAGTTTTCAGAGTCTGGGCTGAGAGATCTGCTGATATCTGTATTGGTTTCCCTCATATGTAATCTGATGGTTTTCTCTCATAGCCTTTAAAATTCTGTTTATTTTGGATATTAGGCATTTTCATTATAATGTACCTTGTTGTGGATCTGTTGTAATTTTGTGCATTTGGTGTTCTGTAAGCCTCTTGTATTTGAATTTCCATTTCATTCTTCAGGTTTGGAAAATTTTCTGATATTATTTCATTGAATAGGTTGTTCATTCCTTTGATTTGTTTCTCTGTGCCTTCCTCAATCTTGATAATTCTTAAATTTGGTCTTTTCATGATATTCCAGGGTTCTTGGAGGTTCTTTTCATGATTTCTTACCATCTTTTCTGTTTGGTCAACTTTCTTTTCAAGATTCAATATTTTGTCTTCATTGTCTGAGGTTCTGTCTTCCAAGGGATCTAGTCTGTTGATGATGCTTTCTACTGTGCTTTTTATTTGGTTTGTTGTTTCCTTCATTTCAAGAATTTGTTTGTTTTTTCAGAATCTCTATCTCTTTATTGAAATGATCTTTTGCTTCATGCAGTTGCTCTTTTAACTGTTTATTGGAGTGATTATTCATTTCCTGCATTTGCTCTCTTATTTCATCCTTTGCTTCACAAATCCTTTTAATTATGTATATTCTGAACTCTTTTTCTGACATTTCTTCTACCATGCTGTCATTGGATTCTATAAACATAGAATCTTGGTTTGTTTGGAACACCTTCTTTTTTTTGTACATTTTATTTTATTTTTAATTTTGATTCATTGTACACAAATGGGGTATAACTATCATTTCTCTGGTTGTACATGTAGTAGAGTCATACCATTTGCATAATCATACATGTACATAGGGTAATGATGTTTGTATCATTCTATTATCTTTCCTTCCCCTCTCCCCCTCCCCACCCCTCATTTCTCTCTATACAATCCTGTTTGGAACACTTGCTTCCCTTCTTTTTTCATGTCATTCATGTATCTTCCTTTCTAGCAGTGTGGATCTGGGGTATTGCGGTTTCCCCCCATAGGCTTTTAGCAACCCTGCAGGTTTCTAAAACTTCTCCTTTAAGGGGGAGATCAATAATAGCAGCACCTGGTGCAGACATTATGCAGCCCTAAACCAAACAGCCTGTATGAAGACGGTAACAGTATTGTTATAATAAACAGGATGAGTTCAATTATTATCTACAGTATAATCAATAGATTTGCAATGAAGTCTACAGTTTGTAATGGTAGACAAAGAGGATGGGGAAGGGTGTAGGATGTAACTGTTAATGGGATAAGAAAAAATATATAGAGTTAGTAGATCATAGGAGGAAAGTGGAATCAAAAGAAGTTGGTTGTTAGCATGAGAAAAGGGAGAAAGAGACTCTGAGGAAACACGAAAACAAAAGGAAAATAGAGTGAGAAAAATAAAGAAATAAAAATTTTTCAAAAAGGAGAAAAAAAAAAAAAGCTGCACTATAACAGTCATATACTCTTCAAACCTCCCAGTCTTCAGTAGCCCGATGCATTAGAGGTACCTGACAGTGAGCTTCCAGTCTTCTGCTGGCGTCTCAGAATGGGACTTGCCCCACCTAAAGATGGTGGCTTTCACTTCGGGGATAATCCAAGATGGTTGCACTGGCTTCCAAAGTGTTGGCAAATGGGGAGCCACAGTGTGGGCACCGACCAGGCGTGGGTGCCCGAGTACATGTGGGGTGTGGACAGGCTGGGGTTCTTGAAGGTGGGGTGTGGTCGGTCAGGCCCAGGGTGTCCTGAAAGCGGGGTGTGTTTGGTCAGACCGGGGGTTCCTGCTGGTCCTGACTGTTGTCCCCAAATGGCGGCAGCCATGTGTAACCAAACCTGTGGGTACTGTGACAATGGACTTCCAGGCATCAGTGGGCAGCAGGCCATCTGCTGGTGGTCTGTAGGCTAATGGCAGATGATTGGCAGGTGGACCTTAGGTGGCAGGTGATGGGTAGGTGAAAGGCAGGCAGTAGGTCAGTAAGAGGCAGGCAAACGAGGACATGGTGGATGATAGGTGGCAGTCAGTGAGCAATCTGCACTCAAAAAGCAGGCGATATGCTAGCAAACAGTGGGTGATTGCGGTGGACGAATGGGTTAAACAGCAGGAGATTGATGAGCAGCAAAGACTGCCTCACAGAGAAATAGATTTCCTCTGCTTGGATCCCAAGTTAGCGGGCGACAAGGAACACAGCCTCCCTGCAGTCTGCCATCTTGGATCTTCTGAAGAGATAATCAGCATATTGTTGGATCTATTTTTTAAATCCAATGTGTCAGTCTGTGTCTTTTGTTTGTTGAGTTTAGGCCATTAACATTCAGGGTTATTATTGAGATTATATATATGATTATACATTATATATGAGATATATGATGATTATATATATGATTTGTATTCCTGGTCATTTTGATTTATTTATTCATTCATTCATTTATTTATTTGTTTGTTTGTTTGTTTGTTTGGAACTCAGGGGTACTTGGCCACTGAGCTACATCCCCAGCCCTATTTTGTATTTTATTTAGAGACAGGGTCTCATTGAGTTGCTTAGGGCCTTGCTAGGTTGCTGAGGCTGGCTTTGAACTTGGAATCCTCCTGCCTCAGCCTCCCAATATTTTTGGTTTTTAATTTGACTTAGTTTCTCCTTTGATTGACCATTCCTTTAGTGTAGTTCTTCCCATTGCTGTTTTTTATTGTTGTTGTTTTTTTTATTTCCTCCTCATGAAATATTTTGCTGAGAATGTACTGTAGTGCAGGCTTTCTAGTTGTAAATTCTTTTAACTTTCGTTTATCATGGAAGGTTTTTATTTCATCTTCATATCTGAAGCTTAATTTTACTGGATATAAAATTCTTGATTGGCATCCATTTTCTTTCAGAGTTTGATATATGTTATTCCAGGACCTTCTGGTGTTGAGGGTCTGGGTTGAGAAATCAACTGAGCTCTGAATTGGTTTCCTCCTATATGTAATTTGATTTTTTTCTCTTACAACCTTTAAAATTCTATCTTTATTCTGTATGCTAGTCATTCTCATTATAATGTACCTTGGTGTGAGTCTGCTTTATTTTGCACATTTGGTGTCCTGTAAGCCTCTTGTAGTTGATTTTCCATTTCATTCTTTAGTTTTGGGAAGTTTTCTGACATTATGTCATTGAAAAGAGTGTGCATTCTTTTGGTTTGTATCCCACGTCTTCGTCTATTCCAGTAAATGTTAAATTTGGTCTTTTCGTGTTATCCCATATTTCTTGGAAGTTCTGTTCATGGTTTCTTACCATCTCCTCTGTGTGGTCAACTTTATTTTCAAGAGTATGTATTTTGTCTTCATTGTTTGAGGTTCTGTCTTCCAAGTGGTCTACTCTGTTGGTGATACTTTCCATTGAATTTTTAATTTGGTTTATTGTTTCCTTCATTTTGAGGATTTCTGCTTGATTCCTTTTTATACTCTCTGCCCCTTTATTGAAGTGATCTTCCTCCTGTATTTTCTCTCTAGTACCATCCTTTATTTTGAAGATCAATCTCTGTGTTTTCTAAATTCCTTCTCTGAAATTTCTTCTACTGCATTGTCTGTAGAATCTGTTGTTGGAACATCTTGGTTTGTTTGAAGCACCTTGTTCCCTTGTTTTTTCAGGTTGTTTATGTGTCTTCTCATCTAGTGGTATGGAGCTGAGGCAGTTCACATTCTATCCTGTAGTCTTATAGTGTCTCTCAAAGCTTCCAGTACCTCATCTTTAAGGGAGATTCCAATATTAACAGCACCCAATGCAGATGATATACCATCTTAAACCATATAGCTCCTATTAAGGTGTTTACAGTTTTGTCACAATAGACAGAAATGAAGTGTTCAATTATTATCTACAATGTAAACAGTAAGTTTGCTAAAAGGGTTTACCATTTCAAATGATGAACAGTGAGGTAACAGAAGTAGTGTGAGATGTGATGTTTATGAGGGAGAAGGAGAGAAGATAGAGGTAAAAATTTATAGTAAGAACGAGGGAGGAATTAATAGAGGTTGACTGTTAGTATGAGAGAAGTGAGAAAGAGAATCCAGGGAGATAGGTAGCTGAAAAACATTTGTACAGATTAAAAAAAAAAAGAAAAACATAAGAATACATAACAAAACTGTCATATACTATTTAGACATTTCATTCCTCAATAAATTGATGCATGAAAAATATTTGAATTCAAAGATGGTAGAGGTGTGAAAGAGAGAATGAAAAAAAGGAGGAAAGTCTCAATGGAAAATCGATTGATTCCATTGGCTTTCAAAAATTTTCTCAGCTTCCCTTCTCCGTCAATAGGTGGGATTGTTTGAAGTTTGATGTTAGCTCCAGTCCAGTGGGTGCCAGACCGGTTGGGTAGATGAGCAGGTAGCAAGATACCCTCCCACTCTCTTACCAGTCTTCCCACTAGTCATAGGTGGCCCCTTCCATCCCTGCACACTTCAGGACTCACTGAGCTGGAGAGAGCCCAGCTTCTCTACTTTCTTTAACCTGTGCTCCCCCTGGGGGACTGCCCCCAGTCTCTGGCTTTCCACAGGCTTGCCAGATGCAGTCTGGCCCACCCAGCTGCAGTCTGATGGACCTGGGCTTCAGCTTCCCCAGGCCCTGTCTTGCTGCAGCTTCAAGATCTCAATGCCCTTTCAACTTGCAGAGAGACCACCAGGGGTGCACTCACACAAAGAAGTGACCCTGCATAGAGGCAGCCAGAAGGTAGCCACTACCACACCAAGCAGAAAGACCTCAGGTGCAACCAAACCTGCAGGTACCCCAATATATCTCCAGGCCCTGGCCTGAGTCCCCAGACGGAGGTGGCCATGCCCCAAGATGGTGGTGCCCATGGTGACAAACCTACAGACCCTGGCTGTTGTCTGAAGATGGTGGCAGCCATGTGTAATCAAACCTGTGGGTATGATGACAGTGGACTTCCAGGCAACAGTGGGTGGCAGGTGATTCACTGGTAGTCTGCAAGAGGTCTGCAGGCTAACGTTGGTCAATTGTGGGCTGGATGTCGGGCCGGTGATGGGCAGGCAAAAGGCGGGCAAACAGGCAAATGGCAGATGATAGGCGGTGGTCAGTGAGGGATTCAAATCCAAAAGGTAGCAATATGCTGCTGTTTACCCCATTTGATTGCGATGGACAAATGGGATAAACAGCAGCGGATTGGTGGGCAGTGAGATGACCGCAGAGAAACAGTATTTCCTCTGCTTGAATCCCAAGTTCAAAAGCGACAAGGAATGTGGCCTCCCTCTAGTCTGCCATCTTGGATCTCCCACAAATGCTTTTTCTTGTACATCCTTGTACTTCCATATGCTTCAGAAATCTTTGTTTTCTTCCCATTTCAGTCCATAGAATGTTAAAAGTAATCATACTTGGTGGGTAAAATTCAGTATAATTAATAATTTTTAAGTCATTACAGAACTTTCTTAAGTGGAACAAGTTTGTCGTTCTGCTGATTTTGTCTGATTTTCTTCTCGTTTCCTTCCTTTTCTTTCTGTCCTCCACTCTGAGTGACACTGGAGAGCACAGTGACTATTAACAAGGCATGGTGCTGCTGCCTTACTTCATGCTGAGGTACTTACAGTTTTACCCATCATAGCTTTTGTGTCTTCAATACAAATGTCAACAAAACAGAACAGAATGTAGGTAATGAAAAATGAAAAAGGCATTCATTGTCATCTTATAAACAGTTTTGAACACCCTGAAAGGGTGTTAGGGACCCCCAGGGATTTGCACTTCATACTCTGAGAACTGCAGTTCTGTTCTTAAAGTGTGTGTGTACACATGTATAATTTGTAATCCACCTTTGGGAAAGAAATGGGATTCTATTAATAATGATCTCAGAATAACAGGTGTAAACTGGGACTATCCTGGGCGAACTGGAATGTGCCGTCATCCTATGCTTGCCTTATTTTTAGGGGACTTCAGATTAGCTTCTGCCATTTGGTTTTCACGTCACAGTGTTTTTTTTTTTTTTTTTGTTCATTTTTATTTATTTTCATTGTACTCAAATGGGGTACAACTTTGCATTTGTATGGTTGTATACAATGTAGATTCACACCATTCATGTAATCGTACGTATACATAGGGTAACACTGTCTGTCTCAGTCTACTATCTTTCCTTCCCCACCCCCTCCTGCCCCATTTTCCTCTTTACCATCCATGGGTCCTCCATTCTTCTCCTGCTCCCACCCCCGCCCCCAAACCCCTGTTATGTATCATCATCCACTTATCAGAGAAAACATTCGGCCTTTGGGTTTTTGGGCTTGGCTTAATTTGCTTAGCATGATATTCTCCCAATTCCACCCATTTACCTGCAAATGCCATAATTTTTTTATTCTTTATGTCTGAGTAATATTCATTGTCATTTCACAGTGTTTTTACAAAAATGAAAACATCAGTTCTTTGTGGGAGGAAGGGAAGGGAAGAACAGGAACACAAGTTTGTGGGGGCTTTGAGCACTAAAACTCTCAAACAATAGGTCCAAATAATATGTCTAATTGTTCTCACACCTAGGTCTGGTGGATATTTCAGCAGTGTAATTGGTTCTTTAGGTGATTTGAGGGGTGGGATATTCAGTTTAGTCATCAGAATTCCATGTGCTTATGATTAGTCTCAAAGAAGAAACTGATCAGTCTGCATTTTTTGAATCATGTCACTTGCATATTAAAATTTGGAATGATTCTAAACAGAAGTAAGGCTGGATGTGGTGATGCATGCCTGTGATCCCAGCAGCTCAGGAAGTTGAGGCAGGAGGATCGCAACTTCAAAGCAAGCCTTGGCAACTTAGCAAGGCCTAAGGACTTGGCGAGACTCTGTCTCAAAATAAAACATAAAAAGGGGGCTGGGGATTTGGCTCAGTGGTGAAGTGTCCCTGGGTTCAGTCTCTGGTACTAAAAAAACCCAAAACAACAAAAAACCCCACCCCAAGCCCCCCAAAACAAAAAATAAAGAACCAACTACTAGAATTTTTGATGATGGGGTTAGGAAAAAGTAGACTTATAGATGTGAATGTTGTTCACATCTGTGAACCATTTTATCTATGCCTAATTATTGTATTTCAGAATTTTAAAATTATGTTTATGGAATTGAATTCTTACTATATTTTAAAATTTATTGGTTTTGAAAATTGATGTTTCTAAGCTGGGTGAGTTGGCACAAACCTATAATCCCAGCTACTTGGAAGACTGAGGCAGGAGGATCACAAGTTTGAGTCCAGCCCAGGGAGTCTAGCAAGACCCTGTCTCAAAATCAAATATAAAAAAGGACTGGGGATGTATCTCAGTGGTAAAACACCCTTGGGTTCAATCCCTCATAGTAATAATAATGATGATGATGATATAATAATAATTTCTAGAACATATTCATGAAATCTGAGATTATGACAGTTTGAGTAAAACATGTTTAGTTGAAATGTTATTAAAACCATTTTGAATATTAAAAATGTGTTTCAGGCATATTTAATGGTGTGTACAACTTGTGAATGTATATAAATGGTACATATAACTTGTGAATTTAGTATCAAATTTAGGTAGGAACTGCATGAAACTTTACTATATAACTTAGTTCAGTGCTTTTATTCTGATGTCACAAAGAAACTTTGAAAGCTCTCTTATAGCCCTGCTTGATTTCCTTAAAGATAGAGAGTTATCTTGTAGGATTTATTACAAGGTATTTAAAAGAGGAGGATTGTTGCTATTTTTCCTCAAGAAACTCATTTAATTGCTTCAGACAGTGCATTAACAGATTTTTGTTTTCTCTCAGGCTATGACTTAAGCTGTAGCAGGGTAAGCTTTGCTCACTTCAGCTAATTAAGACTAATACCATTGTGTTCCTGCCACTCTGATTCTTTCTAATTTAGCTTTTCTGAAAGAATGCCTGTTAATAAGCAAAGCCATAGATGAACAGAGGATAAAAATAATTCTGTGGCTCATTAACCATCAATCTGCAGCCTCACTTCTGTTGTCTGAACGTGGGAAGAATGGTTAGTTTGAAAAATATTTGCTCTTCTGAGCTTTTTGTTGTATGTGATAAAACCATTCTAGTATCAGAAACAGATCTTTGCGGGAATTTTCCTTATTGCAGTATGTGAAAAACAGGCCATAATAAACATTACTCTAATACATATGTGACTGCATGAACATACTAAGTTCTTTTTATTAAAGGAAAGGCAAAATGTCATTCAAATAGTTACATTCATCTAGGTGAACCTTGAGCATTTAAGGTTTATGGTTACATTGATCAACTGGGGATCCTTCTATTGTGGTTATTATTTGATTTTTATACATATGCATGTATAGTACTGGGGATGAACTCAGGGGCACTTTACCACTGAGCCACATTGAACTCTCAATCCTTCTTCCTCAGTCTCCCAAGCTGCTGGGATTATAGGTGTGCACCACCTTGCCTGACTTTATACATATTTTTTAATGATAGATTACATTTACAACTGGTTGGTCCACCTTTTAGATGCATTAGAAACAAAGCAATAGTTAGCATAGAAAGTTGGCAGATAATGAAGGAAAGATGTATGGAATTGTAGCGGTAATGCAGGTTGAGTTGCAATGCTGAGAATTTGTTCTTTTCCTTTTATAAATAGAATCTTACAATTATAATTATTCAGTCATATTAATTGTACAAATTAAGGGTTTCACTGGGAGAATTTGTTCTATTTTTCTTATCAGTCATATTGGTTCCATTGCAAAGTATTTTTATTCATTTGTTCCTAAAATGGTGTAGCTGTGCTTGCTAACTTAGCTAAAATGCTGTAAATAACTTTCCATGAAATGAAACTTATTTTGAATCTATAAAATTTAGAATGGGCCGGGCGTTGTGGCGCACGCCTGTAATCCAAGCGACTTGGGAGGCTGAGTCAGGAGGATCATGAGTTCGAAGCCAACCTCAGCAACTTAGCGAGGCCCTAAGCAATTCAGTGAGACCCTGTCTCTAAATAAAATACAAAATAGGGCTGGGGATGTGGCTCAGTGGCCGAGTGTCCCTGAGTTCAATCCCTGGTTCAAAAAAAAAAAAATTTAGAATGGATTTATGTCAAGTTACATATTTTTGGTGAATAGTATAGTCTCTTAGAAATATACCACTTAACAAATACTACTTTTTCTCCCCAGTGGAAAGTTGTATTTATGTGGGTATGACTCTGTGTCTTCTAATATGCTACATTGGTCTTCATGTCTGTTTTTGTGTCAATACCATGCTGTTTTTGTTTCTGTAGTTCTGTAGTATAATTTAAGGTCTGGTACTATGATGCCTTCTGCATCACTTTTTTCACTAGGTATTGCTTCAGCTATTCTGGTCCTCTTATTTTCCAAATGAATTTCATGCCTACTTTTTCTATTTCTCTGAAGAACAACATTGCAATTTTGATAGGAATTGCATTAAATCTGTATAGAACTTTTGGTAGTGTGACCATTTTGACAATATTAATTCTACCTATCCCTCTGATAAGTGGATAGGCAGAGGGTGGGTAGGGAAGAATGAAGGAACTATGGATTGTACAGAGGGAAGTGAGGGGAGAGGTGGGGCAGGTGGGGATGGTAAGGATGGTAGATTGAGATAGACATTACTACCCTATATACATGTATGAAAATAATTTAAAAAAATATTTATCACTGTCAAAAAAAGTTAATGAAAAAAAATTCTGCCTATCCAAGAACATGGGAGGTCATTCCATCTTCTAAGGTCTTCTTTAATTTCTTTCTTTAGTGTTCTGTAGTTTTCATTGTAGAGGTGTTGCACCTCTTTAGGTAAATTGGTTCCCAAATATTTAATTTTTTTAAGCTATTGTGAATGGGACAGTTTTCCTGATTTCTCTTGCAGCTGATTCATTATTGGAGTACAGGAATGCAACTGGTTTATGGGTGTTAATTTTATAATCTGCTACTTTGCTGAATGTATGAGTTCTAGAAGCTTTCTGGTAAAGTTTTCTTTAGGTTTCAAATGTAGAATCATGTCATCAGCAAATAGGGATAGTTTGAGCTCTTATTTTCCTATTTGTACCCCTTTAATTTTTCTCTTTTGTCTACTTGCTCTAGCTAGGGTTTCCAGGACTATGTTGAATAGGAGTGGTAAAAGAGGGCATTCCTGCCTTGTTCCAGTTTTTAGAGGGAATGCTTTCAATTTTTCTCCATTTAGAATGATGTTGACCTTGGGTTTAGTATTTATAACTTTTATGATGTTGAGGTATATTCTTACTATCCCTAGTTTTTCTAGTGTTTTGAGCATGAATGGATGCTGTATTTTATCAAATGCTTTTTATGCATCTGTTGAGATAATCGTGTGATTCTTGTCATTAAGTCTGTAGATGTGAATTACATTTATTGATTTCTGTATGTTGAACCAGCCTTACATCCCTGGAATGAACCCCACTTGATCATGGTGCATTGTCTTTTTAATATGTTTTCATATGTGACTTGCCAGTATTTTATTAAGAAATTTTGCATCTATGTTCATCAGAGATATTGGTCTGAAGTTATTTTTTCCTTGTTGTGTAAGTTGTAATGGAGACTTAGTGCTACATCAACTTACTAAAGACAATCTGCAGACTTTGTTATGAATTTTTAAAGTACAGTATGCCTGATTATAAAGAAATATTTACCTTTGATACTGAAAGTAGTTTAGTTGTACAATCTACATAAAGTTGCTGGAAAATATAATTAAATACTTCTGTTCTCATTTGGAATCTGGAAGTTTAGAATTCACTATGGTCTAACATAGAATTAAAAAAATATTTTTAGCAATTAAATTAATAAATTCTAATGAACATATAATATTTATTTTGTTTTCTTTGCAGCATCGTTAGTTATTCCTACTGGTAGAACTCTTCCAAGTTTTGCCACATCAGAACTGGTATGTAGCTTATTTAAAATACTTTCTTTTTGGTACTGGGAGTTAAAAGCAGGGGTGCTTTGCCACTGAGTCACCTCCCCAGCCCTTTTTATTTTTTATTTTGAGACAGGATCTTGATAAGATGCTGAAGCTGACCTTGAAGTGCCATCCTCCTGCCTCAGTCTTCCAAGTAGCCAGGATTATAGTCATATGCCACTGCACCTGGCTAAAATATACTTGAAAAGATATGCACTATTTTTAGTGAATAGTAGGACAATGCTGGGCATAGATGTAATTCATGATCTTTTAGGGAAAAGATGTGGTAAGGAATGGAGGACAGAAATAGTTTCCATATCACAGAAAAGCTCAGGAGATACAGAGCAAACATTTTCTTACCAGTTTTTCCTACCTTCCAGAGCAGTTGTTAGCATCTGCACAAACTGTACTCACAAGGTTAGGAAATTTCTACTGTTACATTGAATGGGTTTTAATATACTGTATAGTGTTATATGCTTGGTGAACCTTACATAGATAATTTCGATATGGTATTTTTTTCTGATTTTTTTTTCTCTCTAGAGTTGAGTGACCTCATTGTTTTTCCTTTTATTTAAGTGGAATATTTTAGTCATTTGTGAAATAGAGTTTCCTACCTCCCCTTGGACTAGGAGATAAACATTATTACTTATTCATAGAAAATCGAGTAGTTTTTTAGGTGGGAAAGAATGATACATTTTCAGTTTTACTTTTTCTCCATGGTACTGATGGCATATAATCCATTTACTATTTCTCATTTCCTTCCAGTCTATGAGCTACCTTTCTAAGGCACAAGATTTAATATGCCAGTTATTTCCATTTCTTCATTAAGAAGAAGCAAGGACTCTACCCCTTATCTAGGTTTTTGGAAAGAGTGGCACTGCTTTTGATAGGACACCTTTGAAATATCTCTGCTTTTGAGATTAGTAGAAATATCTTTTTCCTTATTAAAGGAATAATATGCTTATACGAAGTAAAAACAAACAAATTTATAAAGTAAAATGTGAAGGAGCCCTGCAGTCTTCTACCCCAAAGATAACGGTTTTAATTGTTTGATGTATATTCACTAGACTTCACAAGACTTCTTTCATGAGCGGTACATTACTTTTCATGGTAAAAAGTGGGATTGCATTCATTACTGTTTCTGTAGTTTCCTGCCTTTTACATGCACTTGTGTTCCCTATCTCTCCTTCCCTTCACTCTCTTTCCCTGCTTTCCCTCCCTCCTCTCTTCTTTTAGTAATATAGATGAACTCCTTTCAATGCCAGTAAATGTAGATTAGCCTTAGTGGATATACTAGTTTAACTAACCAGCTTTTTGTTGATATTATTTTCCTTTCCTAAAAAAATACAGCATCTCATTTATTATAGTTAAGTGTATCTGTTGTTTATGTGACAATTGGGTAGATTCCTAAAAGTAGGATTTCTGGGTCAAAGTTTATGTTTTCAGTTTTCGAATATATTGCAAAATTGTCTAAAGGGTTTTTTGTTTATACTCACATAAACAGTAGTCTAAGAGAACTACTTTTTATCAAATCCTCACCAACATAGGGTGCTACTTATCAATCTTGTGTGTGTGTGTGCGTGTGTGTGTGTGTGTGTGTGTGTGATATTAGGGATAGAACCCAGGGTCCTGCACATGCTAGGCAAGTAAGCACTTTACTAGCTGAGCTACATCCCCAGCCTACTTTATCAATCTTTTAAAATTTTCAGATCTGATAGATAAAACATTTCTTTGTCTTAATTTTTTAAAAATTTAAAACCCTAGGGTTTAGTTATTCCAAAATAAAAATTAAATACTATTATGATTTATGCATTATCATATCTACTTTAAAATACCATTAGTGATGAACTTAGAGACTAAAGCACCCTTTTAAACAGTTGTGGTTCTTATATTTGACATCTTAGGAATCAGTGGCCCAGGGAAAGCTAGGCATTGGGTAAGTTTTATGAGCCAGTGTTCATTCTATTCATTAAGAATTACTGACTTCATAAAGGATGATACTGAGGAAAGCTATAGAAAGGTGGAAAAAACTTACTGGCTTCATTGTTAATGATGACATATTCAAAAGCCATTTTATTCAATGAACTTAGCCCTTGTATTAAATGTTGAGTATTGTCAGATTATTGTCCTATTTTCTAACTTTATCATATAAATTTCTTTTATCTAGGGCACTTCAACCTCCAGTCCAAACTTTACTTTTCCTGGTTATCCTATTCATGTACCAGCAGGTGTGACATTACAGACTGCATCTGGTGAGAGTATTTTCTAAGAATATTTTGTTTTTAGGTAGCATTGGTGCTAACTTCTGGATATTAAATTTCATAATTGTTAATGAACTATACACCAGAAGTTGAAGGAGCCTTCAATAAAACCTACTTTAAAAATGATATTAATTGCAGTTATGTTATGGAGACCATCCACCACAAAAGACATTGTGTGACGCCTGTCCAATATGTAATTCATTCTCAGTTCTCTTTCCCAACCTTATGTAAGATGATTTGTATCTATTTTCTCTAATTCAAGTCAGTTATCTAAATTTTAGCAAATACAAACAGAAGAATGTGTCTGTGTTCCAAAATTAAAGATTAGCTTGATCAACCTTTGCCTCTTTTTGAGATTGGAGATTGCATGCCCTAGTAGAAAGAACATCCATAAGTTTGGAGGTTAACCAACCTTTGCTTTTCAGATGGTCTTTTGACTGGAAACAGTATCAGACTTATTCTTTGGGTGTTGTAAAGTTTAAGTAAAGCACCTAACTCAATGCTTAAAAAGAATTTAATTTCTTTCCTGTTTAGTTGTTGTTTAAAGGAGAGAGGAGAAGAAATTTGATAACTATTAAAATTATTAAACTCTCTTTTTAGATAGTCTTAACTTGAAATAGTATCTTAAGTGTATGAAATACATTTACATGATTCTTTGTTAAATTCCATTAGGCTGATAAGATGAGTTTATCAAGCAATAGGAGAGGGTCTTGGATAAAATATTGGTGGCCTATGTGTACCTAAGTGTGTCATATAAGTAATAGTGGGAAAAGGAGTTAAAGTAAAACAAAATTTAAAAACTACATCAATACATATTTCCTATTTTTTCCTATTTTACCTAATTTTCTTGAATAAAAACCCTGAAGAATAAAAGAAATTCCTAGAGATAACCACTATCATTACCTTTATCGATAGATTTCTTTTCAACCTGTTAGGGATGAGTTTTTTTATTAATAGGAAATTAGAATTTTAATTCTAGTGCTAGAATTCTAACTTAAAGTTTTGTTTTCTCCTTTTAAAGGTCACCTTTATAAAGTTAATGTACCAATTATGGTTACACAGACTTCTGGAAGAGCAAGTATTCTTCAGCATCCAGTTCAACAAGTTTTTCAACAATTTGGGCATCCTTCAATGATACAGACCAGTGTTTCACAATTGAACCCTTGTTCCCTTCAAGCAACTACTAATAAATCACAAAGAATGGAAACTGTGCTGCAGCAACCCACAATTCTACATTCTGGGCCAGTGGATAGGAAGCACTTAAAAAATGCCACTAGTGATATACTTGTACCTCCTGGAAATGAGCATAAAATCATGTCTGAAGCTTTGTTGAGGCAGCAGGAAAACTCTCAGTACATCAGTCTTCCAGGTGTTGTATTTCCTCCACAGGTTTTGCAGACAGATTCTAATGTGGAGCCAGTGCTCGGTGTTTCAGCTAGCATGACTCAGAATCTTCATGGTGGGCCTCTCTCATTGGGCCCTCAGGTGACTTTCCACCACATGACTGATGCACAGCTTCATGTTCTTAAAAAAAGAATGTATGGATGTGATTCTATAAAACAACCTAGAAAAATAGAGGAACCCAGCAGCCTACCTGTTTCTGAGAAGGTATAGTTCTTTGTTTAGCTTCTTGATATTAGGGAACTCAGAGTGGCCAGTGATTAGACTTTCTGATTTTTATTAAAGCTGTAAGACTAATCAGAATTATAAATCCCATATATAATGGTGGTATTCATTGTTACTTATCTGTACAAGCACAAAATATATCCATATAATTTGGTCAAAATCATTTGCCAGTATTTCTCCTTTCATATTATTTCGTTATAGTTTTAAGTATAACTATCAGTTCTTAAAGTGTTCATCCTTAGCATTTCTTCTTGTTTCAATTGATGAATCAGAATATTTCTTTAAAGAAAATGCACTTGTTTTGAGGTAACCCATTTTACCTGTTCCCTAAGATTGTGAGAATTGGTTTTTATTTTTGTTACCTTTTCTTTTGTTTTTTCGATTTGCAGATAAAATTTAAAAGACCCAGAAATCTATCCCAGTAATTTAATGAATATTTTGAGATTAATTCATTGTCAGTATATAAAAGCTGTCCAAAGTATTTTTTCCTATTTTACCTAATTTTCTTGAATTTGCATATGAAAATTTTCCTTACACAAGGAATTACCTTGTTAGTAGTAATTTTGTTTCTCTCTGTTGAAATACTAGTTTCACTTAATTTCTTGTGGAATTCAAATCATTAAAAAGAAAGTTTCTAATTTCCATATGAAAATTGGTGTGAAGTATTCAATTCCAAGAAATTCATAGTGGTTAAAGAAAGATTCATGGAGAATTTTGGATTATAAAAATTAGAAAAAACATTATATATTTTAAAAATGTGAGCTCCACAATGAAATTATTGCTAATTCCCTTTATTATTTTAGTATCATGACAAAGTTTTATGCTCTAGTTAATAGTTTAGTCATCCTCTAGAACCACTGTACAAAGCTGTAGTAACTACCATCTGAACATTTTATTTTCAGACTATTTTAAATTTTCTAGGTAGGGTAAAGATAGGGTATAGTGAAGGACCATGAAGAGACTATGTCAAACTGTTTTGGGAGTTTCAAGTGACTGATGACTATCAGAAAATATTTGACCCATTGTAGAATATTTCTGATGTTTGGTGAAACCTGTTCAGAATCTTTTTGCAGATTTATTTGTAGTTTTGATATAAAGTATTAAACGTGGGGTTTTTTTTAGTATTTTTCATGATATTTCCCACATAAAATATGGAATTTTTGAGATGGATTTTAGCTAATCTAATAATTATGAAGCATTTGGTTTTGAGGTAAAAATAAATTTAAAATATGTGTGTTTCCATCACTTAGTATTTTTGGAGGCATTTTATTTTCTGGAATTTTGCAGATTTTTGATGTGATGAGTCAAGATTGTATTGTACTTTTAGGCATTAGATATCATCATGTACTTTTTTGATAGAGGAAAATAGATTAGTTACTGTATATTAATCAAGAATTATCTAGGCGGTACTGGTGCTTTGAAGCTGCAAAAAGTTCAAATTCCAGATTCACTGTTTATAAGCACTATGTAATATTACTCTCTGAAATTCAGTCATAGCCTGTAAACCAGGCATAATCCCAACCTCATAATTTTTAGAATTATCAAAGTACATAGAGGACTTAAAGTTTCTGCTATCATAGAAAGCTTCAGATTAGTGCTTTTATTATGCATTGTGGTTGTATATATTGGGTAACTTTTCATATTACTTGTCTGTTAAAGTAGGTCTATATCTAAAACACAAAATCCAAATATACAAGAGTATTTACCTTATAAATTGCTTCCTTATTTATTTATTATAGAATACCTATAAATATTTAGCAATATGGGAAAATTTAGGCTGATCTAATTTTGAAAAAAATTATAAGTAGTTTTACTTTTTTTTGTAAGTAGCAGAAAGCAAGTTATAATTAGTAGTACTTGTTTATTTTTCCTGTGCTGTAGACTCCCAGCTATCTTAAGGGTCTATGCAGTCTTAATATTCTTACTGTTTCATGAAATATATTCCTGACAACTTTTGATTCAGCTTCATATAACTTCTGTTTATTTTTCATCAGTATGAATTTGACTGTTCTAGGTTCCTTATAAACAGAATCATGTAATGTCTGTCCTTTTATGACTGGCTTACTTAGCATAATGTTTTCATGGTTTATCATGTTCTTGAAAGTGCCAGAATTTCATTCCTTTTTAAGACTCAATCATGTGATTTTGATAATTTTTAAAACTTGTAAATATTTCTGGAGTCAGTTCCCTCTTCTCCATCCCAGCTAACATTGCCCTACATGTCTCTTATGTGAGATAAGTATCCTAATGAATTTATCAGCCTTTAGCCTCTGCTATTTCTCATTCCACTGTAGGAGGCTAAAGGCCTAAGCTTCAGGAATCAGAATTGTTTTGAATCTCTTTTCTTGTGATGTGGGCAAGTACTCAAAAAGTGACTCAAAAAGTAAAGTTTATTTTACATAAAATAATGAATCTCCCTTAGAGTTGTGGTAGTGGGAGGATAAGTTAGGACAGCTGAAGTGCTCGATAGCACACTGCTGCCTCACGGTGAGCGCTCAGTCCATGTTAGCTGTAACTGATCTTTCAAAGCCATGAGAGATCTGTCCAGAGTGCAGTCTGACTGTGTCCTTCACTTGCTTAACACATCACTACCCTTCACATATAGGATACAGTTCAGAGTCCTTAATATGACATGTAAAGATCTCCATGTTCTTTCTCTGCCAATTTCTTATTTACTCTTCCTTTCATTCCTAGTACTTTATTAGGAACACCAAATGGAAGTGATTCTGTTCCCTAGATTTTTTTTTTGTAATACTGGTGATTACAAAAATTTTTGTATTTGTCAAAATATGTTAAGGTGTGTTTCCTGCCATATGAGAGTGGAGTGGTGTGGGATGCTGTTGTACATGGTCAGATAATATGTAATCATCATGGTCACTGTATTATGATAGATACCTGATTTAAATACCTGTTAAGAAAGAAACTATGCCCTGTCATGATTATAAACCAATGAATTCAGCATAATTTAGGTTGAATATGGGTAAAAAAATTGTTATACCTTATGTTTCTCTTTTTTTGTATTTATTGCCACCTATGTATGTGAAGTTGTGTCAGTCCTTACTAGCTATTGGAAAAATGTGGTTCTTTAATTAGAGGAAAGCTTAAACGGAAAATGTTGGAATTTGGATTAAGTAAACAAAGCTTTACGTTAAGGTATCCTATATATTTGATTATTTTACTACCCAGCCACAGAAGCAACATATAATTAAAGATACTTTGGTGAAACTGAGAATCTTAAACATTATTGAGCTGGTTTGTTTCAGAGCAGAGAAGGAAAATTGAAGCAGTGGCTCTGTCAGATACATAATTTGCATTAGAACTGTGGACTTTTTTTTTAACATTTGGCTAGAATTCATAGATGAATCAGCAGTGACTCTCCTTCAACATTGAACAAGATAAAAATACCAGTGCTCCTTAGGGCAGCTAGCATCTGATTTTCATTTTATTTGCATGTTGACATCATTAAAGAATTCTTTTGCTGTGAACCCTTTTTTTGGGGAAAGTTGGAAACTGACATCATTGCAATAATAAAAAGGGATTTTTCTTTGCAAAATTTCATATTCTATACTGATGGAGCACCTGAGGTGCTTGGCAGGACATGGTTTTGCAGCTTTAGTAAAGCAAGCATTGTTGTCTATTTCGGCACATGACATTCATTAGTGCTAAAACACAGCCAGTAATTTTACATGGAGTCTTATCTGCTGACATAAAACTCCAGTACATTAGAACCAAAGTTTTGAATTATTGTCTTTTCCAAATGTTTATTAAAAATGTGTGCAAAATGTTAAATTCTTCTTTATGCATATTTTTTTCTGATATTCCAAAGGACAATGCTTAAATCCCTGGCTTAATTCTTGGGGAGATGTTTACTGTTTTTGAGAGGGAACAAAATCCTTATATGGTTTTACCTGGAGGAGTTTATTGATGATCAATGTGGGGGATGTTTGGCTATATGAAAGATGTAAATCTTTCTATTCATGGTCCTGCAGCATCAATTGTTAATGATGTTATAAAACTATTTGGCCATTCGAGTCAATTGCAACCTCAAAGGACACTGGATTCATAGAATCATATATGTAGTATGAACTTTCCAATGCATGTTGGCAGTGCTTCTGAAGGAAGAAATTGAGAATGACAAAATTCTTTTTCAGTTTCTGAAATTAAATTTGGATTTGTAATCTTACTTTCCCAGAGAAAACAGAAACTCACAAATTTAAGACAAATAAGATGATGTTATATGAATTCATTTGAAAGACTTCTGGAATTTTAATATTCCTCAATAATCTTATACTCATCTGGCAAAATACCAAGGGAGCTAGCTTTGAGTCATTTTGCAACAAAAGATTTTGTGATTTTGAGTTTTCAATACTTGATGCTATTAAAATGAAAAGCCAGTATCAACATGTGGTTTAGGCTTAGGACTAACCTTATAATAATTTTCTTCTAAAAAAGTCAGAGTTTTGAAGTTTTGGCGTAAGGTCATATTTTTTCAGGTATAGTATATATAATCAAATCTTCATTTTTGAGGTATGTCTGTTTTAGGTGTATAGTATGAATTTTGATTAATACATGCAGTTATATAAAACTACCATAACGGAGATAAGAAAACATTTTCAATATCTAAGAGAGTTCCCTCATGTGCTTTTATAGTCAATACCCTCCTACTACTCCTAGTCTCTCATAGGCACTCATTGATCTATTTTTTTTTGGTAGAGCTTTACCTTTTCCAGAATGTCAAACAGTTGAAGTATGTATGTAGTTTTAGCATAATGAAGTTGAGATTCTCATATGTTGTTGAATTATCAGTATATTCTATTATGTGAATGTACCCTAGTTTTATTCATCAGTTACATATTTGGATTGTTCCCAGTTTTTGGCATTTGTGAATGAAATTCCTGAAAATATTTATATGGGGTGTGTGTGTGTGTGTGCGTGTGTGTGTGTCTCTATGTACATTCTTCTGGAGTAAATTTTGAGGAGTGGGACTGCTAGGTCATATGATACATATTTCTTTGTATGTCAAACTCATTTCCTAAGTGACTGTGTATCTAACAGCAATTTATGGTGGAATTTTCTACCAGTAATGTAGAAGATTTGTAATTGCTTCACATTCTTGCTATTTAACACTGTCTTTTGGAGAGAAGTTTGGGATTTTGATGAAGTCCATTTAAGATTTTCTTTTGAATTCTGCTTCATGTGTATGTAACTGAAAGTTGCAAAGGGCGGACTTTTGTCCCCCACCCCCCCTTTTTTTTTTTTTACAGAGCTAGGGTATCTATCCCAGGGCCTCACACACACTAGGCAAGCAAGCATTCTACCACTGACTATGCTATACCCAGCCCTTTTGTAATGTTTTCTTCTCAAATTTTGTAGTTATATGGCGCATGCCTGTAATCCCAGTGACCTTGGAGGCCAAGGCAGGAGAATCTTGAATTCAAAGCCACCTTCAGTAACTTAGCAAGGCCCTAAGCAACTGAGTGAGAACTGGTCTCTAAATTAAAAAAAAAAAAAAATATATATATATATATGTATGTATATATATATTTATCTCCACACACACACACACATACACACATACACACATACACATATATGTATATACATATACATATATAAGATATAAATTTAAAATATATATATATATATATACCCAGAGAGAGAGAGAGAGAGAGAGAGAGAGAGAGCATGCTGGGGATGTGGCTCAGTGGTAAAGTGCCCCTGGGTTCAATTCTTGGTACTAAAAAAAAAAAAATGATAGATATAGATTTTATATTTAGACCTATGATTACTCTTGGGTTAGTTTTTTTTTGTATGGTGTAAGAATAGGATTGAGGTTTTTTCCTTTGCATGTTCAGTTGTTTTAGCATCACTTGTTGAAAAGATGATTACTGTGTCTCCATTGAGTTGCTCAAATCTTTTCATCTTCAATGAACATCAATTACTGTATCAGTGTTTATTTTGGGGCATTCTGTTTCATTAGTCTGTATGTTTATTTTTTCCAGTAGTACCCCCCATCTTAATCATGGTAACCTTATAGTGGTTTTGGACCATCAGAGAATGAGTCTCTCAAATCTCTGTTTTTTTGAAATCATTCTGGCTGTTCTCGTTTGTGTTTCCATATAAATGCTGAAATGAGCTTTTCAACTTCAAAAAAAAATATTAAAGCTTCTGTGCCTGTGAGTTGGTTGTGTTGAATATATAGATTGATAAGGGGAGAATTGACTCTTTACAATGTTGAGTCTTCTTGTTCCTGGACATGATAATTTTCTATTTATTTAGGTCTTTTGACTTTCCTTGTTAATGTTTTCTCGTTACCACAATGTACATAATTATACATATTCTGTTATATTTTTCTACCTATTTCATGGTTTTGGGTGCTATTATAAATGGTGCTTTAAAAAACATTTTTATTTTTATTTTAAGCTTAATTTGTATTTTAAAAATACTTTTTAAAAAGGGTTATTGAGAAAAAATTTCTAAGGTACTTGAAGTTAATTCAATTCAAGTAGAATATTTTCAAAAGGGGTTCTGCCAATTTTTTCTGCCACTAGTATTCTTATTAGATTTACCACATACTTGACATTTTATCACCATTGATTTTTTTCTAATCTTCTTTTCTCTTGTGACAAATACACCGTAAAATTTACCATTTTGATCACTTTAACTGTACAGTTCAATGGCAGTAAGTACATCCCCATTGTGATGCAGCCATCACCACCATCTATTTCCAGGAATGTTTCTTCCCAAATCTACACTCCATGCCCAGTTATTCCCCTCAGTCCCCAGCATGCTACTTTCTGTATCCTGGAATCTGACTACTTTAGTTACCTCATATAAGTAGAGTCAGACAGTATTTACCTTTTTGTGTCCTTTTCATTTAGCATAATTTTTTCAGAGTTCATCCAAATGATAGCATGTATGAGACCTCCAATTTGGTTCTTCCTTTTCAAGATAATTTTGGCTATTTCAGGTCCCTTGAAATTCCACCTGAATTTTAGAATTGATTTTTCTCTTTCTACAAATACTGCTGTTGGGATTTTGATAGGAATTGTATTGAATCTTTAGATAGTTTTGAGTAGTATTGACATCTAACCCATGAACACAGGATGTCTTTCCACTTATTTGTGTCTTTAATTTCTTTCGATGTTCTGTAATTTTCAGTGTAAAAGTCTTTTGCATCCCTGGGCAAGTTTATTCCTAAGTGTTTTATTCTTTTTGATGCTAGTATAAGTAGAATTGTTTTCTTAATTTTCTTTCTTTATTAAAAAATTTTTACTTTTACAGACTTCATTTTAAAAAAATTTTATTATTATTTTTATTTTTACAGACTTCATTTTGATTCATTGTATACATATGGGATACAAATTTTCATTTCTATGGTTGTGCACGATGTAAATTCATACCATTCATGTAATCATACACGTATATAGGGTAATGATGTCTGTTTCATTGCACCATTTTTCATACCCCCGCCCCTCCTCCCTCTCATTTCCCTCTACATAATCTAAAGATCCTCCATTCCTCTCTTACCCCCGACCCCCCACCCCAGCCAGATTCTATATCATCATCCGCTTCTCAGGGAAAACATTTGGCCATTGTTTTCTTGGGACTTATTTCACTTAGCTTGATAATCTCCAATTCCATCCATTTATCTGTAAATGCTGTAATATTATTATTCTTTATGGCTGAGTAGTATTCCATTGTGTATATATAACACATCTTCTTTATCCATTCATCTGTTGAAGGGCATCTTGGTTGGTTCCACAATCTAGCTATTGTGAATTGAGCTGCTATAAACATTGATGTGGCTATGTTACTATCGTATGCTAATTTTAAGTCCTCTGGTAGAAACCAGGAGTGGGATAACTGGGTCAAAATGTGGGTCCATTCCAAGTTTTCTGAGGAATCTCCACACTGCTTTCCAGAGTGGCTGTACCAATTTGCAACTCCACCAGCAATGTAAAAGTGTGCCTTTTTCCCCACAGCCATGCCAACATCTATTATTGTTTTTCTTGATAATAGCCATTCTAATCGGAGTAAGATGAAATCTTAGAGTTGTTTTAATTTGCATTTCTCTAATTACCAGAGATGTTGAACACTTTTTCACATATTCATCCTCTTCTGTAAAGTGTCTGTCCAGATCCTTGGCCCATTTATTAATTGAGTTCTTTGTATTTTTGGTGTAAAGTTTTGTAAGTTCTTTATAAATTTTGGAGATTAGTGCTCTATCTGAAGTGCGTGTGGTAAAGATTTTCTCCCATTCTTTAGGCTCTCTTTTCACATTATTGATTGTATCCTTTGCTAAGAAAAAGCTTTTTAGTTTGAATCCATCCTATTTATTGATTCTCGCTTTGATTTGTTGTGCTTTGGAAGTCATGTTAAGGAAGTCTGTTCCTAAGCCAACATGATGAAGATTTGGGCCTACTTTGTCTTCTATTTGGTGCAGGGTCTCTGGTCTAATTCCTAAATCCTTAATCCATTTTGAGTTGAGTTTTGGGCAGGGTGAGAGATAGAAGTTTAATATCATTTTATTACATATGGATTTCCAGTTTTCCCAGCATCATTTAGGTTGTTAAGACAGCATAGATAAGCAACAATTTTTTGTGTCTTGCTTTTTATAATGTAATTCATTTACTAGTTCTTTTTTTTCTTTTGTGAAATCTGTAGGGTTTCCTACATATAAAAAAATGTCTTCTGTGAATAGAGAGACTTATACTTCTTTCTTTCTGGTTTTGATGTCTTTTATTTGTTTTTCTTGCCAAATTATCCTGGGTAGTACTTCTGATACTGTGCTGAATAGAAGTGGTGAAAGCAGGCATTTTTGCCTTTTTCCTCATCTTTCAAGTTTTTTTTTTTTGGAACTGGGGATTGAACTCAGGGGCACTCTGCCACTGAGTCACATCCCCAGTCCTATTTTGTATTTATTTAGAGACAGGGTCTCACTGAGTTGTTTAGGGCCTCGCTAAGTTGCTGAGGCTGGCTTTGCCTTCTTTTTTTTTAAATCAATATTTACCTGTAGTTTTCTTGTAATGTTTTTGTCAGATTTTGGTGTCCAGTTGTTGCTAGCCTGATAAAATGAGTTTAGAGATGTTCCTTCCTTTTCAACTTTTGATAGAGTTTGGGGGAAGATTGGTTTTAATTCTCTAAATATTTGGTACAGTTCTCTAGCGAAGCCCTCTTATTTTGGGTTTTATTTTGTTTTGGAGGTTTTTGATTAATAATTGAACATCTTTAATAGTCAGTGGGTTGCTTCAGATTTTCTATTTCTTTATGATTCAACCTAGGTAGATTGTGTGTTTCTAGAAATTTCTTCATTTCATCTGAGTTTTCAAAATTTGTTGGGGGTACAGGTGCTTGTAGTACTCTTTTTTTTTGAACCAGGGATTGAACTCAGGGACACTTGGCCACTGAGCCACATCCCCAGCCCTATTTTGTATTTTATTTAGAGACAGGGTCTCACTGAGTTGCTTAGGGCCTCGCTAAGTTGCTGAGGCTGGCTTTGAACTCATGATCCTCCTGACTCAGCCTCCCAAGTCGCTTGGATTACAGGCGTGCACCATCACGCCTGGCTTTGTAGTACTCTCTTAAAGCTTCATTTATCTCTATAAGATTGGTACTGGTGTTCCCTTTTTTATTATGATTTTAGATGTTTGAGTTGTCTCTTCAGTCTAGCTGTAAAGATTTGTCTATGTGTTGATCTTTTTGAAGAACAAACTCTTTAGTTTTGTTGATTTTCTATTTTGTTTAATTCTTGTTACTTTCTTTCTTCTGTTAGTTTTGAGTTTAATTTTTTCTTTTTTCCTTTTTTTAATTAATTTATTTTTATTTGCTTATTGATTCATTGAACACAAATGGACTACAGCTACTGTTTCTCTGGTTGTACACAAAGTAGAGTCACACCATCTGTGCCTTCATACATGTACACAGGGCAATGATGTCTGTCACACATTCTGTTATTATTCTTACCCCCCCACCCCGACCCCACCCCTTCCTTCCCTCTATGCTATCTATCTTTCCTCCATTCTTGCCACGCTTCCCCCCCGCATTATGCATCATCATTCACTTATCAGAGAGACCATTCAGCCTTTGGATTTTTGGGATTGGCTGATCTCATTTAGCATAACAGTCTCCAACATCATCCATTTACCTGCAAATGCCATAATTTTATTCTTCTTTATGGCTGAATAATATTCCATTGTGTATATATACCACAGTTTCTTTATCCATTCATCTATTGAAGGACATCTAGGTTGGTTCCACAATCTAGCTATTGTGAATTAAGCAGCTATGAACATTGATGTGGCAGCATCACTGTAGTAATCTGATTTTAAGTCCTTCGAGTATAGGCCAAGGAGTGGGATAGCTGGGTCAAATGGTGGATCCATTCCAAGTTTTCTAAGGAATCTCCACACTGCTTTCCAGAGTGGCTGCACCAACTTGCACTCCCACCAGCAATGTATGAGTGTACCCTTTTCCCCACATCCTCGCCA
>JAJEJO010000149.1:124559-189408 GCA_020662805.1 Glaucomys volans | reverse complement strand
TTCATGATGTCCCATATTTCTTGGAGGTTTCGTTCATGATTCCTAACCATCTTCTCTGTTTGTTCGACTTTGTTTTCAAGATTAAATATTTTGTTTTCATTGTCTGAGGTTCTGTCTTCCAAGTGATCTATTCGGTTAATTATGCTTTCTATTGAGTTTTTAACTTGGTTGATTGTTTCCTTCATTTCCTTGTTTCCTTCAAGGATTTCTGTTTGTTTTTTTCTCAGAACTTCTATCTCTTTATTGAAATGATTTTTTGCTTCCTGCAATTGCTCTATTAGCTGATTATTCATGGCCTGAATCTGCTCTCTCATCACATCATTCTCTTCTTGGATCATTTTAATTGTGAACATTCTGAACTCCCTTTCTGTCATTCCGTCTACTATACTGTCTTTGGGTTCTTTTGATATATCATTTAGGTTTGTTTGGGACACTTTCTTCCCGTGTTTTTCTCATGTTGCTCGTGTATCTTCCCCTCTCGTAGTGCGAATCAGAGGGATTGCGATTTCCCTGTAAAGACTTAAAGTGTCCCTGCAGATTTTCAGTACCTCACCTGATGTTTGAGAGGTGCTTGATCAAGCGGTGACCCAAGAAAGCTGCTGTCCCACTACCTCCAGGTTGGGAATGATCAATGGTTCTGGGCAGAGGCAGCCTTGTGTTGATAGACAATCAGATACAGCAAGGTGCTAGGCCCCGGGCCAGGGTGTGGGCCTGGGCACTAGACCAAGTTGGGGTGGGGGCACAAAACTCTGCTCAGTGATGGAGACACTGGGCTTGATAGCCCAGGCAGGCCTGAGCTCCTCGCTGGGGACTCAGTCGGTGGCAGGTGGTCACTCTCTGCCAGGGAAGCTGTAAAATAGTGCCAAAGGGCCCAAACTCCCCACTGGAGCTGGCCACTCCCTCCGCTCCAGGCCAGACCTCCCCAGGAGACGCCTCGCAGTGGGGGGGAAGATCAGAGCTCAGCTCTGTGGACTCAGGCAGCCCCAGATGGTCGCTTTCTGCCAGGAAATCTGCATAATGGCGCCGAAGGGTCCAAACTCCCCGGCCGGATCCAGCGACTCCATCCCCTCCAGGCCAGACCTCCCCAGGAACCGCAGCTCAGTAGCTCAGAAGACCAGACCTTAGCTCCGAGGACTCAGGCAGTCTCAGATGGTTGCTCTCTGCCAGGGAAGCTTAGCTCCGAGCAATTTTTTCTTTTTATCCCTGGTTTAATCTTAAAGTGTAAAGTTTGGGTTGCTAATTTGAGATTAATCTTTTTATTTATTTTTAAATTTTTTGTTGGTACAGTATAATAGTGGGATTCATTGTGACATGCATTGAACATAATTTGATCCTTTCTCCATTACCTCCCTTTTCCCCTTCCTACTTCTTCCCCTGGATCTGCTTCCTCTACTTGACAGTCTTGAGGTTGGTCTTTTGAAATGTAAGCATTTACCGCTGTAAATTTTCCTCTTAGCATTGCTCTCATTACATCCTGTAAATTTTGGTATATGTATTTTCATTTTTATTTGTCTCAAACTATTTTATAATTTCCCTTGTGATTTCTTCTTTGACCCATTGTTTTTTAATATATGTTGTTTAATTTTCACAATTTGTGGACTTTCAATTTTTTCTTATATCATTTTCTAGTTGATTTCTACTATTTTCTTATCATTTATTTAAAATGTATTTGTGTCATTTTTGTCCCGTTATTAATTATATTTCTAATAGTTTTATTTTAGTTTTATCCCATTGTCATGTGAAAAGATGGTTAGTATAATTTTTATTAAAAAAATTAAAGACTTGTTTAATGTACTACCATGTTTAATCTTGGAGAATATTATTTGTACACTTTTGGAAAAATTTGTATTGTACTAGGTGTGGTGGCATATGCCTGTAATCCCAGTGACTTGGGAGCCTGAGGCAGGAAGATTTCAAGTTTGAGGCCAGCCTCAGCAATTTAGTGAGACCCTGTCTCAAAATAAAAAATAACAAAAGGACTGGGGATGAGGCTCAGTGGTTAAGTGCCCCTTTGTTCAATCTCCAATACCACAAAAGAAAAAAAAAAAAAGGAAGAAAGAAAAAATTTGTATTCTGCCTTTGTTGACAGGAGAGTTGTTTATGTGTCTGTTAAGTTCCATTGATTTATATTGTTAAGTTCTTTATGTTCTTACTGATCTTTTGTCTAACTCATCTGTCCATTATTTTAAGTGTGATATTGAAATCTCCTATTACTATAGAGCTATTTCTGCCTTTAATTCTTTGAATGTTTGTTGGGTATATTTAGCTGCTCTGATGTTTGGTGGACATTGTAATTGTTATATTATCCCAGTAAATTGATTCTTTTATCATTGTGTAATGTTTTTCTTTGTTTTGTAATAGTTTTTGACTTAAAGTATGTTTTGTCTGATAGTAACATAACTACAGCTCTCTTTTGGTTACTATTTGCATGGACTTTATTTTTGCATTCTTTCACTTTCAACCTATGCAGGTCCTTAGATCTAACGTGAGTTTCTTGTAGATAGAATATAGTTGGATCCTGTTTTTTTGTCCATTTCGCCAGTCTGTCTTTTGACTAGGGAATGCTATAGTTTAGACATGGTTTGTCCCATAGAGGTTCTTCCTTTTCCTCCTCTTTTTCCTTTCTTTTTCTCCTCCTGTTTTCTTCTCCTCTTCCTCCTCCTCCTCTTCTCTTTCTCCTTGTCTTATCCTTTGTTACTTCTCCTTCCTTCTTTCTCCACATAGGGTCCATTTATCATTGAGCTACATCCCTATTCCCAACTCCCTTTTTTGAGACAGGTCTTGCTCACTAAGTTACTGAGGCTGGCCTTGAACTTTTGATCCTCATGTCTTAACCTTCCAAATTGCCGGGATTATGGGCACATACCACTATACTGGATCAGGATTTTCTTCTTTTATAATCATTTAATGCTATGTCTTTACCTCTAGGCAAAGTTTACATCTCAAAGTTTTGATGCTTTATTTTAATTTAAATTCAATTTAAATTACATTCTAATTTGCCTTGTGATTTACTCTTTGACCCATATATATTTGGGATTATTATTTTTAATTTTTTAATATTTGGGGGATTTTCTAGTTATCTTTCTGTTATTTATTTGTAGATTAATTTCTTTGTTGTCAGGAACATACTTTGTATGTTTTAAATTTGCCAGTTTGTTTTATGGCCCAGAATGTGGTCTATGAGAACATTCTATGTGCTCTTGAAAAGAAGATATTTTGCTATTTTTGGATAGAAGAATCTATACATGTCGATTGGGTCATGTGTATTGATTCCATTGTTAAGTCTTCTATGTCTTTACTGAATTCTGTTTACTTTTAATTTCTGAGAGAGGAATTTTGACATCTTCAGTGAAAATGTGGATTTATCCATATTTTTCAGCTTCTAAGAATTGCTGTGTGTGTTGGTGTGGGTGCACACATACACTCTGGGGATTAATGCAGGGCCTCAGTGCATCATAAGTGCCTGTGCTGTACCACTCAGCTACATCCCTAGCCCATGCAGTTTTAGATTCGTAGGTTTGAGGTTATGTTGACAGGTACATAAATATTTGAATTGAACCCTTTATCATTATGTAATTGTTCTTATTTATCTCTGGTAATATTTCTTGTTCTGAAATTTACTTTTCTGATATTAATGTTAAGATTCTAGTTTTATTTTAATTAGCATTAACATCATATATGTTTTTATATTTACTTTTTAAAAATGTATTTTTAGTTGTAGATGGACACAATACCTTTATTTTGTTTATTCATTTTATTTATGTATTATTTTTTGTGTGGTGCTAGGGATCAAACCCAGTGCCTCGTGCATGCTAGGCAAGCACTCTACCACTGAGCCACAACCCCAGCCCCTCTATTTACTTTTAATTGATTTCAAATTTAAAATGACCCAAATGGTTGGGTCTTGCTAATTTAATCCAGTCTGATAATTTTTATTTTCTAATTTGCATATTTAAAAAAATATTTTTAGTTGTAGATGGGCACACTACCTTTATTTATTTTTAATGTGGTGGTGCTGAGGATCAAACTCAGGCAGGTGCTTTACCACTGAGCTTCAACCCTAGCCCAATTTCCAAGACTTCTTAGGCTGATATAATAAAGACCATGTGGGTGCTGACAGCTAAGCTTTCCATGTCCTTGAGTTTCACTTCTGTAAGCCATCCTTTGAGTTAAAGTAACCTACTGTATTTGTGATATGTGCATCTACTTGTGTTTGTTTTCAAAACAACCAGCACTCAGTGATAGCCCCTTTTACCAAGTTTTCAAGAGGTCTCTGATTTCACCAAACAGGTTAATTTCTGTGGTGCTTATCATTATATGAAATAGCCCCTGTCCCTAAGCTTGAAATTTTGTTGGCCTCTATTCTGTCTATGACAAACTGACAGGAGGGCAGTATGTAGGGCAACTCTCTACAATCAACTTTGGGATTTAACTCCATTGCATAAATTTCTAGCTTTTTGATATTGGCAAGTATTTTATCTCTCAGTGTGTTGCAGTTAGGTTTAAGTTAGAAAATGCCCACAATATGTTTTACAGATGCTTATTTGTTAGCTCTGATTGGTGAAGGTAGTGATAAAAAGAATAGCTATGTGAGCGTATGTGATCACTAAATTTCCTTTACATTTATTCTGATTTAAAATTTTTGTTGTAGTCAAATATATATAATATAGACTTTGCCATTTTTAAGTGTACAATTCAGTGGTATTAAGTACATTCACAACATTGTACAGCCATCACCACTATCCATTTCTAGAACATTTTCATCATCTCAAAAACTCTTTTTTCATTAAATTATAACTTACTTCCTCCTTTCCTCCTAGGTCCTAGTAACCTGTTTTACTTTCTGTCTCTGTGAATTTGCTGGTTCTAGCCTAATCTAGGTATCTTTTATTAAATGGAATAATATGATATTTCTTCTGTGTTCAACTTATTTTAATTCTTTGTATTTTTAATTTATGCATGAAACATGGTACCATTTGTCTTTTCTACTTCAGTTGTTGTTTAGAATCAAGTGTAATAGTTAAGACACAATAGGTATGATGTTACTTTAAGGTACCATGCTAATAAAATCTGGTGAATATTATATGAGAGTGGTGAATTAGTTTGTTGCCTGTGTATGATTATAAACAGGTTTACTTAATTTACGATTTTAAAAACTATTCTTATGTTACATAGAAATGCTAGAGGTATTCTGTAATTCAAAATTTGGAGGGAGAATCATTTTATAAGGCAGAAATATGAGTTTTTCCCTGGTACTGGGGATTGAACCCAGAGACATTTTACCACTGAGCTACGTCCCCAGTCCTTTTTAAATTTTTAAATTTGAGACAGGCTCTCACTGAGTTGCTTAGGGTCTCACTGAGTTACCGAGGCTGGTCTTGAACTTGTCATCCTCCTGCCTCAGCCTCCTGAGTCACTGGGATTATAGTGTGTGCCACCATGCCCAGGCAGAAATATATTTTAAGTGACCATTTGTAGAGTACTTGCCAAAGTAAGTTAAAATTCTGATGCATTGTTTTATACACCATGTTTGACTGGAAGAACTTTATTGTGTTTCTTTCTCTTTTTAGAGTTCTAATTCTCAGATGGATTTAAGTACTCAGGTAACTGATGATGATATTAATGAAATAATTCAAATAGATGGGACTGGTGATACATCTTCCAATGAAGAACTAGGAAGTATAAGGGATGTAAATGAGAATGAATTTATAGGGATTATTGATGCAGGAGATCTAAAGGTGCTTGAAGAAGCTGGCAGTATATCAAATGAAGATTCAACTGCAAACAGTAGTGATGATGAAGATGCTCAAATAGATGTTGTGGAAGAGGTAAAGATTACTTTTGAGTTGAGACTTTATTAACTTACAACATTTGTGCTTCAATATACTTGGGAACCAAGAGCATTAACAATATTTACTATATCTTTAGTCTTTTAAAATGAAATTTATTTGTATGCTGGGGCTTAAACTTTTACTCTTAAACTATAATTTAAATCAGTAGTGTTTAGGAATTGTCTTCTATTTTTGTTGCTCTTGATTGGAGATAATGGAAGGTTTGGGGGATGGAAGTGGAGGTTAAGAAGGCAGCCTGTTTAGACATATACAGTATCTGTTCTAATTCTAATAAATGCAGATCTGGGTGGAATATGGTAATTAAGAAGTGTATAGGAGTATCAGCTATCATTTATGGTGGACTTATATATACATATATATCATATAATACTGAATCTTATCTGCTTTATTTAATAGTCCCAGTCCTGTGGGTCTTATTGCTATCCTTATTATATCAATGAGAAAATTGAGATATGGGGAATTTTAGTAACTTGCATAAGATTAGTCATGTAATTATTAAGTGGCCAAACTGGGATTAAAATTCAGGCTATTTGACTTTAAAATATATACAATTCTGCCTAAGTTATTCATTTATATATGTCTCTCTTTAAAAAATTTGAAGCATCATGAACTTTCTTAATGTGATCATCGTTCATCTTTAGGATCCTTTAAATTCTGGAGATGATGTTAGTGAGCAGGATGTGCCAGACCTGTTTGACACAGATAATGTAATTGTCTGTCAGTATGATAAGGTACTGTATTCACCTTTTGCACTTTGGGTTTATTAATTGCATTTGTAATAGGAAGATTTTTAAAATGATGGGAAATGTGATGGTGAGTTACAGTTAACTGTTAAATGAATCACAAAACAGTTATTTAATTCTGTAAAGTTTTGATGGTGCATTTTGGGTCTAATACTGTGCTGTATGGTTCCTGTGGTACTAAAAAAAGTGATAGTCCTTGTCTTAAGGAGGTGACAGTCTTATTGAAACAAGATATTTCTTAGGGAATAATAGAATGACACACAATAAGAAGGCAGGCAAATCAAAAGCTAAAATATGTGACAGGTAAACCAAATGCTAAGATGAGTGTTACATAAATCAAATGAGATGTGTGGCAGCCTGTGAGTCCTAAAAGTGGCTAGGAAATATAAGAAATCATTTGCAGTTGGGTTCTCCACAAATCCATCATGGGTGATGTGGAACTTTGGAATGGGGCTTGAATGATTTATAGAATATAGGTTGGTATAGAGGGTAGGCATTCAGAGTAGAATATCCTGAGAAAGGCCAAGAAATGAATCGTTGTATGTACAAGAGACAGTGAAGAGACAGCTTTGGCTCAAGTAAGTGTTCTTTTATTGCATGTATTGTAAATGAAACTGGGCTGGGAGACAGAGTAGGGAGCATGTTGGAATATCTTGAATGCTGGTTGGAGAAGTCTGAACTTGGTCTGAGGAACATTAGCTGCCTTAAACGGTTATTGAAAAAAATGTAATTGAATTTAGAAACTGGCCATGTTTAATGATTTGGAAAAGGCTAATGGTAAGAAAAACAGGGATAGTATAGATATGAAGTAATTGAAGTCCAGATTAAGTTAGAAGTATGATTAAGTAAGAAGACAGAAAAGTTTGAGGTTATAAAATCAGTGGAATTTTGTGTTAAGTGAAGGTGCCTTTCAGGGAGCTGAGAAAATAAGTTGGTAACAGTTTTTCTTGTTTTATAAAGCAGCTATGATCATTATGTAATAGAATGGTAAGTTTTTGTCTTTAATACATGAATATTTATGTTTTCTAATACTTGAGATATTAAAATACTATAAATTCACCCATTTAGTAAATGGTTCAGTGTTTTTTAAATATGTTCATGGATACGTACAACCATTAGCATGGTCAATTTAAAAACCTTTTTATCTCCTTAGAAAACTCCCCATAACTTTAGTTCTTACTCTAATATCTTCCTATTTCCCCCACCTCACCCTTAAGCTGAGGGAACGACTGATCTACTTTTTATTTCTATGAATTTCCCTGTTCTGGCATTTCATATGAAAGAATTATGTAATGTGCAGTCTCTTTTGACAGGTTTCTTTTGCTTAACATGTTGTTTTCAAGATTCATTCATATTGTAACATGTATCAAGACTCATTCATTTT
The DNA here is from genome assembly GCA_020662805.1 of Glaucomys volans. Lineage (NCBI taxonomy): Eukaryota > Metazoa > Chordata > Mammalia > Rodentia > Sciuridae > Glaucomys > Glaucomys volans. The sequence goes on along the minus strand of JAJEJO010000149.1, from coordinate 181,429 downwards.
TATTGCAGAATAATAGTTTATTGAATGTATATACCACATTCTGTTTTTTAATCTGTCAGTGGACCTTGGGTTTTTATATTATTCAGCTGTTTGTCATTGTGACTAAAATATCTGACAAGAACAACTTATAGGAGAAAAGATTTATTTTGGCTCACAGTTTTAGAGGTTTGGTCCTTGGTTGGCTGTCTCCAAGACAGAAACATCATGGCAGAAGGGCATGGTGGAGGAAAGCTTCTCAGCTTGTGGTGACTGGGAAGGAGGGATGGGGGAGAGAAAGAGGGAAAAAAAAAGAGAGAGAAAGGGACCAGAGACAGATATATTCCCCACAGTCATACCCCTAGTTACTACTTCCTCCAGCCATGCTGCACATGTCTGCAGTTACCACCTAGTAGTCCATTCAGATTATTAATCCATCAAATGAATTAATCCACATTAATTAATCTGACATTAATTAATGTCAGAACTCTTATAATCCAGTCTTTTCACCTCTGCTCTATTGCCAAACACATGAGTATTTTTGGAGGCATTGCAGATTCAAACCATAACATCCTTCCCCTGGCTCACAAAAGCTCATGCTTGTCTTACAAGGCAAAATGCATTTATTCTATCTACAAGAGTCCCCATAGTCTTAATAGTTCCAGTATTGCTCAGAAGTTCAAGTCCAAAGTCTCCATTGAGACTCAAGTCAGCTCCTAGCTGTGAGCCCCTGTAAAAATAAAGAAAGCAAATTAAGTTACATGCTTCCTGTGCCACAAAGCAAACATTTTCATTCCAAAAGGGAGAAACGAGCATAGAAAGAAGGGACAGATAGGACAAAAGCAAGACTGAGACCCAGCTAGGCAAATATTAAATCCTATAGTTCCATGTCCAGCGTCCAGGGCACATAGTGGTGAGATATAGGTCTCAAAGGACTTGGGAAGTCCTACCTCCATGGCTTTGATGGTTGCAGCCTATGTGGTCTCTCTCTTGGTCTGACTGTGTTTCCTGCCTGCAGCTTTCCTCTGCCAGCAGTCCCCATTTCTGGCATCTCTTGATTCCTGGGGTCTCCACTGCAGCTTTAGCTTTACTCTCTCTGTTTTCTGGTTGTCATGAGCTGAGCAGCTTTTCTCAGCCATGATGTTTCTGCCTTGAAGCCAGCCAGCTATGGACTGAGAACTTTGAAATCATGAGCTAAAAAAAAAAAAAACTTTCCTCTTCCAAGTTGTTTTCCACTGTATGGGGGAAAAAGTAATATTTTTTCCTCATCCATCATCACTAGGATCATCGCTAAGACTATAGTAAAAGAGAAAAGTATACACATTTTAGATAAGTTTTACATGGCACAGGAACTGTTAGTAATGAAGACACAAAGATAATAGGGAAAAGTATTTTTTTGGACAATTGTGCAGAAGTGTGATTGGAGGAAAAAGGAGTATAATCTTGTAATAAACGGAGGGGAATTTTGTAAGGCTTGTTTGTTCAGACTGTTCTCTGTGCCCCTGTGTCTTCAGAGATAAATTCCTTTCTACTGGGTGTAGGGTGAGCAACTCTGGTTTAAGTGTTTTGTGACATATGTTAGAAGAAGGTCGGAGAATTCTTTTATGGCCTGTTTTAGGGCAAGAGGAGTGTCAGAGAGACTTTTTTGTTTTGACTGTTTTCTTAGTTGCCAAGGTGCCATGTTTTGGGGTAGGATGTCTTGAACCCCATCACTACCTTTTGAGTATTATAAGTAATGTTAATATAAACATTAATGCACAAGTTTTTTTTTTTTTTTTTTGTGTGTGTGTGTGTACATATATATATATCTGTCTTTACACCTAGGAGTTGATTTTTCTGAGTCATATGGTAACAGTTTATGGAACAACCAGGCTGTTTTCCAAAATGGCTGTACTATTTTACATTCTTACCAGCAATGTTTGAGGGTTTCAATATCTTTATATCCTTGCCAACACTTATTTTCTAACTTTTGGATGTTAATCATCCAAGTGAGTATGAAATGGTATCTCATTGCAGCTGTGATTTTCATTCGCCTGATATCTAATGGATATTTTTATCTTAGATTTTTTTTTCTTTTTGGTACTAGGGATTGAACTCAGAGACACTTTACCACTGAGCCACATCCACAGCCCTGTTTATTTTTTATTTTGAGATAGGATCTCATTACGTTGCTTAGGGCCTTGCTAAGTTGCTGAGGCTACTCTCAAACTTGTTATCCTCCTGGCTCAGCCTCCCAAATTGCTGTGATTATATGCACGTGACTATACCCAGATGATTTTTTTTTAAAAGTCATAATTAGAATATACTTAAAGGCAACAAAGGATATCCTTTGTTGTGAATTTATTAAAAATAAATAATTTTCTCTAAAAATAAGATCACTTTCTTGTCTATAACGTTTTATATAGACAGAAAATGACAATTTAGATGCTTGTAAATATAAACTTAAGAGAGAGTAGGAATATAAAAGGGATAGTTCTTAGTTTGAAACTTACTTTCGTTTCTTATCAACATTGTATTGGCTTCTACAAAGAAAAGATTATAGGGTATCTAATTATGCATTATTTAAATTCTCACAAAAATTTTCTAGAACATTATGAATATAGTATCCTTTACTGCATTGTGGAAGAGAGTTTAAAATTAATTACATAGTGCTTTGTATTTTTCAAAGCATTTACTCAAACTTTGTATTTTGCTTCTTATAATATCCTTGTGGAGTAGATTGAGATGATATTAGTTGTATTAATAACTCTAGTTGTCTGAGAGTACTCTAATTAGTGAATATTTTAAGAACAGAACTAAAATATTAATGGAAACCAGGCAGTGGGGAGCCATTGAAATATTTTTTAAAGGGAGTGATGAACTCAGAAAATAGTAGCAAAGGGAATGTATCTATAAGGTCAAAATAGGGTGGGGAATATTGTTATAGTGAATTTTTATAAGAGAAAAACTTCCCAGTTCTTGTCATTGGTTGATTTATTTAGAATAGTATTGAATAGAATGAAACTCAAGTAAATTAAAAGAATTCTCAGTACTCTTTTCAGAGCTTTACTGCTAAGTGCGTTTTAAAGGCCCAGTAGAGTAGCATCTGTTTCCCTGGGAGAGTATTACAGATATAGAACTTTGAGTACCACTCGAGAGTCCTGCATCAGAATGTCCATTTTAAACAAGACTTTCAGGTGATTTGTAATCCCTTAAACTTGGAGAAGCACTGTTTTTTTTTTTTTTTAAGTTGGTTTTATTTTTCTTTGATTAACAGATGAAATTTACTTTTTAAAATGTATAGCTTAATTCTTGGAGGAAAAGTTTGAAAATATTAACATGCACAATGAAAAGGGGCTAAATGAAGTCATTGGTCTACACACTGGATGAGAATTAATGATTTCAGAGGTCTAGAAAATATCTAAGATTATTATAAAGATTAAAGTAATAAGGATAATACTGGAAAAATTAATGATGAAATGAAACATTTTAATAGGAATGACAGTGTTCTGTGCTATAAATAGGACACTAAATTGTCCTAGTGGAATGTGATAACATTTGAATAGCCTGTATCTTCATCTAACAGGTTAGTAAACTTTCTTACAGTGGCTTTGTCCCTTAAATGTTAGCACAGTGATTAATTGTAAGGTATGTCTCTTTCTCACTATATGTATATTTGGTATGGTGTTTAAATAGTGCATACACATGGTTAAAAATCAAAACACAATAAAAAGGTATACAATGAGGTCTGGTTCCCACTCCTTCACTATTTGTGTTTCCTTCTAGTAGCTCTTCTGATCCTGACTTGACTGCAAATAAGTAGTTATCTTAGTTGTTAAACATATTTTTAGAGTTTGTGTAGTGTAAAAGGTAGCATAGAAAGTACTGCATTTTGTACCTTTGTTTTACTATTAACAGTGTCTCTCAGTTTTTTCTACATAAGGAGGCTTTCCTCATGCTAGTATTTTAATAGTTGTAGAATATTCAATTTTAGGGTTAAAATTTATTTAATTAATTCCCTAATGATGAATATTTATGTTTTAGTCTTTTGCTTTGAATTACCCTGTAGTAAGACATTTCATGTGTATGTAAACCTGTTACATAAAAGTACAGAAATCAGTTAACTAGGTCCAAGACAAATGTATTTGATTAGACATTGCCATGGTGCTCTCCAAGGGAGTGTTCCAGTATATATTTCCCAAAATAGTGTTTGAGTGATGTTTTTTCTACACCTTGCCAATAGAATGTGATAAAAGAAATTTGGATCTTTATTGTTATGAAAAGTGAAAAATGATATGTTGGAATTTTTAGCTTTCTATGTGTTTAAGGGCCATTTATGTTTGTTTTTGTGACCTGCTTGTTCATAACTTTGTTTTTTTAGTATATGTGCTGCCAAAACCAACACAACTTTTGTCTTTTCTTTCTTTTTCTTTTTCTCTTCTCTTTTCTTTTTTTTTTTCTTTTTTTTTTTTTTCCTTTCTTTTCTTTTGGTCCTGGGGCAATGAGCACTTAACTATTGAGCTACATCCCCAGTCCTTTTAATTTTTTAATTTTGAAATAGGACTTCACTAAGTTGCTGAGGCTGTCTTCAAACTTGGAATCATACCTCAGCCTTTTGAGTTACTGGGATTATAGGCATGTGCTACCATACCCAGCAACTTTTGTTGTTTTAAAACATTGAAATATTGGCTTCCTATTCAGTGACTTCTAAGAGCTCCATATCATGTTGAGGGACATTATTAGCTTTTTGTTATACCTGGATGTAATTTTTCCTTAATCATTTACTTTTATTGCTTTTTCTTATGTGCAGATGTTAAATTTGTCAATCTTTAATTTTATGACTTAGAAATTTCAAGTCATGAATAGAGCTTCTTACCTCAAGATTTTAAAGAATTCACTCATATTTTCTTCTAGTATTTATTTGATTTCTTTTTAAATATTCAAGTCTTGATCCATTTAGTGTTTGTGTTGATGTATAAAGTAACATGGTTTCAACTTTTTTTTGTCAGGTGGCTACTTGGTTTTCCTAACATTAATTGAAAAGTCTGTTATGTCCATACTGAAAAGATTCCTTTATCATCTACTAAATTTTTTTCATTTTTTTAAAAACAGTTTAATAAATAGTTCTCTTAATGATTACAGATATTTAAGACTGTTTGGTAGCACTCAGAAACATCACAGTAATAGTGGTTTTCCTGGTTGATTTGTAGTCTTCAATAATTATACGGAATGTAAAACTGCTGTCAAACCAGTAAGACTGCGTTTATGCATCCATCATTTTCAGGATTGTTGGTCACCTGGGCATATTTCCCCCAAATAACTGCCTGCTTGTGTTACAAGGCCCAACTTGCTCACATTCACCTCAATGACAGTACCTTTGGTAATAACATGCCAAGTTGTATATAGTAGGGATGAGGGATTCTTTTTCACATCTAGTATTAGTAGGCAAAAAGTGGCTTTCAGTTCAGGATGTGTTACGTGGGCCTTCTTGAAACTGAGCCCATTGACCTCATGAATCTTTCATGTTTAGGTGGTTTTCTTGTAAAGTCATCTCCAACAAAAGCAGACTTTAGTAACCATCCTCTTCCAGGCCTTCTTTTTTCTCTTTCCTGTTTGAATCACTTTTAAAACTTCTGTTTCTCCCTGGACACGAACGTTGGGAAGGGGGACTTCCCATTTCCCAGCCTTCTCTTTTTGTTTTTGTTTAATCATGTTGGAAAGTACTTTTGCTGGAGTCTGTCCCTCTCTGTCTAAGAGATAGGCAGGAACTGCTGCCTGTGGAGTCTTTTCATCATTCTTTTGTTTGGTGTTTCTCTTTTCATGCATCTTGATAGTCTTTTTCATTTGTATTTTCTCGGCATGGTGCTGCTTATTGTAGAGCTTAGCTTTCAGGCCAATCAGTTTTTTTGTCTTTTTTGAATGTTCATGAGCCTCTGACTTTCCTTCTTTCTCTTTTTCTCATGGTAATCCAAACGATATCCATAGCGTTTACGGTGTAATTCAATATATTCATTTTGTGGCATGGTGACAGCCGCAGACCTGCCAGGTGCAGTCTCCAGAGTGAGTAGAAACTCTTAATTTTCGGGTACCAAAGACCCACAAGCCGACTCCGCGCAATGCAGAACAGGCTATCATCTACTAAATTTTGATAGTATTTGGATCCAGTTGATTTCTATTTTGTTCCATTGGTTTATCTATCCTTAGTCTTGTATTCCACTGATTTAATTATTGAGATTTAAAAGATATCTGGTAGAGTTAGTACTTGTTTATAGATGTTCTTTTTCTGGGTATTATTGTCTATTTTTCAGCATTAACTTAGGATCAACTTGTCTGGTTCAAAATAAAACCTAATTTATTTTCAATGAGATCACACTAAATCACAAAATCTGATGTTTTCAGGATGTTGTGGAGAAATGGGTTGTACTTTTAGATGGAGTTTCCAGGGACAGCCTTACTGAAAATGTAATAGGCTAGGGATCAGAAAGAGGTAAGGGAGTGTGAATTGTTAAGGTATTTGAGTATATAAGCATTTCAGACAGAGGGAAGAGAAAATGTAAAAGTCCTGAGGTAGGAGAATACCTTTGTGTTCTGAGAGCAGAAAGGAGTCTAGAACTGTAGGTGAGGGGAAGTGAGAGATCTTGCATTCACTATAAAAACTTTGATTTTGGAATGGGAAGCACTGGAGAGTTTTGAGCTGAGAAATGATATTAATTTACATTTTTAGCAGACCCCTTGGGCTATCCTGTTCATAGTAGACTAAAGGTGGGGGTGCAAGGGTGAAAGTGGGAAAACTAGTTACAAAGCTATGTATTATCCAGGCAAGAGAAGATAGAGGCTTAGACGAATGTTAGTATTAGAGGTGGTAGAAGTGGTGGGAATATGAATATCCTTTGTAGGTAGAACTAACATTTACTGGTAGATTTGGGTATGGGGTATGACTCGGAGGCATAAAGAATGTTAAAGAATTTTTTACCTAAGAACAGTGGGTGGCCATTTCCCATTGAGATAGGGAAAGACTGTGGGTTTTTGGGAAAAAGTTTTTCTAGTTTTAAACTTGCTTCAGCAGATGTGGAAGTAATTGAATGAGAATCAGGACTTAAGGGAAGGGTGAGCTGGAGATATAAATTTTGTCATCAACATGTAGATGGTGTTTAAAGTCATGAGATTAGTATCACCGAGAGTGAATATGAGCAGAAACAAGGATTCTGGTATACTCTAAAATTGAGAGGTAAGAGAGATAAGGAGAGAATCAATAAAGGGAATTAAGGAGTGGCCAGAGAGTTAGGTGAAGAAACAGAATGTTCTAGAAACCAAGCGAGAATATTCAAAGAAGAGAGTATTGAATGCTGCCAATAAGTCAGATATTTCTTGTTTTTTCCTAGGTATTTTATTTCTTTGATTTCTGTGGTAAATAGGCTCTTCTTCTGTGTCTTCTGTTGCTTATATGCATGAAGGCCACGGATTTCTGTGTGCTAATTTTGTATCTAACTGAATTCCTGTTTAGTGGTTTTTTCATTGATTATCTTGGAGTTTTGACATGCATCTGTGAATTTAATTTTTCCAGTTTTTATATCTGTATTTCTTTTATCTGATTGCATTGGTTAATGCCAACTGTAGTTTCCACTTATCTGTATTAGCTAGTACCTCTAGAGTATTTAAAAGTTGAATAGTAATAAACAACCTTGTCAGTGTCCTGACTTTCATGGAAATGCTTTTAGGGTTTCCCCACCACATGTCACTGATGTTTGAGCTGAGATGTGGTGTGTATATGTGTGTGTGTAGGACAAAAAACTGGAAATCACTGGAAATGATCATTATTTGTTACCTTAGGTCAAGTAATATGTTTTTTAGATTAATAAATACCTAATTTGAACTATATTGAATTTGTAGAAAAAAATGTAGTCACTTGTTTAAAGCTACCCATTGCTGCAACTATTCTTCTGATTCTGGCCATATTTTCTGACCTGTGCTGAATTCAGGATTCTCTTGTCCCTATTATATTACAAAGGAATTTTAAAGACATGCAAGTTAAAATTTGGGAGTCAAAATAAAAAAAAAGTTCACATTATTAGGGCATTTTAAAAAATACAAATAGGGATTTATCCTTTGTATTTTCGTATATTCCATAAAATGTACCCGAATATCAGTCACAATATCTGTTCCTGGACTTGATTATTTATAGTTAGACAACTAGGTTTACATATTAACTTTGATCTCAGATCATATATTTCTAAGACTTTTGAATAGTCACTTGTAGTTTACCAAGAGGTAGCAATGATTTTATGGTTTCTTAGCTCTCGAAGTAGTAGGATTTCTTATCTTTTTATTTTATCTATATCTAGGCTGATTTATTAAATCTGAAGAACAGCCAACAGAATCTAACAGATTTTAGGATGTATCTTCTGGCTGTGCTTGGTGCTTTGTGACTTTCTTTTTCACGTTGAAACACAACTTTTTCATTTTTGTTAATATTAACTGCATCCTCTCTGTTTGTTCCTTTGCAGACATATTGAACTCTTTGCTATTCTTGAACAGTTCAGGCATGCTCCTTGTCAGGACCTTTCTCTTCTGTGCCCTTTGTCTGGAGTGACTTTGAGTCAATACCTGCCTGGCTTTATCCTTTGCCTTCTTTAAGTTATTGCTTAAGTATCACCTCAAATGTGAAGCCTACCCTGACTATCTTTTTAAGATTGTAATTCCACCTCTATATTTGTGCTTCAGTTTCCTATTTTATTTTTTGTAGTGCACATCACCTTTTTAAAATTTATTTAAAAATTTTTTACAGACTTCATTTTGATTCATTGTACACAAATGGGGTACAAATTTTCATTTCTATGGTTGTGCATGATGTACATTCATACCATTTATGTAATCATACATGTACATAGGGTAATGATGTCTGCCTCATTCCACCATTTTTGTACCCCTTCCCCCTTTTAATATTCTATATAATTTACCTATGTGTTAGATATCTATCCCCCTTTTTATTAAAATGTAAACTCTTCAAAGGTAGGATTTTCCCCCTGTATTTTCCATACATATGTATGTGTGTGTATATATATGATTTTACATACATAATACATGAAATCATGTCTAGTAGACCCTCCACATATGCAGTTTCATCCTCTATGTGTTTAATCAACTGTGAATTGAAAATATTTTTAAAAATTGCATTTTTATCAAACATGTAGGTTTTTTGCATCATTAATCCCTAAACAATACAGTATAATTACTACTTAAGAGTATTTACATTGTATTGGGTATGTAAATAATCTAGAAACGATTTAAAATATATAGGAGGATATGTGCAGGTTATATGTAAATATACAGGAGGATATGCGCAGGTTATATGTATACATAAAAATACATGTAAATATATGTAAAGTATATACACATGTACATACACATGCACCATTTTATATAAGGGACTCAAGCATCCACAGGTTTTCATATATATAGTGTCTGTGTAGCGACTACCTCAGGATACACTGATATTGAGGGATGACTGTATGTATGATATAATACTTCCAGGGCCTAAAATAATACTTAATATGTAGGGACTGGCTGTATCTTCAGTGCCTCAAACAGTATCTGATATATTCATTGTGAATAAACTATCTTGAGGAGGTCTTACTTTTAAAGAACTCCTATTTAGGGTTAGAATAAACCCATGTACTATTTCAAAGAAATGTAAATGATTTTTTAACTTATAAGATTAATTTAGATTATTTTTCTCCCTCCAGATTCATCGAAGCAAGAACAAATGGAAATTCTTTTTGAAAGATGGTGTTATGTGTTTTGGAGGGAGAGACTATGTATTTGCAAAAGCCATTGGTGATGCAGAGTGGTAAACCTTATGAGCTCAGTACATCAGTTTTGTAAACATCAGTGGGACTATATTACATATTGCGAAACAACTTCTTATTTTAAATATAGTCCATCAAGAGCTGCTCAAATTTTTAGTTCACTATATGGAATTTAATAAAATTATAATTCAGATACAGATGCAAATATGTGATTTTATGTTTATTTTGTTTCCTGTTTTAAAGCCTCCCATCATCTATACCATTATAAAGCATATTTGCCTAAGGTGTGGTGAAATATAAAGAAATGTCATTTTTTTATACTTTTATTTAGTTTTTTTTTTTTTTAAGTGTGATGCTGAGGGTGGACCCCAGTGCCTCACATGTGATAGGCAAGTGCTCTACCACTGAACTATAGCTGCAGCCCTGTCGTATTTCTTTCTTGAAGTCAAATTTAAATCAGATTCCAGTGCCCCTTCATATAAAGTCAGTATCAGTTGTTAGACTGGGGCTAGCATTCCTCCCACTTCTGGTGAAACCATGTTATAAAAGGGCCTGGGGAGTCTTTTCAGTAGTGGGACATTCAAAAAGGTTTCTCTGGGTCTTTTTTCTAAATTGGTCACTGGTGATATGCCAATTATGCAAACTCACCTGGTCCCTTGGAATCAGATGTCTGTGTCATTATTTAAATATGAAAATCTCTGCCAACGTCAGGATCCCAGGAGCTGAAGATGAGGCTTACTGGTATTATGTGGCCAGGCCATGCTTCTGCATATTCCTGGGGAATTGTGAGGGATTGGGCTAGGGCTCTGTTCTACTTCTTGGATTATCAGACTTTTTCTTAATCATGGTAGATTTTCCCTTTCTCCTTGCTTTTTTCTGTTGTTCTTATAGTGGAAGGCCTCTTTGCCAATTCTTTCCCCTTCAGAGTAATACCTTTCTTTCTTTTCCTTAACAGAGAATCCCCTCATTGAGTTTAGGCTTTTAAAAATCAAAGTCAGGAAGAGATGTTTTCTTTAGGAATCTTCTGCTTTGGCCTGGCAGCTGCTCTTGAGATAAGGAGACCTGTCTTCAAATCAGGGAAAGAAGACAAGACATAAATATCTCTCAATTTTTTTTGGCAACAATAAAAACAAAAGTAAATTAATAGTCCAGTGAGCTGTTTCATTATATTCTCTTCCTTAGTAGATTCAAATCTCTCAAAGAAACATTTTCCCCATTACTCTGCTTCTCCAAACAGAGGTGGACACATGGTTTCCAGGTCTAGGATTCCTAACTTTGGCTTTGAATAGTATTTTCTAGGAGAGTTAAAAAAACCAATGTAGGGATGACTAGGTTATAGTTTACAAAAGCTCTCTATAGATAGCTGTTTCTGGCTGGACACAAGGCAAATTCCGAATTTCCTTTTTGGAAAGCAGCCCCACTTGGAGGATTTTATTTATTCTAACACTTGTTATAACCTACCAGAGAGTCTCAGCTGTTGGTTTATCTTTTCAAAATTTGGATAAATCTCTTCTGGACCTTGAACAACGTGGGTGGGGTGTTGTCTTTGGCCTAAAGTTGGCAGCTGTATAAGGATTAGGTTAGTACCAGTGAGTAGGCTGGTTCCCTAACTGGATTCTCCACTATGTCCTCTTTATTCTCAGAGTGATGTCCTTTTCCCTGTCACCAATGCTACTTCAGACCCTGGCTCTTGAGAACTTGTAAGAGCTGTGGATTCTCTTCTAGGTTGTTGTTTACCATGAAGTATCTACATTTTGTAAATGGAAATCAGAGTCATTTATTCTTTGTGTGTGAGTTTGAAATGTACTTCCTCTCCCCAGGTCTGAGTAGTATACTTTCTATTCTTTTTGCTTTCTTCTTCTCAGGCCCACCTGGTTACTCTGTATTTTTTCTAGGCAAACCTTATTGTAAATTAAGCACTAGGTTAATTGATAAGATATACTCCCTAGGAACTGGGATTTAAAGTTTCACTTTGCTTCAGTGATTTTTTTAAATGGTACATTGTAAGTACTATTATATCAGTCTTCTTTGTGTAGTACATTGTATTAGGGAAAAAAAGTCACAGTAGTCCCATTTGTGTCTGCATGTCTTCATGTCCCTCATCTTTGAAAATGCAAAAAAAATAATTTAAAAGTAGGCTTACCACAAAACAGAGTCCAATAATAAGTATCCTTGCATAGTAATATAATTCATGATATTTTTGGTAGTGACTAGAAAGAAATAGGATTTCACCAAATTATTTTGGATCTGGTACCTGTTTATTAGCTCAGATAATGCTAAAAAGACTTGTAGTTCTCGAGAAGTTGTCTAAACCAGTGATTTTCAATTTTTTGGCCAGGATCCACACTAAGACATGTACTTTGACACACAATATATATTTAAATGCACACTGACACTCAGACACAAGTGAAACAAGTTTCAGAAAATCATGCTTGCCTTTAGTATGTTAGCCTTCTACATTAGCTATCTGATTCTGTTCTGTTTTTTTAAACCTGATGATCTCAACCAACTTGATTTCATTACTTGCAGTTAAAAACATTTTTTGGCATGTGGATAATCATATCTTTATTATTCAATGTGAATATGATAATACAGATGATTCAGTTCTTATCAAGTTCATTCAGTATTTATTACATTTTTATCAATATGTTAATTATGCCTATTAATAGGGTTTAGTGTGATATTTCGATATATGTATACAATGTGCAGTGATCAGATTCACCCTCCCTTTATCCCCACCTCCTCTACCCTGCTTTTCAACCTCTAATCATTATTTCATGTTCAGGTTGACCTATTTTTTTAAACTTACACATATGAAAGAGAAATTATTAATTTGTGTGGTAAAGATAATGTGAGACAAATCTCCATCTACTTCAGAAGAGAAAATTCTTCTTTGAACCCTACAAGTTGAGAGAGTTTATCTGAGACTTCACTTTGCTATTATATAAATTTTAGGAACCTCTGCATCATGTTCAAGGTAAACATTTCTTATTGTATTTTATAACAAAATACTATTAAGTTTTTAAGTTCTTAAAAAGACAGTGCCTTGGTAAATGTCTTATATTCTTTTATAGATAAAGTGTCTCTTGTAGAGGTTATAGCTTGCTGTGTTAAAGGAGATTTGTGAAAGTATCATGTGTCTAATTCCTATGCCAGATGTTGAGTATGTTTTTGTCATACTCACCATCCTATAGTGATTTCTTAACATACTTTATATCTCTCTGTAGGTCAAGAAGATCTTATTGATTTTTCACAGAATTAGTCTCTTAGGGACTGACTAACCGACCTTGTTTCCTTTACCTATTTTATTCAATGTGCAGAATACCTCAGTCAGTGCTATAATATGTGTAAATAATCATCTCTACAGCTCAGACTTCATACAGCATTAGGACTCTAATTCTAACTGATGTACTAAGTTTAGGTCATTTAAATTGTGTTGGAAAAACAACTTTAGAATGAATACTAATGGTTCATTGGGATAATAAGCAGGGGATTTAATAGGGGATTTTATCTGACTTATACTAGTAGGTTAATATGCTGTTTTCCATGTAAATATAGTCTAGGCCAGGTGGGAACTTTGACTTATAACTAGTAAGTTAAATTATAAATTGGAATTCTATGGCAAAAAGTCTTAGGGAAAAATATATTAATTAAAAATTAATTAAAATTAGAGTACTTCTACCTAACACAGAGGGAATATGTTTCAAGACCCCCAGTGGATACTTAAAACTGCAGATAATACCGAACCCTGTATAAACTGTTTTTATCCTATGTGTTATTCATTGTTGCCACATAATACAAAGTTAATCTGTCCTTCCATGTTTTATGTTCTGGTACCTCCTTTGCATCACTACTCTTGCATTTTGGAGCCATCATTAAATAAAACAAGGTTTACCTGAATATAGGCATTGCGATATCATGTCAGTCAAACTGATAACCCAGGCCACTACAAATAACAAATAGTATATAGGATGTTCATTGTGGATATTCTGGATAAAAGGATAATTCAAGTGCTGGGTGGGATTGAGTATGATGGTATGAGATATCACCCCAGCACACAATTCAAAACTTGCAAATTTTTTTATTTCTGGAATTTTCCACTTAATATTTTCTGACTGTGGTTGATTGTGGATAGCTGAAATCATGGAAAGTGAAAACACGGAAAAGTGGGGATACTTTGAAGAAGAGATTATTTCTAATTATGAACACATTTATTGAAATCATTGTGAGAGTCTTAATTTACATTCTTTTTTAAAAAATATTTTTTAGATGTTGATATACCTTTATTTTATTCATTTATTTGTATGTGGTACTGAGAATCAAACCCAGTGCCTCACACATGCTAGGTAAGCGCTCTACCACTGAGCCACAACCCCAGCCCCTTAATTTACATTCTTGAAGAAACTAGAATAGGTCCTTTATAACAAATGTAATAAATGCAGGGCAAGACACCAAATGTTTCAAAGTTACTTTGTAAATTTGCATGAATTATTGGTTAACCCTTTTTGGATGTTTTACAACCTACCAGTAATAATATCCAATATCATAAAAAAATGCAACGCAGAAATATAAATCCATTAAGCATCTGATTTTTTATGATTTACATCTGAGGGATTATACAGCATAAGAATACATATGGTGTCTGTGGGACCATCACATACAGAAAATGCTTCTTAACAAGGACAGTTTTATATTTCAGTTACAAAAGTGAGTCAGCTTAAAAAATTATTAATCTGGGCCAGGGTTATTAGCTCATTGGTAAATTACCTTTTTAGCATGAGCGAGACCCTGGATCCAATCCCTAATACTGCAAAGAAAAAGAAAAAAACTCAATCAACTACTCTGAGTAAGGCTTCAGGATAGATACAGTGGGAGAAACAAAGAAGTAAAAGAGACAAGTTTATCACTGAAGAAATTTGTAACATAGGTGAAATAAAGATGGATTTGTAAACATAATTAGTAATACCCCAGTATAGGATAGAAGACAAATGAGTGATACAGATGATAAATGCTACAGAGTCCAAAGAGAGAGACTATTGTGGATTATGTATTTATTATTTATGCCCTATTTTATTGCACATAAAAGTGTTGTCTTGACTATAGTGGATTAGCAAGGGAGTGGATTAAGGAGAGTTTGATAAAGAAGATAAACCTATAGATAGAACTTTAAAGGAAGTAGAACAGAGAAACAGATAAGGAATAAGTTACTCATATGGTAAGAATGGCATAGGCACCAGTATAGGGGGAAATATATGTATGGCATGACTAGGGAAAAGTAACTGGAACAATTTGCTACATGTGGAAAAACAACAGGAGAAAAAATGAGCAGATCTGAGGATGGATTCTATAGCTCTCTGAATGTTAGTCTAGGACCTGAAACTTAAATTTATAGGTACTGATGCACTGCTTAGGAATTTTATGCAGTCATATAATAAGATAAAGAAGGATTTTAGGAAGATTAAGCAGTGAGGGTGAGAGTGTGGACTTGGGAAAGACTGGATATGAATAAAAATTGGGGAGATACGGTAGTAGTCTTGGGGAAGGGGAAGATGCTCTGAGGTATGGGTGTTGTACTAGGAATACAAAATTAAGAATTGGTTTGAAGACAATTCAGAGGAATAGCTGGTAGTTCCTAAAAATGGAAGGATATAGGAAGGAGAAAGAGGGAGACAGTGGACTATGATGCCATATGTTAAAACTTATAATGTAGCTAAAGGTCATTATTTGTTCAAAAGGGCATGAAAGGTATTTTCAGAGTATATGTATGATGACTTTGGGCTCAAACTATTTAGGAGTGGGTAAGTTAAATTAAGATTTTCTACCAGAATAGATTTAATTTTTCATTATTTTACTTTCTGCTTTTTAAAAAATATTTTACTCAATTGTTTTGGTTCTTGGATTTATTATGAATAAAAAGTATATATGTAGTTAAATAGCAACATGATGAGTTGGTATTCTGCCCTATTACTGAGACAAATTCTAAAACACGTGTTTACAGGAGAGAGGACTGATTCTGAATAAAGTAACTGTTACGGAGTTGAAAAGTAAGAAATGTGAAAAACACCTTATAGAGAAGAGATTTTATAAAATTTATAGTCTTATAATTTTTATTTGAATCATATTACATGTAGCATAAGGATTGAAAACACACTAGGTGTGTTGTATCTAGTGATGTTTAGATATGTATATAATGAAATGTTGAAGAAGAGCTGAAATCTGGAAATAGCCCACATATCCATTGATCCCAAAATGCAAACAATCTTATTGTCATACACTGGAATACTAATCAGCAATGAAAAGGAATGAACTGATTCAACAGTAACATGAATGAATAGCAAAAATGGTATGTTGGGTCAAAGAAGAAATACACAAGAGTGTAAATTGTATGATTCCATCATACGAAGTTCTAGAATAGGCAGAGCTAATCTATAGGAACAAAAATCAGATTCATCAGTACCTTTACGAGAGGGGATGAACTGACTGGGAAGGGAGGTAAGGGAACTTTCTGATGGGGATACTGTTCTAGGTCTTGATAGAGGTATAGGCATTTTTCAAAACTTTTTAAATAGTACATTTAAGATTTGTCCATTTCACAATGTGTGAATTTTACCTAAAAAAACAAAGTAAATACTGAACATTTGTGAACAGGAGTGCAGAAGTTTTAGGGCTGACAAGTACTGGTGTCTTCTGCAAATTAGTTTGAAATCCATAAAAAAATAAACTCTTCTGTGATGATGAAAATGTTTTGTATCTGTGCTGTCCAATACAGTAATTACTAGTCAGATGTGTTCATAAAGCATTTGAAATGTGGTTAGTGCAACTGAGAAACTACAATTTCCATGTAGCCTTAATTTAGTTGCACATGACTAGTGGCTAGCAGATTGCACAGTGCAATCTCTTGAGTGTGTCTTTCTAACTATATGGGGAAAAAGGACCAATAACTTTAAATTTCCAATCTGTTATGCACTACTGTTTTTATGGAGTGGAATAAAAATTAAAAAAATATAATGAAAAAATCAAAGACATGCAAAACACCATGTCGATTTTTTTAAATACTAGATTTAATAAACAAAATCACTCTGTCAAAATCATTATAAAAATTTCTAAGCAGCCTCTGAATTTTATATCATCACATATAAATGAAAAATAGTTCCCAGATTAGCAATGGTCATGAATCACAATTTGAACTAGGTAAAAGTCTCTTGACCAATATACCTAAGAATAAATAATTTCCTAAAACCAACTCTTTATATTAAAGTTATGGGTTCAGGTAATTTACTGGTTCAGGTAAGTTTTTTCAGACTTAAGTATAATTCAATAATGCAGTTACTGATATAATTAACACTCTTTGTAGAAAGTCTTGTCTAGGACAGCTGAGTATTGACAGTGCAATGTGGACAACTTCAAGGTCGACTGAGAAGGCTTATTTGATCCAGGGAAACCATTTTTGCAGTTGGAGGTATAAACGGAAAATTCCTTCCTTCTGTAAAGTTCAGCCCGACGTTTACAGCAGCCGAATTTGCTCAGCAACAGAAATAAGTCCCTTCGGAATGCCTTTGTGAAAATTGCATATAGAAATGGGTTGGCACAAGAATTAACTGGATAAAAAAGAACCAGTAAAACTTTAGAGTTGGTTACAGTGATAAGGGGCACTTTAAAGGCAGCTGAGATGGCGAAAAAAGAGATAGGTGCCATGCAGGTAAAGTCAGTGAAGATGAGGATTGCCATTTTCTTAGCAATCTTTGTATCTTTGTTGGTAGCCATCAGCTCTGGATTTTGAACTGCAAAATAAATTTTAATGTAGCAAGCACAAATGATGATGAAGGCCACCACATTGAGTATCAGGATGGTTAATATGTAGACTTGTGAGAGAGTGGTTTCCACATCCATGGGGAGGCAGATGCTGACCTTCATGTAATTGCTGACACCCATGAGGGGCAACATAGCAATCAGAGTTGAAAAGAGCCATCCTCCAAGCATAATTGGAATGGCGTGTCTCAATCGAAGTTTTTGGTCCAGCTGAACAGCATAGGTGATGGTGTGCCATCTTTCTAGAGTGATGACTGTAAGGGTGTAGACAGAAAGTTCACTTGCAAATACTGTGAAAAAGCCAGCAGCACTGCATCCACTCCCTGTCTGCCAATCTATGGCATGATTATAGTACTGGCCTTTTGTCTGGGAATCAACTGAGGCAATGAGGAGCAGATAGAGCCCCATGCAAAAGTCTGCAAAGGAGAGATTGCACATAAGAAAACGGGGCACCGTCAGTTTGTAACGACTGGTCAGGAGAACAAAAAGAACAGTCAAGTTTCCCATGATGGCCAGGATATTAATCAGCCAAATCAGAACTCTAAGGAAGTCGTAGCCCATAATATCTTCACAGGGATTAAAAGCATCTGGTTCAGGAGCACATCGGAGTGTCTTGGGTAAGCAGAAACCATAATCATAGTCCCAGCCACTCAGTTCACTCTCAGCAAAGATGGCAGAATAACTGTAAGAACAATATTGGCTTGATATAAACTTAAGAGATGTTTCTATGATTCTGACTATTGAAAAAATTCAAGAATCATTCTTACTGTGTTTTTAAAGCCTAAGAAACAAAACAAAGACACAGCACCCTCAGCCTTACATTTATTTGTTAAATTATCTGATTTGATAGAGTTCCTTAAAAAGGGAATGAAAAGCCAATTAAACTATATAATATATATCTATTTAACACATTGATGCAAAGACTTAAATAGTTTACAGAGGATGATTTTCTTTGGAAAACAAATTTAGAGACATAATATACACTTGCTAAATCTAAAATAATCTTTTCTTGGCATTTTCTTAGCTATTTATCTCATTTAGTTGCCAACCAAATTGCTCCCAAGCTATTTATAGTAGCACACAAATGGGATAGGAAGACTCTCAGTGTTAAAATCACCAGCTACTGATGACTTGTTTGCACTCAAGTCCCTGGCTAGTCAAAACGAGGAATAGAAATCAAGGACAGATTACTAAAAACCTAGGAGCAGAGGAAGAATAGTCATAAACAAAAGGAAGTAGTGAAAATAGATACTTAGGACTATGAGGCAAATACTATTCCTAATGGAGGAACAGTATTCTGCCATTCCATTCCAACCACATTGTGACTCCTCAAGATCATGTTTGCATCCTCTTTTATGGGGCAGTTACATTACTTTTCTTCTTGACATCCTTTCTTCAGTTTTAGCCCTCTCCCCATTCAAGATTGTATATATCTCCTGGAATGACCTTTTCTAAGTGACCTCCTAGGTCTGGGTCTAAATTACTTCCTTGGTTTTTGTTCTGCCTACTTCTTCAGTTTCATTTCTGAGAAGCAGTAGGGCTGTATAATTCAGAGCATGAACTCTGGAGTGAGACTGCCAGGGTTCATATCCTGGCATAGCTGCTTCCAGGCTGCAGAAACCCTAGAAAGTTAATATCTCCATGCCTCAAGTTCTTAATTTGCCAAATAGGGATAATAATCATACCTTCTTTGTTAGGGTTATGTTAAGAATTAAGTGCATTAAGATATGTAGAATGTTTAGAAAAATTATTGACATAATACCAGGAATTCCTTGAATAATCACCTGCAAATCTCCTGTGCACTTTTGGTCACATGAAACTACTTGTAGGTCCCTGAATGAAGCAGTTGTGTTGTTCATTCCTCTGTCTTTGTATGTGTTGTTTCTTCTACCTGCAATTTTTTCCTCTATGATGATTTCCTCCTCATTCTTAAAACCAAGTTCCTCTATGAAGGCTTTCTTGATTCCACTCTCCAAGGAGTTTATTATCTTTCCTCTTTGCTAGGGTTGCACTTAGTACTGTTGGAGTTATCAAAACATATTGCAATGAAGTGATGATACATGTCTGTCTTTAATAGTCTCTTAGTTTCTGGAAGACAGAGGACTAAGGTCTTATTTATTTCTGAAACAACAGTGGTTAGCACAGTTTTGGCTCAGAGTGTCCTTTCAATAAATGCAGAGTGAATAAATCTAAAGCACAACAATCCTGGCTCTGAAAAGAATTGGTAGGGTACAGGGGCAATGAGCATATTCTGCATGATGCACGCGGGTGGGCTCAACAAATCTTTTCTTTGATCACACTCCGCTAATATAATCCTGAGAGCTGGAAAAATGGGTATAATTTTTCTGTGAAGGCCATTACAAATATGTATTTCACCTTGGGGTCTCTCACATTAAAATTATTTTTCTCTACTCTTCAAACTTCTTATGTTCTGTATTATGAAGTATGTATCTAATTTAGTGAGTGGTTGAAATAATATAGTTGAGAAATATAATACTAAAAAAACAATAAAAAATATGCGAATCATAACTCTGAAAAGATCATGGAGACCAGTTTGGAACTAGAGAAAGACTATTTTGTACCGAAGGCTACACAGAAACCTTATCTGTTTAATTATTAAATATCTTTAAAAACAGCACATTTATTTATCTTCATATGACAGGCATCAACATAATTATTTTTAATCTCTAAAGAGAAGAGATGGTTATAAAGAACTATTAAAATTAGCATTAGGTCCTTACACACCATCTCATTGAACCCTTATTTTATTAGTGAGTGACTTACCCGAGGTCCAGGACTGTAGCAGCCATGGGGTCTCTACATCCACTATCCAGAGGCCTTTCTTCTACACCTCACTATGTGTTAGTGTTTCTCAAAGTGTGGTCCTCAGACCACCTGCATCAGAATCACCAGGACGTTTGTTAAATTGCAGATTCTTTGCTTCACTCTAAGCCCTTCACTCTGGGCTCTGTCTCTAGAAATTCAAAGTTTCTAGAGACAGAGCTCAGAAATCTGCAATTTAAGCAGGTTCTCTGGATGATTAATATAAAATAAAGGTCAAAAATCAGGTAAAAATGTTTCAACTATTGCTGCCTTGATTGCCTTTACTCCTTTCCCCTAATCAAAATTACTTCAGCTGCTAGAAGAAATAATTTAAAACTTCTAAAAATTCTGCCATGATTTCTGAATAAATTAAAATCAATGAAGGTTTCAACATGTTCCCTTTTCCCTTCTTCCTTGGTCCTCTGCCCTTTCTTCTTTTGTCTTACCTGTCATGTGTCTAGCAGTTTTTCTTCTTAGTAATTTGTCTTCAGACCAAATACCTACCTGCTGCTACTAACACGTGTGTCCAGGGATGGCTTCTGAGGGTAACCTGTTGCCTACTGACAAAGCCCGGCATGGAACTGTCTTTAGTATTGGAGGCTCTGGCAGGGAATGTGAAAGGACTCACAGGGGCTTTGTAGGACCCAGTTAGAGGAGGCAGAAACAGTAGTACCACGGTTCCAGTTACAATTAAGAAAGGGAAAAAGTGGAAATTTTAGGACAATGGGACCAGCCACAGCAGTGAGTACCAGTCTTATCTTGGAAGAACTGATAAGGCTTAGTGGCTGGCTTTAGAATTCTTAAACCCCAGGAACTGGCTATCTGGCAGGAAGTGGGAGGTAGGGGATTTATCATTAAAAATGTTTTTACAGGGAGCCATTTAACTTAGGTTATATATGAATTTTGGGTAGTTTTGGGGATGCTAGAGATCAGGGGATTTGTCTTAAAGCAGCATTAGCACAGTAAACTTAAGGTTGCATGCTTATTGGAGAAAGCTTGGGGTGGGATCTGATAAAGATTATTGAGCATGGGTTAAAGTTTCTCCTCTCTCTACAAAACATCCCTTTCTGCTACCATTGACTGAACTCAGAAATGGTTTCCCATTGAGTATAAAGCCATGTGTTTGCCAGAAATTCATGTGGAAGGCGAGTGATATTGAGAAGAGTGGAACTAGTGGGGAAAAGGAACATAGGAGGTCAGAGTGTCAGACCCAAATGAAAGGAAATGAAGCAGACAGAATAATATGAATAATACTTATCCTTGGTGCTATCACATTCTTTCGCAACTCTTACCACTCTCATAATTCTAAAAGCCAAATGATATTTATGCTGTTTCTTATAGATGAAGGCAAAAGTCTCAAAAAGAAATTTACTATTCAGCAGTCCCCTGCATTGCAGGAACATTACTGCCAAGGAATTAGATCCAACTCTGAGGAACCCCGAAGCCAAGCCTTCCACCACACTTCCCTGCTGCCTCTGTATAATTTGGAGATTGGTGGGGGTGGAAGAGAGAATGAGAAATAATAGAAATTGGCAGGGTATCTTAGAGGGGCATCTGGTATTGTCTAAGGGCACATGGGAGGATTAATAATATTTCTAAATCTCAGTAAGTGTGGCATAGGTACACTGGGATTATCTTTTGAAGTGTGGTCTTTACAGTTGAAGGTAAGTGAAATGCCAAGGCAGCCAGTACTTAAAGCAGGAAAAATGTTAAAAATTAGTAGACTAGACATGTAGCCTCTGTCCAGTATATGATGGTGATGGCATTAAGATTAATATAATGCTCTGGGGCGTAGTGGTCAAGGTAGCTTAAGTCTCTTTGAAGGGAATTGGTTACTTTCAGAAGCTATGTCTGCAATCAGTTTATCTTTGGACTGCTGACCATGTGACTAGTGAAAATTCCTACAAATGACACTTATTATTTAGACCACGTTTAGTATATCAAAATACCTGCAAATAAAACTAATTCTTAAAAAATTTAATATAAATGTAGAATGAACATTTAGGTACATTTTAAAAATAGGCTTTGTTTTGTTTGAAAAATAAAACATTTGAGATACCTGTACAACTAGATGCTACTTGCAAAAAGAATTTTCCATTTTAAACTATTAAGAAATGTCTTGCAAACATCCCTTAACCAATACTTTTATCAAAAGAAAGTTGTTGGCACTGATAATAATAAGGTCTGCACTGAGTAAGACATGGCTTCCTGAGTTTCTTTGCATGCAAGTACTTACAGTGTTTCATTATCTGGTTTTCTTACTGTGCTTTCACATTGTTTGGAAAAGTTTTCAAAAATGGAAAATGAAAAATTCTGTCTGAAAGAGAAGTTAAAAAAAAGACAGGTGAGCTTTTGATCTTTAAACTAAACCTAATCATGTCTATTTATGCTTTATGCATCCAAGTTCTTTACCTAATACACCAGGGGACATGTTCTGCACCATTGTCCTAACTGAAACACTTCCTGAGGAGAGAGTAGAGCCTTCTGAGTTGTCATTAGCGTGCCTCCAGCTTAGATTGAATGCTTCTGAATGCTAAATGTTTTGTGTGGGCCTTAGAGATGAAAACTCTTAAAATTGTCATAGTGAATCATGGATTTTTTAATGCTTATTAGAAGCTACCTTTATGGTCTATTAAAGTTTGCTCCTTACCAACTCTCCTGTCTGTATTGGCCTTAACAATCATTCAGAGTTCATGGCTTTGAATTATAACAGGGACTCTTCTTGTAAGGATTTGAAGACATTTGATATAACATTACAATGTGAATTTTAGGCTCTTTTGCTTATGGGCAGAAACCTTTGTGGGTGCTGTCTGCTCTTCCATCTTTATCTCTAAAAAGTTTAGCTTATGGAAAGTGGAGAAATGCCAAGGAAAACCAAAGAACGTCTGAACTTACCTAAAGGAGTATTAGGGATGAAACCTAAGGCAGGTATTAAAATGAATGAAGACTTAGGGGAAAGGAGAGCAGGCTCCTAGAGCCTTAGCCTTCACTGAGGAGGAAGAAGAAAGGCAGTCCAAACTGGCCATTTCTCTTATGTTATTCTTCTGCAATATCAATGAGATAATTCCTTGTAGAAATAACTTTGCACAAAAGCAGACAGGTGGAGGAGTATGTTGGAATTATTTGATGTACCAGATTTAAAAAAATTAGTCAACTTGTTATTTTGGACTAGGATTATAAATCCTCAAACGTGTATCAAATTGTGTGTGTGTGTGTGTGTGTGTGTGTGTGAGAGAGAGAGAGAGAGAGAGAGAGAGAAATATGCTGGCTTTGAGTATCTGATGCTTAAGAGATATTTTGTGGAAACAAATCCACAGTTAACAAGAAATGTGCATATTCTTGGTCTTCAAATGTTAATACTGGGTGCTGTCCACTTCATCTTCTTTGAAGTTTTAATCATTGATACCAAGGAAGACTTGGGGGCCATCTGCCCAGGCAGCTGTGTGAGTTGTCCAGGCAGAGGGATGACTCAAAGTTTGCACAAGCATCTCACAGGCCCAACTTGAGGCTCTCCATCCTCACTGGCATCCAAGGCTTTAAGCTTTAGGGGCACAGAGGGAGTTAGTAAAAGCTTGTAATTCCAATCAAGACAATGTCTGTGTAACTACGTTCCATGTTACCCTGATGCTGATGCATAATTGTGTAATCCTCCCCCCAGTAGAAATAGTCTCTTTTGTCTACTGTAATAAAAGTTTTTAAGTTTTACAATTTGATAATTTCAGAAGGGATGTTATTTCTATACCACATAGTATAGGTATCCAGAATCAGCTTTTCCATACCTCAGCATCTCTATTTTCTCCTAACTGGTCACTCACCAGCTTTGCTCACCTGTAAAAGCACATCCTTCACCCAGCAAATCTGAGTAATCTTGCTTTAAATTCTTCATTGCTTTCTATCCTGGAAACAACTTGGGCTGGCACTCAGAACCCATCATGGCCTGCCTCTCCCTGCTTGTCTCCTGACTCATTTTCCTCCACATACCCATAAGTCTTCTTGTTCTGCTTTTTCTGAATGACATTCATCTAGTGTCTCATGTGTTTGCACTTTTACATGACAAATTCCATCTTCTTGGCATGTTTTCCCCCACATCTGCTCTCTAAGACTCAGCACAAATCACCTCCCTTAGGAAGCTGTCCTTAAACCCTGCTGCCATTTAGAAACTCTTCCTCTGTGCTCCCAGAGCACTCTGCTCTGTTTTCAACTTTGTTATAACATCTGCCATATTCTGTGTAGATACTGGGTCATTTGTGTGTTGCCCCATACTCTGAGAGTTGAACTGAGCTCTTATTCATCTTTTCATCTTCAGACCTGGTCCCCGTGTTTGGAACACAGTAAGTGCTCAATTAGTGTTCATTGAAGCTCAGTTAATGGTGCATAACTCTGAACAGAGCAAGTGTTTTGTCTTCTCAGCTCAGTCTACCTATGCAAGGCACGCACAGTGCCTGCTGGTTGATTAGTAATAAGTTGATTCCAAACAAAAACAGCAGCAGCCTGATGTCAGTCTCTCAGTGCCTTATCTAATTAATTGATTGAGAATATTTTCATAGGCTGCACAAATAATCCTTTAGGGAAGTGGGTTTTTTTCCCCCCACTGTGAGTTGTGTCCCATTTGTGGGTCACGTAAACAATAGAATGCATCAAGACTGACAGTGAAAACAAACATGAAATAGAATGGAGTATGACAGGAAGTATCAGAATATGTCACATATTTAAAAGTTAAATATTGCTTTTTTTTCAGTTACAAATGTGATAAGGGTACTGGCTTCAATGCAAAAAAGGTATTTCTCACCATGAGTCTCAGTCAAAAAAAATCTGGTAAACAATCCTTTAAGGAGAGAATGAAATCTTACCACCCTGTCACCCATTCTGGAGTGAACTGAATCTGTAAGATGCCCTTTACTGGACATAAACTAGCCAGGAGTGCATGCCTGTTCTATTTGCATGCTAAATTAATCCTTAGGGAATTTGGCTTTCTTTTTGAAATGAACCATGCTGTTCAGTAAGAAATAACTTACAAAACTCCCTTTTATGGTTTTTTTGGTGCATTTTTACTAAGAATAAGATATTAGTTAATTTTTACTCTTCTTAGCCTCCTTCCCCCACTTCTTTAAAAATGATGCTCTCTGATAAGGATTAGGACTAACTAATCTTCGAGGTGCTAGTGTTCTACTCCATTTTGTAATTGCTAAAGTAGGCTATCACTCAATTAGCCCAGAACTGGCTATGAAGGTCTTCTGGCTACAGGGTCAGTCAGTGATTTAGCAGCACCTTTTTTTTTTTTGTATCAGGGATTGAACCCAGGGGTGCTTAACCTCTGAGCCACATCCCCAGCCTTTTCTATTTTTTATTTTGAGACAGGGTCTCACTAAGTTGCCTTGCTAAGTTGCTGAGGCTGGCTTTAAACTTGTGATCCTGACTCAGGCTTCCAAGATACTGGAATTATAGGTGTGTGCCACCACGCCTGGCTGGCAATATTTTTGGTGAGGAAACAGGGCAGCTCATTTTCTCATGTATCTGAAAGTGACTCCACAGTTATGGAGTTGGCCTGGAAGGCAGGGAGTAAAAGGGGAGATAAATGCCCACTAGTTGACTGTCTTGAGAGTTGTCTCTGCCACAGCTGGGTCAGCTTTGCCTTTTGCTTTTACTAACTTTTTTTTTTTTTAATATTTTTTTCAGTTGTAGATGGACACAATACCTTTATTTTATTTTTTTGTAGTGCTGAGGATGGAACCCAGTGCCTCACGTGTGCTCACCAAGTGCTCTACCTCTGAGCTACAACCCCAGCCCTACTTACTCTTTTGTTGGCACGTTCCTAAAAGCACAGCAGTGGCTGGGGTAAGTCAGTGTGGCATCCAGGAGATTGGTAAACTTTTCTCTTGATGGCATTTTTTTTAAAGAATAGGATGATGTGGCAATTAGCGTCTGAATGGACTCCAGGCCATAGCTTGGCAGGGCCTGTAATTTGGTGGAAGAAATATCCCTGAACAATAAAGAGGGAAAGGCTTTTTATTTGTTTTATACATTTTATTCAAAGAATGAAACCTCCCCCCACCAGTCTGTCATTCTAAGTTCTTAGAGCTCTTTTCTCCATTTTTGTTTTTCCTTTACTTCTTTTAGTTTCTTTATTAAGATCTGAATTCAAAAAGCTGTTCTGGGTTCTTTTCCCCATGTGCACACCATTATTATTTTTAAGATTGAGTGTAACTCCTCATACTTGCCATACATTCATTAGCACTTCTTTTTTTAATTAATGTTTTTTATTCTCATTAGTTATACATGATAGTAGGATGCGTTTTGGCACATCATGTATAAATGGAGTATAATTTCTCATTTGTCTCGTTGTACATGATGTAGAGTTATGCAGGTCATGTAATCACATAGGCACATAGGGTAATAGTGTCCCATTCATTCTACTATCATTTCTATCCCCATCCCTCCCTCTCCCCTCACTCCCCTGTGTAGTCCAAATTACCTCTATCCCCGACTCTGCCATCTGCATATCAGAGAAAACTCTTGGCCTTTTCTTTGGGTTTGGCTTATTTTGCTTAGCATAATATTCTCGGTGGGGAGCCATCCTTATTTAGCAGAATCAGACTAGATTGAGCCATGGGATGCAGAGGTCTGGCATCCAGGAACCCAGATTGCCGGGAAGCATGTGACACTGTGTGGGAGTGGTTCCCTGTCTGACTCTGTGATAATTCTCATGAGAAAATGGTTCCCCTAACTCTACCCCATCCTGTTCATCACAGAAGAAGCTCCTCCTGTACTGGATATAAAGGGACAGTTCATATCCTTCCTCTGATCAAAATTATGGCGCCTCTCCATCTCACTCAGAGAAAAGGTTAAATCTTTTTTAGTGGTTGCAAGACCCTGTGACCCTGCTGTTTGTCACTTCTCTTATCTTTATGTTCCCTTACTCTCTTCTTTGCTCACTTTACCATGCTGGCCTCCTTGTTCTTCAAATACACAAGGCAAAATCCTGCCTCAGGGCCTTTGCTCTTGCTTTTCTCCCTTCTGGAAAGCTTTCCTTCCAGATATTCACATAATTTGCTCCCTCACTCCATTCGTACATGTTTGCTTAACTGACACAACTGAATTTTTCACCTCCACAACTGTCACCATTTGGCCTACTACAAGTCTGCCTTTCCCTGTTCTATGAAGGAGAAAACGTTTGCTTTATTCTATGCTATTTCCCTGTTGTATAATCCAGTGCCTGGCACATAGTTTGGGAATTAACTTCATAAAGGAGTTACTGAACAAATGGAAGAATGATCAATAAATAAGTTGCCCTGCTTTTCAGCACTTTTTTTTCTATTTTAAAATGGCATGCTCATTTATTGCTTTGCCTCTTTATTGTTGTCTTCCTGTGTGACTGTACTCTCTTTAAGGACAGGACCCAGAGCTGTTTTGCTCTCCCCTGTCTCTCCATCCTGGTGCATGGTGAGCAGGACAGGTTTGTTGAATGAACACATTAGTGGGAAGTAATGGGCTGTGCCTCTGTGCAGAGGGTGAAGTGGTCTCCCAGGTCAGAGCTTAGAGTGTCTGGAACCCTGTCTCTCTGAAGCCTGCCTGCCCTGCAGTTCTCCTCTGTAGGATGTTTCAGGTTTTTCAGGTCTTCACCAGGAGACTGCTGATTCGCTTTCCTCTTCCTCCTAATTTTCCTACATGTCCTTACCCTAAACCCCTATTAACGGTGGGGTTTTGCACCCCACATTTGAGAGTGTGATACACCACATGCCAGGGACAAGTCAGAACTCTGGCCTTGGATTCATGAGTGGATCCCAGGTAGGTAGCCATCCCCTCTGCTAGCACATGAGACTACCCTCCATATTTGGTGTTACTGGTTGAATTATGGTTCCCTCAAATTCATATGTTGAGGCCTTAGCCTCATTTAGTACCTCCAAATATGACCTTATTTGGAGGAAAGCTGTATATTTTTTTATTTTTTTGGTGGGGTTCTTTTTTTTTTTTTTGGAACTGGGAGTTGAACCCACGGCTTGTGCATGTGAGGCACATGCTTTGCCACTGAGCTACATCCCCGCCTGAAATAAGCTCTTTATAAGGTAACCAAGGTAAAATGAGGTCATTAGACTGAGCCCCAATGCAGTATGCTTGTGTCCTTATAAAAAAGGGAAATTTGAAGTCACACACACACATACACACAGAATGCCATCTGAAGATTGGAGTTATGCTGCCACAACCAGAAAGAACCACCAGAAGCAAAGAGAGAGCCCTGGAGCAGATTCTTCCCTCACTGCCCTGAGAAGGAACCAAACCTGCCATCACCTTGTCTTTGGACTTCTAGACTCTAGAGCTGAGAGACAATATGTGGCACTTCATTATTGACAGCCCAAATACATTGGGCCTTTTCAGCTGCCGAGACTGATGCCCCTAAACCAGGCTGGTCATGATGTGGCTGAGTACACTGGACAGGCCTATCAGGGCACACTGGGTGGGAAAGGAAAGCAACCTCTGTACTCACAAGATGCTGGGCCCTGTGGCCCCCTGGAAGGCTCCATTGTGCATCTTCTCCAGGTGTACGTTTTCTTTTAGCTCCCTGTGGGGAAGAACAGTTTCCTTAGTGGAGTTGGCACCTTATGTGTACACACATATTTGGACAGTGAGCAGGGTTAGGAGGGGGAAAGGGGAACTGTAGGAAAAGTGGAAAAAAGACATGCTAGCCCTTGCTGAAATTGTGAAATTGCTGCTGAATGTGTTTGGCCCCACCTTTTCTCTGCAGTGTCTCCCTCACTTGGTGCAGCCCCTTGTCCTACAGTGCAGAACTCACCCCTCCTGTCCTGGAGTTGTGAGAGTTTGCTACCAGACAGATGGGTGAGAATGAAAGGCTACTCCAAGAGGCCAAGGCTGGAGGGTTAACGTGCAGCCTGCTCTGTCACACTAGCAGCTGCAGCGACCTTGGAGGTCTCATAATTTGTCAATAGTAATACACTGAATTTTACTTTAAAAAAGTAGACCTTTTCATTATATAAATTGCATTCTTTTTCTTTCAGATTTGCATTTCTCAGGGGGTGAGCATGGGGGTGGGATCACAGCCTGAGGAGACAATTACCCCATATCCTGGGGCCAGTCTGTATGCACAGACAGCCCAGGTGTGTGTGTATTATGCCAACAACAGTGCCAAGGCCATGGATGAATCCCAAAACTGCTGAGTCAGTAACTACATGAAGACCCTGTCCTGTAGCTCAAAGCCAGCTCAGGCTAAATTAAGAAGGAGCAGCACAGCCTGGTCCTGATGAGAGGTCTCCTGTCCAGGCTCTGATGTGGGGGGTCCCTGAGCACCAAGCTCTTTGCTGGTTGGACAAGAGACCTAGAAGAGCAGTCTCCGGGCTCAGGTCTGCCAGCCTGCTTTTGGGTATTTTTTTCCTATAAGAGTTGTGTCAAAGAACATTTTGGAAACCCCAGATAGTAGGCCCAGTGTTTATGCATCCATTGTTAGCGTGATGACTTGAACCATGGGAGTGAGTCTTCTGCATTATCATTACAGTGTGACAGCAAAACAAATACAGCAACAGCCACTTGATCCCCTGCAGGAAGACTGGGAATCACCTGTGAGCATCTTATAGTTTTACATCTCCTTCACCAGTTTTCTGCATGTTTCCACATCATGCCTGCCATTTAGAAACTGCAGAGGCCCCTGTATCTCATTCTCTGGGTGGTTGTTTTCCACATGCTTCTGCTCAGCCTGCTCCTCAGAAACCCTCATCCTTTCATCAGAACGCACCTGTCAGTCTCTCAGCCTCCCATCCCCTGGGTGCACTTTCACTTTCAAAGAGATGAGGTTGTCAGAGTCAATTGCTGTTTAAAATCTAAATCAAAAGAAAATTTCCCTCCTAAACCTAAATGGTTGTTCTTCCTGATTCAGTTTGTTTTAATTATGTTCAGTTATAGTTATAAATCGTTGAAATGGGGCCCAGTGAGCAGATAATCTTCATGTCAGCCAGGTCAAATTAATTGTTTGAATTTCATGACAGAGCATTTCACTTGTTTTATTAAAACTCAGATCTTTCTGTGTACTGGTAACTCTGCCTTATGTTACTTTGTCAGAAAATAAATCCATTTAGCACATTTTCCTGGGGGTCATTTTTTGAGATTCTTCCAAGTGACATGACCCACCAGGTATAAAAACCAGAGACAGGATGACATTTTGAGGCACAGTGTGAGAACCCACAAGCTGCACCAAAGCCTCCTAACTTGTGTGCTCTGAAAATGGGAAGGGACGGACTGCCAGATTCCTGCAGGTGTCTGAGGTGGGCTTCTGGTATTGCTCTTCTTCTCTTCCCTGGCCATGCTTGGTAAGTAGGTATATGAGCATGTTGCAGACTTTCCTATCATTGCTCTGTACAACTCTGGACAGGCTTATAAATGAGGGAGGTGTCAGAGACTGGGCTGAATGTATAGTTTAAAAATTTTGTTTTGACAGTTTAGAAAACTACTTCCTCTGTCCTGTTTAAACTCTTCATTGTGTGTCTTTGCTCTTAGAAGAGATTCACACTCCTTCCCGGGGGCCCCCAGTCCTGCAGGACTTGCTTCTGCTGTATCTCCAATCTTCCTCTTACTGAAGACCTTCCAGCTGCAGGGGCCTCTTCTTGGTACTTACCAACTTCTTTTCTTTCCCAACTCAGGCCCTTTGCATACAGTACTTCTGTTTTCAGTAATATACTTCCCCTCACTATTGCCGCAGTGACTCCCTGTCGTTCTCCAGGCTTAGCCTTAATATCATGTTCTTGGTGAGGCCTTCCACAACTACCTTGTCTAAATTGGTCACCTTCTGTACTCTCTCAGATCTCAAAAATAGGTTATTTCCTTCATAGTGTCTATCACTACTTTTAATAATTTTATTTATCTACTTCCTTGCCTGTTTATCTGATTCCTCCACTAGAAAAGAAGCTTCATGAAGGCAGGGACTGTTTTCACTCTATAATTGCAGATCTAGCACCTAACAGAGTGTCCATGATATTGGTGCTTAATAAATGTCCGTTGAATGAACATATAAATAAAAATCAATTTGTGTTCTTGGCAATCTGATCTGTGTTTTTGGTTTCTTCTTTTTATATGAGGTACAGGATGATACAGAATTTTGGTTAGTTGGACAGTGCCCATTTTGGCACTTCTGTGACAGCCGAGACACTATGGAGCACCTAAATACTTCCTCCTGCTGTTTTCCCAAAGCAGTGCTGTGCTGGTTTTCCTCCCACCTTTCTTTGATCTTGCTCTGGCTTCTTTTCCTCATCTCTTGTTTCTCCCTAATTGCATGTTCAGTCCTCTTATTTTCTCCCTTGTCTAGTGACATTAGTCACAAAGGACTTCAATGAACCTCTATTCAGAAGACCCCAGCATTTGTGTCTCTAGTCTTGTCCCGTCTCTTCCAGCCTTCTGACCTTCCTGCTAATACATGAACTTTCTGTAAGCCCCCTTCTCATAATTCCCATCTCAGAACTTTCAATGGCTTCTCATTTCTACAGAAGAGAGTCCAAATTCTTTACTCTGACATCCAAAGCTCTTTCTTCTTTGACCCTAACTCACATTCACAACTTTCTACACAGTACTGTGTTGGTTTACAAACACATCTCCTACTTCCTTCTTTTCTCTGGGCCATTCTTTCTGCCTTCTGCCTGAAATGCATTTACCTGCCATCATTGCCTGCCCAAGTTAGACCCATCTCAAAGCCTGCCTCTCATCAGGCTTGCTGTAACTTCCTTTCCTTCTGTCTTTGAAATCCCAGGGGATTCACCTTTCCCAGCTCAGATGCCACACTTCTGTTTTAGCTACTACTTAGTGTACAGATTATGTGCCATTTGGAAATGCCTCTTGGTTGGCTATAAAAGCCTGTGGGGCAGACTCCTGGGATTATTCATCTTTATTTCCTCTCAAAATACATCATGTTCCTCCAAACACAGCTGATGCCTGCTAGACCCTTGTTGAGTAAATGGCAGAATGAGGCATCTGAGACTACTGGACCACGAGAGGCTACACATGCCTCTGATCTGAGTTTGGTAAAAGCAGGTTCAATTGGCCAGAGTGAACCCTTTATCAGCTCCAGGGCCTTGTTAATCAACCCTTCATTAAATCAAGCCAAGAAGAAAATGAGGACAGATTCATTCCATGATTGAAAGGAAAATTTTTAAAAAGCTACCACTTTTTGAGTACTTAGTATGTGCCAGACTATGCTGAGCTCATAAAAATACAACCTTATTTATTTATTCATCACTAATTATAAAATATAATAAAAATTAAATAAAGGACATACTATGTGCCAGGCACTGTGTTAAGTACTGAGGATACAAAGCAAGTCTTCCATTTTGCTGGGGGTATCCTCAAGTCTCTTAGCAGCTCAACTTTACTAATGAGTACACTGTAGCTTGGAGGGGCTGTGGAACTTGCTCAGGCGTATAAAGCTGATGAATAGTGGAGTTGGAGTTGGAGTCCCAGTCAGTGATCCTTAGACTTGTTCTCTTAACCACCAAATTATATAGTATCAATGTAATAGGGCCTTTGGTTTAATATCTATAGTTTAAATAATTAGTGTATCATATAGAGTTTTGTACTTAACTTCAAACTGGCAGTGCCAGCATCTCCTGGGAGCTGGTTAAAATTGCAAATTCCCAGACCTCACCTAGATCCACAGAATCAGTGCTGTGGGGGTAGGGCCCAGGGAATCTGTTTTTAACAATCTGCAGGTTATTCTCATGTGTGTTCAAGTTTGAGAAGCAATAGTATAGATCATGGTTTACAGAAATGACTTCTTTAAAAGCCTTTTTTTTTTTTCTGAATTTTGGCTTCAGTTGAGCTTTTCATGTGCTCTTAGGTTTTGCTCTGCACAACTGTATGGTGTTTGGCACCTCACCCTTTACCTGTGAAGGATCACATTGCCCCACGGGGTTGGGCATGTGCCACTCTCTTTTTTTTTTTTTTGAACCAGGGATTGAACTCAGGGACACTTGGCCACTGAGCCACATCCCCAGCCCTATTTTGTATTTTGTTTAGAGACAGGGTCTCACTGAATTGCTTAGGGCCTCGCTAAGTTGCTGAGGCTGGCTTTGAACTCGCGATCCTCCTGACTCAGCCTCCCAAGTTGCTTGGATTACAGGCGTGATATGCCACTCTTCTGTAAGAAGAGTCACAGAAAAAAAAAAGAGAGGTTGAGACAATGAAGGGGACAATGAGTAGGGTCACTCCCCCTGAGGCTGTTAGGCTGGGGATTAGGGTGGAGTAAGTTCCCTTACCTGGGAATAGGGGCTTCCTTCTCATGAGTAGGAGGGAGACAACTTCTCTGGGTGGGGCTGTTGTGGCTAATTAGGCTGGTAAATGATGTCATCCTATTTCTCTGCAGTGAGGCCTGGGGAAGAATTTCTTTCTGAAATCATGCAGCCTCCAACACACCATCCACTGGAGCCGAGGGGGCTGGAGGGGGAAGCTGTGCGATGGAGGAGGCATCAAGTAGGGTGTTGAATATTTCAGCAAACTGTCAACTTCAATGTATTGAGGCTGCATCTGTCTTTGAAATCAGGGTGCTCAGGGGTTTCCAGACAGCCGGTTGCCTAGTAACATGTGTGAAACACTGAGGACTAGCCACTTGAAAGTTTATTTTTGCCCTGAGTTAGTTGCTGAAGATTGAATGTGATCTGGTAGCCAGAGTGATATTTCATTTTTATTCATGAGTTAGGGAAATAAGCACATACTTACAGTGAAATTAGCGTTGTTCCATTG
This sequence comes from Glaucomys volans, assembly GCA_020662805.1. NCBI lineage: Eukaryota > Metazoa > Chordata > Mammalia > Rodentia > Sciuridae > Glaucomys > Glaucomys volans. The sequence continues at coordinate 147,308 of JAJEJO010000149.1, read as the reverse complement.
AATGCATGACTTTGTACTTCTTCAAATCCATTTCCATATAGTTTGCTGAAGGAGGGAGGAGAGAGGATTTAGAAATGGGAAGGAATTGATAGAAACCCAGTTTAGAAGCACACATTTTTCCTCCTGTGACATTTATTACTGAGATAATCACTGGCATTCACAATATCTAGCTCTGTTCCTCCAACATTTTATATTCTAAGGGCCTGCAGGGAAGAAGCTGTTCTTTTTGCTCTGGTTTACCTCTACCTCCTCTATCCCCACCACCACTAATTTATTAAGTGCCAGATACTTGACCAGCCATTGTATGCCTATTTTATGATTTAATTTTCATCATCATTTCCATCATCCTGAAAAGAGAGCCAAGCGTCAGTGTTGCTATACAGCTTGCTTATTGTGAAAGGGAAGTGGTAGCAGACCTGGGATCTGAGACCAGAGCTGACTCAGCCTTTGGATTTGTAGCCCTGTGTGGGCTGTTGGTTCTCTTGGCTGCTGAAAGCCAAGGGCAGAGCAAGGCTCAAGTGTTGAGACACTTGTTCTTTTTCTTGGATGAGTCTGTGGTTTTGTGGATGCCAGAGTTGGTTCCAAGGCCAAGAAGATGTAAACATCTGTCAACAGTTCTGTAAGACCCAATAGTGGACAGTGAAATCAATTTAGTTGAGTGCCATCAGCATTTTAAAAAGTGAAATAGAATAGAGTAGAACAAATGGAAAATTTTATGGTGTATTGCAAGTAGTTAGGGTAGGAATGTTTATGAAATGTCATTTTCACCGTTTTTATGGCATACTTGAGAATATGCTTAACACATGTGTGTACATACATGCACACACTTCTACCCACACTGACATAAGAGAATCCTTAGAACACAGACATTGACAAGTATGAGAACCAGAAAGGAGCCTGGAGGGACTCAAGGAGCACCCTCTCATTTTATAAAGAAGGAACTAGGCTCAGAGAGGAAAATGACTTCTCTAAAGTTCACAGTTGGCAGGAGTGGGACCAGAATACACTTTGTATGGGACCACTTCCAACACATCAGTTTTGCTGGTTGTTTTTGCCTCCCACCCTTAAATCCTGCAGGTCCACTTGCTGTCCTCCTACAAAGCTCAGTTCAGTGTCATATTCTTAATGTGGCCTTCCTTGACTGCTCTATTTAAAATGCCAATCTCCCATCCCCAGAGTTCCTTATCTCCCTTCCCCAATTTATTTTTCTTCCATTCATTTTATTGAAAGAAATGATGACATTTTACTTATTTACTTCTTCCCCACTAGAGCACAAACTTCATTTAAAAAAAAGGATTTTAAATTGATTTGCATCTAGTATATCTTCCACATTCATAATAGTATTTGGTATTTGAAGTATTAGAATATGTGTTAAATGAATTGGATGAACAAGGGGGTTCATATAAGAAGAATCTCTTACTATTGATCATAACTAAACAAACTGGAAAGTTACTATCTTAGATGTGATATTTGTATGGGTTCTTTGTGAATGATGATGTAAGACCTAAGGTGAGAAAAGACTAGGATGCAATACATGATTAAGCATCCCATGTCTGGTGAGGTCTAGCCTCTTCTCGAGGGTTGTTGGCATCTGGATGACCATTTTAGGGTCAGGCTTGGGGAGTGACTTGAGAAATGGCTCAGACAAATGTTCTGCTCTGCCCACTCCTACTCCAGGTGGCTGCTGTCCATGGGGCCAGGGGTTTCTCTAGACTTTGTTAAACAAAATGAATAGGAATTTTTACCTTGCTCTATATATGAATATGTATAATATTTATGTGTGTCATATGTACATATACATGTAGTGTAAGTATATGTTTGATTTCTTCCCATTATATCACACCTGAGATAAACCAGCAAATAAATAGAGGTGGTACTCATGTTGAGTACCACAAAATTCAGAAAATATAAATCAGACATTGCAAAATAATTCTGAAATCCTCCTCATTAGATTGAGTTCAAAGAGAACAAGGGAGCTTATTTATTTCTTAAAATCCCCTTATATATTTAGTGAAGATGTCAAAAAAGGGAGCTTGAAGGCTCCAAACATAAATGATAAAGAAATGGAAATGTTGATTACCCTGGTTTGATCAGTATACATTGTATACTAATCATGTATTGAAATATCACACTGTATCCCATAAATATGTACAATTAATACATGTTAATTAAAAATAAACCCACAAACCTACAGCTTTACATGCTGCCTGGTATCCGGAAGGAGCTATCTGTAGTCTGGCTGAACTGGTAGTTTCACCCTCCATGGCAGGGAGAACCTCCCTGGTTTCCCCTGCTCTCACCGGCTCTCTTCTGGGATTCCTGTGAGTTTACAGCTTCACACATTAGCTCTTAAATATGATCTGCATTGTATTATTCGATGCCATTTTCTGATGGTTTTTCTTACCTTTTTATATTATAGAATATGAGAGAATAGTACAAGCTTTAAACCTGTTGTTTTGGGTAATTATATATAGCCTTCTTGCCTTCTTAGCAGCTCAATCCTGTGGGAGCCTTAAAAAAACATTACACTTAGAATATTATTCTTTGGCAATCACTTGTCATTTTGGGTGGCTGAATTCCTTTTTGTCATTTTTAAAATTTTTTCATTTATTTGGTACTAGGGATTAATCCCATGGGTGCTCTACCACTGAGCTGCATCCCCAGCCCCTTTTAATTTTTATTTTGAGACAGGGTCTTTTCAGATTGCCAAGGCAAGCCTTGAACTTGGCAATTCTCCTGCCTCAGCCTCCCAAGTTGCTGGAATTACAGACATGCACCATTGTGTGCAGCAGCAATCTCTTTTAGATGAGAGATTCATACCTGTCTTTTCTCTGAACTTCTTTGAAAATTGATTTTTTTACAGTCTAGGCCAGTATTTGTCAAAGCATTCTCCTCCGTCCACTGAATCAGAATCACTTGAACTTATTTGTCAAAAATGCAGAATCAGGCCTATTGACCAAGGACACTACAGACACACTGAATTGGGGTTTAGTAGTGGTATTCAGGAACATGCACATTTATAACAAGTGCTCCCACTGAGTGGTAGCCATACCAATTTGGGAACCCTCACTGCAGAATATGTCATGGTATGATGAAGTTCTTATTATTTCCAGGGTGCAAATCAGATGATCTTTTGCCCAGTATTATGTCTAGAGTCATTGCTTTCTCTACTTTTAAGTGATGGAGCTACATTTCTAGTGAATCAAGAAAAAGTAGCTCTTCCTCTGTTTTGGGGAAAGCAAAGCTGCTTGCAGTTGTCTGAATGGCCATTTCCCTTCACTGCTGTGTGCTGCCCTGATCCTAGTTTTGATCCATTAGATTATCTTTTTTTTGTTGGATTCACAATGTCATTGCTTTAAGTGAAGCCTCATGATTAAGTCTGCAAGCATTGAGCTCAAATGCCTGGGGCTTCAATTCCAGCTCCGTTATTTACAAACTGAGCTAACTTTTGGCAAGTTTCACCTATCTGTGTTTTAGTTTCTTAATCTGAAAATAGAAATGACAATAATAGTATCAACCCCACAAAACTGTTTTGAAGGTTAGAAGGGTAAACATATGTTGAGCATTTAGAAATAGGTTCTGGGAGACAGTAAATGCTTAATGTGTTGGTTTTTTTATGACTATTTTTCAGTGGTCTCCAGCCCTCTGATCAGAACGGAGGGAAAAAGTCTACGTTTCCATGCTCTGGGCCGAATTTGCATGAAATTCAGGCAACCTGTTTAATTGAATTGTTTTTTCCTTTTTGGGGGTAGGTACCGTCCTGTTCTTGGGTAGAGCAGACCAGGACCGTGGTTGGGGCTGGTCCAAATCTTCCCTTTCTGAGGGCCCGCAGTTCCCTTTGGTCTGAGCTAGTATCATGGATGTTTTTGCATTTATAAAATTTTCATGTCTTTTTCTTTTTTTTTAATAGTCCAGGTCCTGTGTGTCCCAATTTTTCAAAGACTGTGGCTCACTATTTCCTTTTCAGCTGCTCCTCCTCTGTTCTTCCCAGTAGCACATAATGGCATGTGCTGCCTTGTTTTGATGAAGAGAGTGGCTTCCTCTCTTTGGAGGAATTACACATGTGAGTGGGAGCCCTCGTGCTGTCAGGCCAGCACAGTGCCTCCAGTGCTCTTTCCAAACATCTAGAGATCACTTCAGATAAATTTTTTCCAAGACCTCATGGTGTCAGAATGAAATGAGAAGGGCTCCCTTTGCCTGGAGGATTCTGTCAGGGGCATAGAAATGAAGGTTTCCCTCTCGCTCCTCTATCAAAATTCCCTTGCTTGTGAGCATTGTCTAAGTTCTCTCTTCAAATGTCAGTAATTGCAAATCAAGCAGAGTGAATGGCATCTTTTTATTCAAAATAAGATTTGGGCTTTTGAAATTAATCAAATATGATATTCCATTGCTGAATGCAGTCTTACTATCAACTTTATTCCTGGGGTTCTAGAAGCACTTCTGGGATTAGCACTTCTACATTCTGCTATAGTTTCCTTTTGGATCTTGTAGTTACCTAGTTTTGAGATGATTTCAAAGAAGGATTAATTTATGTTTGCAGGTCTTTGAGGTCTTAAAAAGTGGCCTATTGTGGAAGGACAATACACAGTGTTATAGAAAATGTGTCTTCTGTTTGGATATCTGTAAACAAATTGAATCAAGTAACTGTATGTAGCTTTTCAGGTGGCATGTTGCTGAAGTCCCTCTATATCTGAAGTGTTCCCCAGGTATGAAGACACTTCTCTAGTAGTTGTATTGGCAGTGGCTAACTGTTGCCCCATCATTGCTATGTGCTACCAGGATGCTAGCTCTGAATGTATGTCAAGGTGCCCCCTTTTCTGTGCGTGCCACTGTCTGTGTAGCAAGGAATTTCTGTCCCTGATATGGACCAGCCTCCTGTCTTCCAGCAGCACTGAGTTTTTATGTTTCTCTTCACCTCAGCCAAGTTCATGCCAACTTATATGACTTTACCATATATAGTAATAAAGATGGTGACAGGCATCAAAAAAATGATGACAGTAATAGATTCTGATGTATTGAATACATTATCTGAGAAATCCACATTCCATAGTGATATTTAGAAAGAGCAAGGGAGAGAGAGAGAGTAACAGAAACAACAACAAAGGAAGCCACTCTTTTTGTAGACATACTGGCTAATAAATATAGAGGAATGTAGAATGTAAAAATTACTGTTTTTGTAACTTCCTTTGGGTAATCAACTGATGCTGAAAGATAGTTGGCCAACTGAAAATCCCACCATGGTTTACTTATAAATGACAAAGGGAAAAACGTGTTCTTATAATAGGGATCTGGCAGTCAACATCTTAAGCAAGTGGCCAACTAATGGTACAGTGTGACTTTCTGGTTTGATGCAGTGAGAGACATACCATTTCCTTTGCAGTGTTCTAATAGAACTATCTGACCTGAATCTAGTCACAGCAATATAGTCAGATGAATTGAGACAGCTTGAGCTCCTCAACAGGCTCAGTGTCATACAGAACATAAGAAGGTAAGAGGAGGAGGTATGGGAGATGAGGTTGAGAGGACTGTCATACATAACAGCAAAAATGTAATGTATAAACTTTGAATTCTAAATTTTGAAAAACCTATACAAGACATTTTCACTTAAATGTGGGCTGTAGGCTGGCTGATATCATAAATTCCCAGTGATTTTATTTTTTAAAAAAATTTGTTCTAATTAGTTATACATGACATCAGAATGCATTTCAATTCACTATACATGAATGGGGCACAACTTTTCATTTCTCTGGTTGTACATGATATATTCATACCATTCGTGTGATCACACAAGTACTAGGGTAATGCTGTCAATCACATTCCATCATCTTTCCCACTCCCCTGCCCCCTTCCCTCCCCTCACTCCCCTCTGCCCAATCCAAGGTCCCTCCATTCTTCCCTTGCCCTCCCCCACTTGATGGATCAGCTTCCACATATCAGAGAAGACATTTCGCTTTGCTTTTTTGGGATTGGCTTATTTCACTTAGCATAATATTCTCCAGCTCCATCCATTTACCTGCAAATGCCATAATTTTATTCTCTTTTAAAGCTGAGTAATATTCCATATTGTATATATACCACAGTTTCTTTATCCATTCATCTATTGAAGGGCATCTAGGTTGGTTCCATAGCTTAGCTATTGTGAGTTGAGCTATAAACATTGATGTGGCTGCATCACTGTAGTATGCTGATTTTAAGCCCTTTGGATATAAACCAAGGAGTGGGATAGCTAGGTCAAATGGTGCTTCCATTCCAAGTTTTCTAAGGAATCGCCATACTGATTTCCAGAGTGGTTGCACTAATTTGCAGTCCCACCAGCAGTATTTGAGTGTACCTGTTTCCACGCATTCTCGCCAACCCAGTGATTTTCTTAAGGATAAAGGTACTTTGTGGAGCCAGGGAGTTACATGCTAACATACTTAGGAATGAAATGTAATTATGTCTATAAATTTCTCTTGGATAATTTGGCAGAAGGGAAATGTATATACTCCCATATAGAAATGGAGTGGCTGTGGCATGCTGGTAATAATTGATGAATCTCAGCAAGGTGTATAGGCACATCAATCATACCATTCTTTCTACTTCTTAGCAGAAAGACAAATGGAAAGTCATGTGTCTTATAAGTCATGTAATAGTTGCTGAATCTAGGTAAGGTATATGTGAATCATTTTGTTCTTTCTATTCGTTAGTGGAAAGATAAATGTAAGGTCATGTATCAGTTAAAAACTTTTAAATAAAAAAAATATTCAAAAGGAGATGATAGGCTGGGCACAGTGGCACATGCCTGTAATCCCGGCAGCTCTGGAGGCTGAGGCAGGAGGATCATGAGTTCAAAGCCAGCCTCAGCAAAAGCGAGATGCGAAGCAACTCAGTGAGACCCTGTCTGTAAATAAAATACAAAATAGGACTGAGGATGCGGCTCAGTGGTCGAGTGCCCCTGAGTTCAATCCCAGGTACCACCCCAAAAAAGGAGATGATGAGACACAGTATTTTCGGTATGGTCTAAAATAACTGACCTGCTCTGGGTTACTGTATATTAGCCTTTAACTGGGTAATTGTAATAATTGGATCTGAATAAGGAGGCATTCATAATACCATTAAATAGACAGAGATGGAGGCACATAGAGGTGGTGTAACTTGGCTAAGAGTGCTTGACTGATTAGACACAAAGCTGGGACTGAAACCTAGGCTTCTCTTTCAACACCCAGCAGTCTCTTTACTGTGGTTTGTCATGGGTGCAGCCAGGAATCCTGCTATGCTTTGCCAGACACCATTTCTCCAAAGGATCTTAGAAAAGGAATTACCATGACCCTCCCTTGTCTTATTGGATTTCAGATGTGAATAAAGGTTGCCTCCTTTTTGAGATTGGTATGACCAATCATCCAGAATATTTTAAAGGTGCTACTGTTAAGTGCTGCTCATTTGGAGTGAGGTGGGGGTGGATTTCAAGGTGGCCTCTTGAAGAGATTTAATGAAAAGCCAAAGTGGCTATAAAGGGACATAAGAGTATAATGCATAGTTTTAGCATTAGCCCCACTGAGCTTCTCCTGCATCAAGCAAAGTGTTTTGTTTTCATTAAATGAGCTCACAGTTGGTAAAGATTTAGGTGGGGTGAGGGCAAGACAGGTTCCACTAAAAGCAAAATTTCAAATACTACTAATAATGAAAAGAGAAGGCTTGCTTTCATTATTTTCTAATTAAGGAGTTGAACTTTATAGCTGGGAAAATAAAGCTTTCCTCTTTAAGTGTAATACCCTTTATCTAGCAGGGTGCTCCACATGATCCTTCACTCACAGAAGGACCCATTCAGCTGAGAACAAGTGCCAAGCAAATGACTAATCACTCCCCTTCCAGATGAAGGACCAAGACTGAGAAGGGGGATGGAAGCACAATGCTTCACAGACCCTCTGGGAGAGATGAATTTGAAGTCCTCATTAACTTCAGAGGTGGGGCAATTACACCCGGCTGGCATGTACTATTCCTCTTAAACTCATAACCAATACAAGTTAATGTTCCTGTAAAAAGAATACCATGCAATTCTTGTGAATATACACTGAACTGTGGTGTCTAAATGGACTCTGGTTTCTCTTCAGTTTGGTAGGGTGACCTTGTCTTGGAGCTCAAAGTTCCCTATGGATTATCCCAGCACATCCCTCATGTCTCCGCCCTTTTATTCCTGCTTCACTCCCCTCCAGTCTCTGCAGATTTACCATTGGTTCTTGATTATTTAGGTTAAAATTGATGGGAGTCTTGGATATTTTGGTCTTTGAATAAAAGCTGCTCTATTGAGTGGTTTCTTCTTAATCTTTTCAAAGTTTCTTCCAAGCCTTGTTGCCTTTATCTTGGTACTCAAAACCCCTACAATCCAGGGTCCCCTCCACCCTAGCCATTTATCTGAAAAAATCTTCCATTCCATAAGCAGGATGTTCACACACAGGTGTGAGCCTCCCCCTGGCCATGCTCTTGCTCCTGCTGTTTCCTTACTCCCCCATCTTTGGTCTCTGTGGTGATACCACACAATGATTAAGATCCCAAAAACCAAAGGCCAAATGTTTTCTCTGGTAAGTGGATACTGCTCCATAATGGAAGGGCAGAGGAAGAAGAGAGGAACTTTGGATAAGGCAGAGGGGAGGGAGAGGAGGGATGGGAGTCTGGAGGTGGGAAAGATGGTGGAATAAGATGGACATTATTTATCCTATGTACTTGTATGATTGCATGAATGTGTGACTCTGCATCATGTACAACCAGAGAAATTAAAAGTTGTGCTCCATTTGTGGGAAAAAAAAAAAGAACATGTACCAATAAAAGCCATAAATATTAGAAGGGAGGAGGGGAGTAGGTACAAATGGGAAGTACAGAAAAGAAAAAAAAAAAAAAAGGAACATGCCCTTTGGAGCCAGATTGCCTGGGGCCAAATCTTGGTCGGAGATAAATAATTAAGCTCTTTATGCCTTGGTTTCCTTATCTAAAAGTGGGCCTGAAGGTCTTTACCACATAAGGTTGCTGTGGAACTTAAATGTGTTTTAAAAAGTACTTAAAACAGTCTAGGCATTTAATAGTGCTGTATAAATATTAGCTGCTCTTAATACATTTACCCATACAAATACTACTGAATCTATGAGGTACAATTCAAGTCTCAACTTCACTATGTAGTCTTGGAGTTCTCTAAACCAAGAGGAGTTCTCTGAGAACTTATTTCTAAATACCATACACTTGGAATATCTACTGTCTTGTATTATTCTTGTGCTATTTCATGTCCCCCACCCTCACTGAGTTTGTAAGCTTCTTAATGACATGAATATTGTCATGTCTGTGTATTCTTAATAAAGGCATTGTGAGACTCAAAAGTCATAAGGCGTGTGACATCTCCTCACTCAGAGTTAATGCTGTGAATACCCTGTAGGAACAGGGGATGTGGGAAATGATGTATAATTCCAAATCTATTATGCAATGGTGAGTTGGAAACAATTTGTAAATAGCTGGCAGACCTTGGTGTGCGAGAGAAGTGGCAGGTGTTGAAAAACTGTAGAAAAGTATTTCTGGGATCTACAGAGTCTCCTTCCCAGTGTTCAAGAGTTGCTAGAAAAGAATTTGAGTTATTTTGAAATTAGTTTTGGTTGCTGCTCTGTATCCTTCTGATTGCAATATTCTGAGCTGGGCTGTTAGTCACAACTGTGCAACATGACAATTATATGTTTAAAATTATATCCACACAAAGTAAAAGTATTATACAAATGCAGTGTGCTATTGATACCAATTTTTAAGATCCATTGCTATAAAAGGGAGTTAAGATGATCTCTCCTTTTGCTTTTACATCTTTTTCTTCACTTCAGGGTCATTCCAATCTATATTCTCTCTCTCTCTCTTAAGATGAGCTTATTTATTGCCTCATCACAATCCCACCATGGGCTGTAACCAAGGCAGAAAGAATGAGAGAGATGTGCATATGGGGAGTAGAAATGAATATGTGTCACTGGGAATATGGGTCACATGAGACATGGTGCTCAGGATGCTGCTTCTGAGTGGTGGGCAAAGGAATGTTCCATGTGGAGATGGATGGCAGGGTTCTAGAGTGAAGGATCAGTCTGGTGCACTGTAAAGGGGATGACACTTAGTACAGTGCCTCTCAAATTATGATTACATGTGAATTTCTTGAGATCCTGTGAAAATGCAGATTTTAAATCAGTTGGTCTGGATGGATCTGAGTGTCTGCATTTCTAACCAGCTCTCAGATGATGCTGAAGATGTCAGTTCATGGACCATACTTTAAATAGCAGGTTCTTAGGAAACACCATGAAAAGCACAGAGCCTGTGAGCCTGGTAACCTATGAGTGACTGTCAAATGAAATGGCATAATTTTTAAGTATCACGGAATGGAAGGACTGGGCATCGATGGTGTTGCTTCAAAAATAAAGTGAGAGGGATGCAGGGGGTAGGTGAAAAATCAGAGGGAGAGAACAAGGTCTATTGATGAACTACTCTACCTACTTGGAGAGTGTCCTTCCAAACTCTGCTCAGTTGAAACCTTGAAATTTCTGTGCTTTCTTTTAACCAGGGCAGCCACACTGCTCTAGGCTATGTATTCCCAGCCTCAGAGCATTCCACTGATTCAGTGAACAATTTTACCACTTGGAAATTTAATATTGTAAATCTTCAGGACCCATTTGATTAATTTTAAACCAAATAGATTGGTTAGTTGTCCTGCGAACATATAACCCAACAGCAATCCCACATCCTCCCCCAACCCTTGGCATTTTAAGTCGAGAAGGATGTCACCAGTCAGTGAAGAATGTGTTAAAACATGAGAAAGAGCTCACCTCAAGCCAGAAGTGAGAATAGCAGGAGGCTGTGTGGCAGAATGAGTTTCTGGGAGTTTACTCACAGTGTTATGGATTCGTTATTCATCCCTTGAAAAGCATTTCCTGGTATGGTGGTTATGTATAAGTTATCACAAATTTCCCTTGAGGAAATAAATGAGAAATATTTACTTTCCAGATTTTAGCCGCAAATAGGAAACTGTTATGCATAGCAATCAGCCTGGTACTTACAGAATGAAATTAAATTCGGAGGAGAAGATCTTCGTAACATCTGGAAGCATTCGAATGCCTGTGTTACAGATGCTCCTGTGATTCAGGGCAGGATAGTGATATAGGCAGAGAGTGGGTAAAAGTGATTGTCATTAGGGCATAAAGATAAAAAGGTGTAGAAAGGCACTTTGCAAATGCTATTTTCACATTAAATTTTAAAAAATACTGAATTTGACTCTATCAGTAATGCTTCTAGCTGATGAAGACTAAGAATTTAAAGGCCCCTACTGCTCTGGAGATGTTGTTCTAATCACACCTATTTAGAGACCTAGGGGTTGGAACCAAGTTTTCGTGTCTTTTTCATTTGTATTTCTAATCTGTCTTTTCCCATTAAATCAACTGTATTTTCCTATTATATTACATTCTGTTTCCTTTTGGTAATTAATTTATTCCATGCTCTTGATAGTTACAGAAAGCATCCCTCTCTTTTGGAGCCGGTTTTAACTCAAACACTTCAGGAAGATTAATCTCATGTGAAAAATTCATATCCCTCATTATCATCTACCTTCCGTATTTATCTATCTTGCAATTCAGGAAGTTCTTCCTTGTACCTCATTGAAACCATTGTACATTCTTGTGGTGTTTGGAGCCACTCAAGTCTCCTCTTCTTTTCTTCCTCCTCTTTTATTTAACCTCCAAAGAAGACAGAGGCTTAAGTGACAGGTAAAATTGAACTTTTTATTGTAAGAATGGACTCCTTCAGAGGCATCCAGACAGTTGGATTTCCCCCAACTGAGTTTTAAATTCACCAGACTTGGGCTCTGGACAACTGATAGGAACTGTCTGGTACCCTGGTGACAATGAAACAAAGCCAGGTTTCCCTCTGGCTCTTGGTGTCCTCTTTACCCATAACTCTTGAATGAATGAATGAGATAAAGGAGTTCAAATTGAATCCATGCCCTGTCTTTGGCCTGGGATAGCAACTTGGGCTCAGTTTGGGCAAGTAGGTTTGGATTGGGGGAGCACCACATTTTTGGGTGAAAATTCTATTTAATACATACTGACTCAGATAATATGGGACAATAGTGGGCAAATTTGGTTCTGGATTACTTTTATTTTCTTCCAAAGTAATTGGTACTGCAGGATGCTTACATGCCTTCTGAAGGTTGGGAAAAGCAGAACACCAGGGTTGGAATTGTCCAGTGTTAGAGTTGCCACAGAAGTGATACCAGTTTAGCAGCAGCTCCAGAGGAGGCCTGGGAGCAAGACAGTGGTGTGGACCACCAGAGAGATGTCCCTTCCCTGTCCCTTTGTTTTCTCTTTTTGGGGGGAGTGGTGGGAAGTGGACTTTTTACATCCTCTGGGGTGTTTATGAAATTTAATTTTTTAAAAAGAGAGAGGATTATCTGCATTAAGAGGACTTAAATTTTTCTGTGTGAGGGAGGACTTGATAGGTAAAAAGTTCTGTAAGTGATCAATTTATAGATTGTATCAAATTTCAGGAATTTTGGCAATGCTGGCAAGGACAATTGCTGTTGAGCTACATTTGTACTCAGTTTGTCATGCTAACCAGTAGCATTGGTATGATTTAATGGGAAAAAGAAAATAATGATTTAGTTTATTTTTCACAGTGCCTAACTCAAGGCTATACTTAAAAAAGTTTTTACTTGACAAATGAATGAACAAATAAGATAAAGGAGATACACGATTCTCAACCAGCAACTGTGGCCAAATCAGAATTGCCTCTTCCATTTTCATCTACTATCTTCTCATCTTAGAGATTCTGACGTACCTTTTTTTGGAACCTTGTAACCCCTTCTCAGGGTCAACTTTGAAAATCACTGCAAATGGTGATGTTCTTCTCAGGTGTTTGGGACAGGAAAAATTTTGGGAACCACTTCCATGTATGCAAAAGAACCCAGCATGGTGGCCAATAAGAAATGTTGATTAAATCAAGTTTAAATCAGAAGACTAATGAGGAGGAGCATGCAAATAATGCTGAGTATATGGTTTAAAAAATATTTCTCAGTCTTTTAATTGTTTGGGTTTTCATCAGATGCCCATCTTCCCCTTCCCAAGTGGTTAAAAAGGAAAATTTCTCACAGGTATTTTAACCGGGGAAGATTTGTAAATGCACCAGGCTCAATGTGTACCAGGTTTTTGGTGTTCTGGATCAGTCTGTAAAGAGAGGGGGAAACAGGAAGCAGTTTAATTGATGGGTATTGTGTGGAATGCATGAGACTGTGGTCACCAGAGGTTGCTGCCTGAGAATGGCATCAGCAAAATCAAGCAAATTTCATGTGCTAGAGACTCTGGAGGTGGAAATGGTTTGATGAGGACCCGTTGGTTATTTCAAGGGAGCTCTGCTCAAACTTTCTGAAGAGGTGGGTGTAGGTGTCATAGTGGTACACCTCCACCCTCACTTCCTGCCCCCCATCAGATAGCTCTGACATCCAGGACTCCTGGCCAAATAGATCCTGTCCCATTGTGGAGCCTGGGTTGGTGAGATCTGCACTCAGGAGAGAACAAATTAGTTTCCCTCCTCTGTAAGCAAATTAGTTTTCTTTGTATTGAACTGGCAACCACACTGAGCAATTATCCAGAGGGGCGCCAAGTGTATGGAAGAGCACAGGATAGAGACTAGGGGTTTGGATGTTTGGAATCTTAGGCATAGTATCTAGATAATTTTGCTGCGTAATGATGCTCAGCTTCCTAACTTCCCTTAGCTAGTGTTCGCTTCTGCAAAATTGGAATAATAACATTATGTCCTCTTCCTGTCTCACAGGTTGGTGGGTTTTGAGTAATAGACTAGGTCAAGATAATGTGAGGCACTTAATGTGAGCCATGATACCACAATGGTGTTCCTGCCCTTCCCCCTATTCCATCAATGCCTGTGACCCTGTAAGGAGTAGCCACAATTGTTGAATCCTGTCTACTTCGGATTTAATAAAAGGCCTGTAAAAAACCTATGGCTTTCTTAACCCAAGTAACAACCACCTGAGGACATGATAATTATCCTTGTTCTATAGAGAAATATAGTATATTGTTTAGGAATATACACTCTGGGACCAGTTGGGTTTTTTTATTCTGATTTTGCTAACTGTATGACCTTGGATGTATCACTGAAAGCTCTCTGTGCCTTGGTTTCCTCATAGGGTGTTTTTTGAGGAAGAGTAACTGTGGGTGTCTAGTTCACACCAAGACCTTAACTGGTGTTAATAATTATTGTCAGAGTTGAAATTAGAAAGTTGAATGATTTGTCTCTAGTCACACAGCTGAAAAGTAGCAGAACTTGAGTGTGACCCAATTTTTCTGACTCCACGTCTAGTGCTGCAGTTATCTACCTTTGGCATATATTTGCATGTGAAAACCGGAAATAGGCATCTGATTCTTCAGTGTGAGTGATATTTTGTGGTAATTATTTTTTCAATAACCAACTCAAGTAATCAGGAGCCACAAGGCATTATATGGGTGAGATGGAAGAGACTTTTTACCTCTTAAAGATCCTTAGGGTTTTACCTTAGACCATTTGTTCATACATTCATTCACTCAGTATACATTTATTAAACAACTACAAGAACTGTTCTAGAGACTGGGGATACAGCTATGAAAAATGCAAAAAGAGTCTGCATTGAGCTAGCATTCAAGTTTTAGTGACTTCTTTGGGAATCCATAAATTTTCCCTTTAGAGTGCTTTATTTTTCTTTGTGTTGATAAATGTTGCTTTGCATCACAGGAAGCTTTATTATCATTAGCTTCCCTGGTGGTTCTCAATATAATATGTGCTTCAGCATTACCTGGGAAGTTTGTTGAAACTGCAGATCTCTAGGTCTGGGAGAGCACTATCATTTTCAACTATAATGGGCCCTATGTACAATTTGGCTTCAAAGCCAAGTCCAGACATTATTGTTTGCACTAAGCTGCCCATTATTTTGGATTTTTCTGTAATCATTTGGTGAGTTAGTCTCACTACCCTGGCTACCCTATCATCTCCTAGTGGATATTTGTATTTTAGCTCCTCTGCATTCCAGTGGTGCTTGGCTCAGAACTGGACAGATGGTGGGTACTCACATATTTATGGATTAATTATTCTTTTAAGATAATTATCCACTGGAGCATTTGTAGGGAGACCTTGTGGTATAGTGGAAAATATATGAGCTTTGAAGAAAGATAGACTCAGGGTTGAATTCCAGCCCTACCATTGTCTAAAGTTTTACATTGGTCAAGTTGTGGCACTTAACCCAGTCTCCGTTCCTTTCTCTGGGCTAAAGGGATAATTATCCCACTCTGCAAGGTGGCTGTAAGGATTAATGACACAACCTAGGGGAGATGCCAAACACAAGAGCTCAAAAAATATCCAGGACTGCCACATGTCCCCTTTGCTTACTTTTGATACTCCTATGCAGGGGAGATTGAGTGCTCTTTGCCTAGGTTGGAACCACATAGGGCAGTATGTGGTAAGAGGTCTGGTTTGGAAGTCATGTGACCTGGTTCCTAGTCCAGCTCTGAAACAACTTGCTGTATGACATCAGGCGAGTTAGTTGACCTCTTTGGATCACAAGTTCATCATGTGAAAACTGAATTGAGTTGGACTTCTCCCATTCTCTTTTTGGAATTAAGAGAAAATGATAAATTGGAAGGGGTTACTTTAAAAAGTTAATTCCAAAACATCATAATAGCACACCAGCAAAATATAGCATGTCCAACATACATAGGCTCAATACGTGGCTTTTCATGGTAGGTATTCAAGAAGGGTTTACTGACAGAAAGAATATGCCAGAACAGCTCCCAGTGAACCAATTCACGATCTCTAAGCCCCCAAATTTCCAACTACCCCAAGTATTCTATATCCTCCCTTCCATAAGGCAAGAGCTACTTGGCAGAACTTTGCAATGTCAATTTTAATTTCCAACATTGTGTTGTGATGTTTCAGGGTTTATACAGCTCCCAGGGAGAAGCAGTTGTCACCATGGCAACCTTCAGGCCACTGCAGTGAGAGAAATTAGTGCCTGCCCAGACCTAGTAATTGCTTAGTCTTTTCCTCTTGGATTCCTAGCAGTGGATGCTTGAATACAAATACCAAGTGGGCTCCAGCCAGCAAGGGTAATAGTGTACAGCAATAAACTATCTGTTAGCTGATGCTTACATTTCAGACAAATTGAGGAGGTTGTCAAAGGCATTAGCTTCTATCCTTTCCAGGGAATCACTCTGAGAGATTTCTCTAGGGGAGAGGAAAAAATAAAAAAGTGAAAATGAGAAACATGAAAGAAATGATTATGTCTATATAATAATGAGATGTGTTTGTGACCCAACAACTAGGTTCTTCATTGTGTCCCTCTGGAAAAGAACAGAATGTGCAAATCCTGCTTACATCATAAAGTACTAACATCTCCCTTTAGAAGCACCAACGGGTGTCTACAACCCAGGTGCAGTTGAAATGTAAGTTTCAGTAACCCCCATTTATATGACAGGCTTTTCTCTTGTTTACCTATGAGTCAGAATCACAGATTTGTTAGAAGTGGATAGGCCCTTTGAGAAACATCTAACCAGACTCCCTTGTTTTACAGCTCTGGAAATCAAGGCCCTGTGAGGAGAGGCAAATAGTATTTATGTAAGGTTTCAAGACTAGGATTAGGAACACTGGGATCCCACTTCCATCAGTGTATTGAAGCTTTAATTTGGGCTGAATGAGTTGTTTCATAACTTTTTTTTTTTTTGGTTCCAGGGATTGAACCCAGGGGCACCTAATCACTGAGCCACATCCTCAGTCCTTTTTTATATTTTATTTAGAGACAAAGTCTCGAGTTGCTTAGAGCCTCACTAAGTCTCTGAGGCTGGCTTTAAATTCATGATCCTCCTTCCTCAGCCTTCCGAGCTACTGGGATTACAGGCGTGAACTACCACGTCCAGTTATTTAATAATTCTTAACCCTTGACTTCCTAAAACCTCTCCTGAGGCTATTGGCATTGGTTAACCGCTGCACATGGCATCCATCATGGATAATAATTATCTTTTTCCTTGACTGTTTTTCTTATTCTGTGAGTCAGTTAAGGACAAAAAAAAAAATTCAATTCCCTTCTGAATCCCTGATAGCTTCATATTGCCTGGTGCATAGTTAGAGAATGAATGAATGAATAAATGAATGGACTAGTGAATAAACTGACTTTTTAAAAAGACACAAACATAAAGCAACCATCTTTATCATGTACCATCCCTAAGCATATCAGTAATGTCAGTGTTATCCAAAATCCCAACATGAGCTATCATTTGCTGCCAGCTGAGATAAAAGTCTCAAATTCACAAATTGTACATTTGTGTATTTCTAAGGTTAATGCTTACTGAATGCTTCAGACTTGATGAGAGCTTTAGCCCATAGAAAGGCAGAGCCTAAGGCAGTTAATGTCTTTTCTGAACAACACAGTAATGGATTGCCTGGCTGATGCATCTTATTCCTACCTAATGTTTGCTTATTTAACTGTGTGGCTGCTTTTCTTAATAGGAGGTCTTAATGCATTAAAAGTTATTAAAACTCAACATTTAAACTTGAGAGCAGGCAGAAGAACATGGGTTAGGCTCTAGCTAACCGACATGTCTGTAATCTGCAGCAAATATACTACAAGATGCACTATTCTTGAATTTATTTTTAATATTCTCATTATTCTTAGTTTAATATTCTCATTGCTTCTATGCTTTTCAGTGTAGAATGTTAGCAATTTAATAATGGGAATATTAAATGCCCTAAAGAGCAGAAGAGATTCCCCAAGGAGCTAGGATTAACAGTGCAGCATCTTCTTTAGAGATGCAAATCTGCCTGAAAATTTCAATGGATTGGTAAGATCAGAGATGCCTTATAGGAACAAAATGACCATCCTTTGACTCAGGCTAGCATTAGGAGGATGCTGGAAAGTTCTTTCTCCTGAGAAAATTCTCTCTTTATGTATGGAGTCTTTGACCCTGGAAACAGAAACCCAGGAACAAGTGATTGAACTTACATCTGACAGACATGAGATCACACTGTATTAACAGGCTGCTTTATACTTTTGATAAATGCCTTTCATCAATAAAGCTATAAATACTGTGTTTTTGTCATGCACTTATTATATTTTGGATACAAAGATTATCTTCTGATGCACAATAAACTTCCAACACATTTTCTTCTGTGTGGGAGTTATCTAAAAATGTGACACTAGGGAATAGCTGTTCTAGTAGAATTTTTATGATTGAAATCTATCTTCTTTTTTACTTAAAAAGTGTATCATCACTTATCAAAATGCATTCAATTCTTTGAACCAAGGTTAATTATCCGGATTTTAATGACTCTTGAAAATCCTACCTTTTCTTCAAAGGCTCCTACATATTATTTGTATTATGAAGATATAAATATTTGGGTGTCCTAAACACCATTTCTCTCCTAGAAAAATTATTCCTTTTTGATTATGTTTTTTTTAGGATAAAATTCATTATTTTGATTATAAATGTCTTTTGATATGCAATATCTTACTTACATTTTTACGACCTCATTAAGTCCTCTGAAAGCTTGAGATGGAATTACTTTGACAGGGAGATAGGTGAGTGATCTAAAAAAGAAAAATGGAAAGTCAAGAGTTTAAGTTTTCAGACTGAGTTCCTTTTAAGTTTATAAATAAAGTGTGTGTGTGTGTGTGTGTGTGTGTGTATCTACAGAGACAACAACAACTGGATGCAGGTTGAGAATTCTAACATATGAATAAAGAGATATGCCATGACTCATTCTTGGTCTTTATCAAAGCATGTGTAATTGAGTAGCTAAATCATGAATGTTGGAATCAGATACTTCTGGGATCAAATCCCCACTGTCCCACCTCCTGATTATGTGACCCTGAACATAATCTGTTTCTTTTGTCATCAACAAAATTGGAATAATAATTCCCATTCCCGGGATTGTTGTAATAATTAATCAAGATTACCCCTGTAAAGGACAAGGCTTGGTACCAAGTAAATAGTTAATAAATAGTTTTAGAGTGGTCCTCTAGGCCTGGTTGAGAGGATGAAATAATCAGCTTTTTTGGATACAGTGGAGAAATGAATGGTGAAAATACAATTGGAAACCATGCAGGTAGGAGAAGGAAGATTCCCTAAGGACATGCCTCTTTCTGCATATCCTATCTTTTTTAGGCAGCCATTTCAATATAATCCCAATCAGACCACTCTGTTCCTATGGTTTTATTCACATGGGTATCTCATGTCATTTGGGAGAATGTCTATGACAGCATTTCCTTCAGGCATTTCCTGACATCCACAGGAACAACTTCAGTATTCATAAAATTGAGGTGAAAGCTGTACAAGATATAAGAGTTGAGAAAAGAGCTATAGTCAGCAACCAGAAAGCCAGTTCAAGATGATTTGGGAAGGTAAAAGGGTCTTGAGGTTAAGATGATGCATAAGAACTTCTACAAGTTAGGAATGAACATTCAACTATTTATTGAGCATCTCCAGTGGTTCAAGAGTTTGGTCTCAGGACTGGAAGAGAGGAATGGAGTAGATCAGGACATTTCAAGTGGAAATCCAGTGACTCTCCAGCATATGAGAACAGAGGGTGGAGATGCTGCCTCAGTTTTTCACATGTCTACGCAGCAATGACCACCTTAGTTCTTAAGAAGAACCAAGTCCTCTATGATGAGCAGATTTCAATCAGTGAGTTGTTAGAAGGAACAACATGCTATGATGTAAGTCTCTCACACATACCCACCTATAACTTCATTTTATCCATGTAACGATGGTGGGAAGGGATATTTCCCTGTTGATAGGAGAAGAAATTGGGTCAGAAAGAAATTAGGTACTGTGGACAGGGTAACAGCCAAGCAGACTGACTCTGAATGCCTTTTCCAATGTGCAGTACTGGGCTAAATGAAGTGAGTGATTCCTGACCCATTGTCCCTTGGTGAGTAAGGTGGAAGGACAAGTACTCCATCCTTGCTTCTTTTGAAAGGAAGCATGTCACACTCAGTTCCTTTCTCAAAGCAGCTTACCAGCAATTCCTCTCTTGCAGCTAATACAGAGGAATTTTAGAGATTTCAGAAGAGTGCTTTCATTCAACAGTTTCTTAGAGATGATACAGTCTAGAGGAAATAATCCAAACCTGGTCCTCTGATTCTGTTCCTGATGACTGTCCCACCAAGCACATTGTTCAAAACCCAAAATTATTATTCCCTGAGAAGAACAGGGACAGTGGAGGGAGAAATCTTCTTGCCATGGCATGTTTGCTTCCTATATTTCTTCTGGAATCATGTGTACTTGGCTTACTGATTAAAAACACAGTTTTATTACTTTCTGCACTGCCAAGCCAATAAATTTCCAGAAGAGAAAGCTGTATTCTACTGTACCCCATGCAACATCAATAAAACTGACAGCCAAATTCTGATTCCAGAATCTTTATTGCTGGGGATAATGCAGAGCAGAACATATTTTGGAGAGTGTTTACATAAAAGCTTCAACCAAACCCTTCAGAGGTGTTTATTCATGTAAATGGAGCCCAGAAGCTGGTGCCTCTCAACAGGCAGTGTGCTCCCCTAAATGGGAGCTTGCTGCTCCCAGAGGAGCAGTTCCGTTCAGATTTGCCCTGGGGGCGTTGCCTGAGCTCTTGATTGATGTACGAATGAAGGATGAGGAGCAAAGGTCGGACAGAAATGAGAGAAGCTATACATCATGCACTGGCTGTCCCCAGTGACAATGGAACAGCCCTGGTGCAAGATGAAATTTTGTAGAGTTGATGTCTATGCTTCAGAGCAGGAAAGGCAGCTATGATGAGAGTAAAAATAAGAGTCCCCACCATAAAAGGGACACCGATCAAACAGCAGACAGTTCTGTGGATGTGGCTGGGTGGAGAAAGAGGCCTGGGGCCAGAGAGTGGGAAGAGAAGAAGGGTGAGGCAGGTACATTGTGCTTTTCACAGTAGATGTGTTCCCATGAGGCACCATGGATAATGTGATTCTGTGAATCCAAAACATTTTTCCCATTGCTCAATACTTTTATTTCAAGAAGTCTTGTTTCCATTTTTTATTTGTCTTCAACTGGAGCAGTACCTCAGCATTCAAGTAGTATTTCTCATATTTAAATTTGTTTGTGGTGTGACCTGAGTAGTCTTCGTTTTTTAATTCCATGTAGTAATTGTCAGTATTTCTGGGGGTACAGTGTGACATTTCAACACACCTGTACAATATGTAATGACCAGATCAGAGTAATTGGCATATCTGTCACCTCAGACAAGTACCTTTTCTATGTGTTGGCAACATTCAAAATCCTATTAGTTATTTTGAAATTTAAATGAATTATTGTCAACCATAGTTAACCCAATGTGCTATAGAACATGAAAAGTGATTCCTTCAGTTCAGATGTGATTTATTAATAACCATTGAAAATTACTCTTTTGTTCTTCCCATGATGCCAGACACT
This sequence comes from Glaucomys volans, assembly GCA_020662805.1. Lineage (NCBI taxonomy): Eukaryota > Metazoa > Chordata > Mammalia > Rodentia > Sciuridae > Glaucomys > Glaucomys volans. The sequence goes on along the minus strand of JAJEJO010000149.1, from coordinate 125,853 downwards.
TTTAGCAATTATCTAAATAATCCTACAATTCCATTCCTGTATACACCCCAGAGAATTGTTTTTTTTTTTTTTTTTTTGGAACCAGGGATTGAACTCAGGGACACTCGGCCACTGAGCCACATCCCCAGCCCTATTTTGTATTTTATTTAGAAACAGGGTCTCACTGAGTTGCTAAGGGCCTCGCTAAGTTGCTGAGCCTGGCTTTGAACTCACTATCCTCCTGCCTCAGCCTCCCAAGTCACTTGGATTACAAGCGTGCGCCACCACGCCCGGCTCATCCCAGAGAAATTTTTAAACTGATCCCTAAGGGGACCTACACAAGAATTTTCTTGACCACATTGTGGCATCAAGGAGTTAGGCGTCCCTTCCTGGGTAAGGATGCAGTTACAATGTACACAGTACATACCTAACCAAGTACGTGAACACTTGGAAGCTGAAGGCACACAGAACAGCATGGGTGGATCTTAGAATTATGGGACTGAGAGAAACAACTAATGTGATATACATAATACTGTTTGCAGAATTAACCTTCATGCACACCAAACATTAGACATTTTAGAATAAAATACATGAACATATATTAGGATTGGTTGTCATTAGTGAGCTGAGGCACAGAAGTGGGAGAAGGGGATAAAATAAATAATTAAAAGCAGAGGAGGGCTATTATAATTTGGATCTGAAATGACACCCCACCAAAAAAAAAGCTCATGTGTTGAAGGTGTGGTTCCCAATTACAGTGATGGACCTTTGATTGGTCATGAGGGCTCTAACCCCACTAATGGATTTATAGCTCCATAGGCTACTGGGGTGTGTTGGAAACTTTAGGAGGTGGATCTTGTTGCAGGAAGTAGGCCACTGGGGCATGTCCTTGAAGGGTAAATTTTGTCCCTGGCCTCTTTTTCTCTTGTTCTTCCTCTCTACTTCCTGGCCTGCCTGAAGTGAGCAGCTGTGCTCCATCGCGTGTTCCCTCCCATGTTGTTCTGCCTCATCACAGGCCCAAAGCTCATGGAGCCAAGTGACCATGGCCTGAAACCTTTGGAATCATGGGCCAAAAGAAACCTTTCCTCTTTTAAGGTGTTTTTCTTAGGTATTTTGTCACTGTGACAGAAAGTTGACTAATACCAGGATGTTGAATAGACCAATGATAATGTTATTTGAATAAAAAACTATTATGAACTTAACCCTCTGTACCTGAGAAACAGGAAAAAAAGTCTTATTTTAATAGGCTGCCTGACTCTCACCCCCATTCCTTTTCTTTCTCTCTTTCTTTCTCTCTTTCTCTTTCTTTCTTTCT